>OZ005650.1:273830757-274430757 GCA_963930645.1 Salticus scenicus | reverse complement strand
GGGCGCTAACGGGTTAAACTGGGAAATTAGAGATTTTTACTTTAATTTAATTTAATTTTTTTAGAGCTTCCAATAAAAGTTTTTTTTCCTTTATGTTAATTTTTATTTATTTGTGTATACTAGTATTCCGTATAATGAAGGAAAAGTACAACATCCGCCAGAACATTCAAAAGCTGCAGAACAGCCCCTTTATTGTGTTTAATCTTTGTCTCACTTTTCTACTTTACTTAAACGGTGCAAAATATGTGTGCATAAACAGCAACACAGCGTAGCTACGGAGAGCATGTCCTCCTGACAGTCGGCTATTTGGTTATTAAAAAAAAAGAAAAAGAAAAAGAAAAAAAAAAGAAAGAAAGAAAGAAAGAACGAAAATGGAAAGAAAAAAAGAAAAATGTATGAAAGGAAAAACGTCCTATATAATATTTCCTACTTTTGCTTACCATGTATGATAGAAAAAGCGTTATTTTTTGGACATTTTTTTTAAATTAATATTTACTCGTTTTTAGGTTCATTGATACCAAAATTAAAGTTTTCAGTGGTTTGTTTGGTTATCTGTGTATGAGAGAGAAAAATTTATCAGCCGGAATTTCAAACTTGGTATTCTAAATCTATATCATATTAGGATGTTACAAGAAATTTTTCGATGAGATCAGATGATTCTCATCGTCTGATTCGTGTACAGGTACATAAAAAAACAATGAAATACATTACATCTAGGGGCGAAATTTCAGTCAGGTACATTTTAACGTTTTTAAACTGCACTAAACAAGATGAAGCTAATACATATTTTTATATGCACAAAATCTTGTTTCATATAAAATATAGTATGAAAAAAGAATATTTTTTGTTTACAAGGTTACACAAAAGATTTTTCTTACATTAATGCTATGTTTGGAAGTGGCTCAAAGTGCATTTCAATCTATGCCTTGATTTTTTTTTTTTTTTCCTTGAAATTAGATGCGCTGCTTGGTGAGTATATAATTTATAAATAATATACAAAGCTATTCAGAATTAGTCGAATAAGTTTCAAAGTGCATTAAACAGCAATTTTCTAAAACATTTATTTTAAATTTAATTTTTAATTTAATAACAACATTAAATGTTTCGGGAATGCAACCACGAGATGGATAACGATGTCCAAACGAGAAATTAAAGAAGTGGTACTTCTCCCTCACATAGAAATCTATTCGAAATAAAACTGTTTTCAAAACGATTTTTTAGTTGATTTTTAACCGACTTCAAAAAAGAAGGAAGGTTCTCAATTCAAACCGTATGTTTTTTTTTATGTTTGTTAGCTCATAACTTCTGAACGGATGCTCCGATTTTGATACTTTTTGTTTTGTTGAAAAGGTCTTGGTCTGAAATAGGTTCCATTGTAATATCTTTACGATCTAAAGAAAATACAGGGTGCCCCAAAAAATCAGTCCCAACTCTTTTAACTGCTAAACGGCTGCAGCTATAGTGATAAAAATGGTATGTGTATAGCAAAGTGGCCATGCAGTACAAGGTTAAACCGCTTGCAGCGCCACCTAGTAGAAAATAGGGGAGTTAGTGTTCCTATCTCGAAAACAAGTGAAAACGTGAATTACAAAATTGAAAAGTGAAGTGAAGAAAAAAAGTGAATTACAAAGTTGAAAAGTATCATCGATTTAGTACAAAAAGATAGTTTAGACATTCATGCTAGCGTTCCTATCTCGGAAACGGTTCAAGACAGGGGGAAAAAGTGAATTATAAAAATTTCACAATTTCCTATTTTATGCACACTTGAAAAACATTGCATATGTTGTAGCGTAGCGAGTGATATTTATCCTATGTAAAATTCAAAGTATGGTTATTGTAAGCGGTCACATCGATTAACGAATATGCGTTTTAAACCGACTTCATAAAAGAAGAGGTTCTCAATATAAATCATGTTTCTCGTTGTTGTTGTTGAAATTTGTTAGCTTATAACTTCGTAAGAGATGATTTAATTTTAATACTTTTTTTTTTGTTGTCGTAATGATCTTGGACTGAAATAGGTTTTATTATGATTTCATCAAGATATAAAAAAATTACAGGATACTAACAAAAGTCTGTTCTCACTCTAGCTGGTGAACGCATGCAGCTACACTGGTAAAAGCAATATGTAAGTATCGATGTTGAAACTTCTGTCCGTCAGCTGCAATGCATATTTTGTTCTTTGTTTGAACTTTACGCTGCGCAATTTCCAGCGCAGCGGGTGACACGTATTCACTTTAAAGTTATGCCTAACAGAATTTTTGGTTACAAATACAGCGTATCCGTTCTTTACATTTCTAAAAACTTTTTAATTTAACGTATGTTCGTTCAATAGATAGTTTTTTGTTCATATTCGATAAAGGCAAGAAAAGTGACACAACTTAAAAATGCAGCATTTGAGAAAAATCAACTTAAAAATAACTTGACTAGAATAAAACTGGCACAACTGTCTCTCGAGTGGATAACTTTCTAGATGGAGATGCAACGTTTTTGTTCACATTGGGTGCATTTCATGTATTTTTCAGTGACATAAACCCTTTTTTGAGTAATGTCACTTTTCTTAGTAGTTGTGATTTGTGAAACTTCCATCGAACGTCTTCTGATGCTCTGCTATATGAATAAGTTTTCACTGAAAAGAGAAAAAAAAATCTTTTTGTAAAAAAATAGAACCGACTCCAAAAAGGAACTACTATTCAAACAACTAAAAAGAAAGAAAAGTGGCAGAAAATGGAACTGTAAATTGCGCCTAAAAGTATAAAATAATTTCCTTCGCCAAACAACCTATAACACTACAATTAATCATAACTTTTGAAGTCGGCACAAAATTAAATAAAAATTTATACCTTTATTCAATACAAAAATCAAATCCTATTCAAAATATACATCTCACATTGTTACCTGCAAAACACAGCCAAAAACTACTTTGTTTCAAGAAAACAAATAAGATTTCGTAATCAGCAAAAGTTGGCGAAGATGCTGTTATCTGACGTCCTTGGTGAAAGAAACATCGGAAAATTATCTGGCACACATATTTACTTTCTTTGGGATATCATGATTATTTTGATAAGGTATAACAAGAGAGTAATCAAGAATATGAAACAACACATCGTTTAATATATATTATGAAAATATATATCTTGCGTGTATATTTTTGCCTTACGTTTTGATCGCCAAATCCAAAAGCCATCAAGGATGATAGTTATCAAAGTTATACCAGATTTGCAAAAGAAGCTCTAACTTCGTAGAAACATAAATACCGCATTTTGAAGAATGTGCACTGTTCTATGTAGGTGCTACTAATGTTTTATATTTAATACAATGTTTTAGTTTAATACAAGGTTTTATGTTTTATGTTTAATACAATGGACCAATTGTATACAGTGATAAAATAATATAGGAAACATGAAAATGGATCATTCAAGACGACAGCATTTGTTGCTACCGACCAAAAAACAAACCTTAAAAAACTAATTAAATTTTATTTAATTTTGCGCCGACTTCAAAAGTTATGATTAATTGTAGTGTTATAGGTTGTTTGGCGAAGGAAATTATTTTATACTTTTAGGCGCAATTTACAGTTCCATTTTCTGCCACTTTTCTTTCTTTTTTAGTTGTTTGAATAGTAGTTCATTTTTGGAGTCGGTTCTATTTTTTTACGAAAAGATTTTATTAAAGTACTTTTTTAATTGCACAAATATATACAGATCTTTTATATTCCATTTGAATATCTCATAATAAGGCTATACTAATGTAGGGTAAGAGAAAGTAGCGTGGAAGCCACACCAGTTTATTTTTACCGGATATGACTCAGAAAAAAGAAGTACAAATACAGTAATTTGTCGCAATTGAAAATAATATACCATTTTCGAACTTTAAGCATTATTTTATCATATCGCACAACGTAAATTTTATTTGGAACTCTGACATTGCGCGAACCTTTTCCGCCCAAGCACAGCACGCAGTTGGCATTTTTGTAAGTGGATATTATTTAGCATTAGACTGTGACACTGATATTGTAATTACTTTTAACCATTGTTAGTTGATTTTCTTGAATATCTTTTTTCATGGTTCTTAATTATCTTTTTTCACGTTTTTTTCTTCTCTTTTCTTTTGATTTCATTAATATTTTCAGTTTTTTTCATTATAAATACGTTGGTTGGCTCTGTTCAATAGATTTACACTTTCCTAATTTTATTTTAGTACCATTGGTATTAGTTTATATTTTTTGTTTCGTTCTTTTCTTTGTAATTTTTGGGCAAATATGATGTGCGGTATTTTACTAATTGAATTTGATTTTGTAACTATTTTTGACAATCTTAAATTATTTGTTTGTCATATTTTCAAAATATTATTGATCTACCTTTATGTAGTTGTTAATTGTAAAATATATCTTTATACACACAAATAATAGTAAATAAACAAAAATATGTTAGAGTTACAAGCTTATAAGGGATTTTTCATAAAAAAGTACATTTAGAGTGTAGTTGAAATAATTGGATCTTAAAATTAACTACGCTTCATGTGAAAAACCCCTTAAGAAATTTCAACTCTTGGAAAATATCTAAAATCTAGCTGGTTCTTTTTTGTACAATGGGCTCTTCCCAGCATCGTCTGCTCAATCACGTGATAGAGGAAAACGAATAAACGAATTCTGAGAATCGAATTCAATTAAATATTGTTCTTAAGAACAAAAATTTTAATATTTAATATAAAATAAAATAAAAGTAATATTGTGCATTTGTAAACAGTAGAATAATTGTATTTGTAAATTTAATAATTTTTAAAAAACATTTTATGTGTTTATTTACTTTTACTTATAAGAATCGATTTTTGTATATTGTAGTGTAACTGTAACATTAACTGATCTAGCAATAAATAATAGCTTGTTCTTGTGGAATGTTTACGGATTATAAAATGTTTTCATTTAATTGAATTGCATAAAGGTGTTACAACAAGTTAATTAACTTAGTTACTGGTCTAAATGGATTTACGTAGTACGATATTGCACTGTCACTGATTTAAGTACCAAAAATCAGAGTATTTAAACATGGTCTTCATGAACATCAATAACAGGTATAAACTAAATGATGATTGTAAATGTATACAGTAAACGAAAGATGATGAATAATGATATAAAATGGATTAAAAATAATGATGTATAAAAAATAACACGGATTAAATACGATTGATCAAAAATAAGAATAGAAAATATGTTATTTTAGCAATCGCTCTAGATAAACAAGACTTCGCCTGCTATTTGTTTTTCCTCTATCATGTGACCTCTGACGTCAGTTGGGAAGAGCCCATTCTCTTAATTTTTGTTCTATTCAAATCACTTTTGATAAAAGTTGCCCAGTACATCTAGCTTTCAACCTATCGAATAAAAAATATTTTATCTTTCGTACATGCGCAGTAAACAAGCTTTTCATAAAAATATTCATATTTCATGAGATATTTAAGATATTCATATTCCGATTGCAGTATATTGTTTTAAAAGTGTTTTTCCAACTTATTTGAAAGTGAGAATTATTTTCGTTAACAACTCTGTATATTATAAATAAAAAACATGTTGATTTTTTTTGGAGTTTTAAAATAAATGCTTATATTTGTCTTATTCAACATGCTATCGTCACACAAATTCATTCACAAATTGAACTGTGTCTATATTAACCTATCCTAAAGTTACAGTTCATTTCGTTTATTTAACGATACAGGGTGATTAGAAACATTATTAATTTTGCTCAATTTGTTACCGGCCCCCTAATTGTTGTCTTATCCAATATTCACTGAAAAACATGAGGAAGACCCAGTTCTTTAAGTTCCCAATGTTTGAAAACATTTCATTGAGAGATAAGTTTTTAATTTGAAAAAAAAAAAAAAAAAAAAAAAAAAAAAAAAAAAAGTGATCGTTTGCAAATCTTGCTAAACTTTTGAACAGGAATGTAATATTGTTATTTTTGTTTAATTTATGACGAAATAAATTATTTTTAGTTACAATAAGAAAATAGAGACTATTTCAGAAAACTTACAGTTTTTTCAATGATACATTTTCTTAATATTTTTATTTAAGATAAAAATTAATTTTAAAAATAATTTTAACGAAACCAGTCATGCGTGTTCGTGTACGTAGAAAAAGAAATTTCTTTAAAATAATGAGTTTCATTAATTAGTTTAATATTACTTCGTTTTCATTTTTAGTTTAGTTTTCTAAATAAAAATTTGATGATAGTAAATCTTTGTAAATCAATAAATGGCAATGTTTAAAAGATTTTAAATATATTAATTACGTCTTGAACAGATATGAATTTACATTGATATGCTCTTAAATATTGATGGAAATTTTGGCTTATTTATTCATTTATTACTTGCTGTGATAATTTAATACTTACTTTTATTTACCAGAAGCGCATAATTTAAAAATTTAACGCAATAAAATTTCTATATTTTGTTACGAAAATTAAATTTATGTTGCAAGTTTTCATTTAGTTTTACTTCTACTTATTCTTTTTTAAAAAAAGCTAAGATGTAGTGTGGAAAAAAAAATTAATGAAATATAACTTTCTGATTTAAAACAGTATTTTAAAAAGAATATTTAAAGGAGTCTTTAAAAAGTTATTTTGAAATTTACTCGAACTATTCTGAAGTTTTTAATGCATTTCTTGTGGCTCACTTAAATGTATGATTTTATAAGAAAAACGAATTGCGTTTTTAGGAATATCTATAAAATTTACTTTACTTTACAAAAAGATTTTACATATTCGTACTTAATATTTTATGGGCTGCCGATTTATATATAGGCCAGTGATACTTACGTAATCAGTTGCTTAGGATAAAATTTAAATAATTTAATCACAAATACGTAAAATCATTTTGTTAAAAATAATATAGCGTTATTTTGGAGAAGGTCAAAAGGCGGAACTTACTGTTCAAAATAGAAGAATACCCCGATGTAAATGTGTTAACAATAACAATAATAATAAAAATGATAATGAAGACAATAATAACATATTTTAGAAAAATGTATATTATAATATATGAGGAATACGTACTACTTTGATGTTTAATATATGCTTCAGCGAACTTTGGCTCAAATATTATGAGCAAAATCTTAAGCGGTGTTAAGTTTATAGCTATGAAATTCTGCTGTCAGGACATCAGCTGACAAAATAGGATAATCAGTAACTAAAAAATATTAATTTATTTTTTTAGGGATAGTCTGGTTAATCGCCAGGCTCGTAACTGGAAGATTGTGGGTTCGATACATGAGCTCCCCGAAAACCGTCGTGTACACAAATGGTGGTTGTTTTATGTAAAATCCGTTTTGGATCCACTATCTTCCATGTTTTCAAATTAATACTTCTGAGAATTACCAAAGCGGGGGGAGACATCATCTCCGCAGATAATTAAAATTCTGTAGCATGTCATTGGATCACCCCTAGGTATGAATCCCAGATCGTCGCCAATTGCATAATGTGTAGCTAAACGTGAAACCCACTCTACTACAAAATAATGTGAAATTTTAAATATCGTGTTTTTAATCTTTAACAGTTCAAAAACGACGTCTTGAAAAGATGTGGACACCCACAGAATCTGCAAAAAACAATCTACATGATCATGCAATTCTGAAAACCGCCTTATATGTGATGATTGTCGCCAATTTTCCATACCGTAGTCCTATTGCGACGTAAAATCCACTCAACCAACTTTAGATGTGGTAAGGTTGGTAAAAACTTTACCACATGGAAATTCACAGGATGTGGTTGTTTGTAAAACGTAAAAAGAAAAGACCCTATCGATGTGACTTCATGAAATCTTTCATACGTCATCACAGCAGGAAAAATGTAACATTCTTATGTTTTTTATTTGTATGCTTGTATTCCATAGAGGAATGCTTGTATTCTATAGGGACATTCACAGGTAAATAGAGGACAAGAAAGTAGCTGGGTGAAAAACAATCGATAATTTAGCTTCAAGAAAGCCAATAATGCTTATTCTTACGCCTTTCTTATTTATCACGATCTCTTCTGCATAGGATCAAAACTTTTAGGCAAATTTCTGATGTTTTCAGACCACTTCTAGTGGTAAATCCTAGATTGTAGACAATTTCCCATTACTAAACTCTAGTGGGACGTTAATTCTCCACAATTTAAATTTTCATTTTTCGTTTCCTATGTAGTAGTTTGTTCCTTAATTATTTTTACTGCCCAACGTCTAATAAGAGGATTAGATTTCGAAGGGGGTGAAAGTATTTTGCGCACGCTTTTAAATGTTCTCATTAAGAAAATGTCTAAAATAAAACATTTCGTGTTTTAATATATAAAATGACATATACAGATTTAATTTTTAACAGAAATAAAAGCAAAAATTATGAATGTTTATGAATAACTGACTATGTGAATTCCAATTGCTTTTAAATTATTTATTTATTTATTTATTGCCACAATAAACTTTACGAATACTTTTTTAAACGTTTTATAAAAGATTTTATGTTTCATATATGAAACTTTTTAATCTCAAACTAAATAAAAATTTATACTTTAAAAAAAATAAGGACACGCTCTTATCGAAATATGAACTAAAAAACGCAAACTATCTATCTTATAGTATTAAAATACAAGGTAAGAGAAAATTGTGTGAGTGACACACCATAATATTTACATACTTTTAAGTCTTTAATTAAAATAATTTAGAATTAAACGAAAACTATTTTTAAAAAATCTCCCCTGACTGGGCTCGAACGATAGACCTTTAGGTTCGTAGCCCGGAGCTTTACCTCACAGCCACAGCGTTCACGTAGGGAAAGTCTTTTTTTTACAATATAGATTTTTTGTTTGCTCCCAGAACGGTTACAAACATACATACAGGTGAAGCTAATAAAAGCGTGTTAAAAAGAGAGATGAGTTTAATGCCTTTGTCTATCTATCTGTATATTTATATGTGTCTGTAGGACTGTAATTCCCCTTCCCCATCGCCCAAGGATTTTTTCTTACAAAAACACTAAATTTAATAAAAAAGCACCACAAAACTGGCGTTGTAAAAAATATTACTTACAAACTTTGAATAAACACCATAAAATGCAATAAACTCGCAACAATTGTTTTGGGTCGAAAAAACACACGACCCTTCATCAGGCGAATAAAGTAAGCACGAGTGCTGCATTCAAAGCGGCAACGCTCAAAATCGTTTAACGTGAAAAGAAAAACTTTATAAAGTAGAAAGTAAACATGACAACTGGTGTGAGTAGAATTGTACAAGAAAACAAGAAAATAAATAAATGAGTGAGATTAACCATATAACAATCTAAGGATATCAAAATTAAACGAAAATCTAAGTTACGTGAGTTTTTCACTTTAAACGATTGTGCGTTGCCGCTTTGAATGCAGCACTCGTGCTTACTTTATTCGCCTGATGAAGGGTCTTGTGTTTTTTCGACCCGAAACAATTGTTGCGAGTTTATTGCATTTTATGGTGTTTATTAAAAACACTAAATAGTTTGAAACCTATAAAAAATAAATTATGACTTCTTTTCTGTAAGAGTATATAATCAATGTTTAATTGCTACATGGGTCTACTACAACAAATAAAATTGTTATTGATTTATAATATACAAATGACACCATCAATGTTTCCATTATGTAACTCCCCTTAAAATATTATAGAAAAATAAACATGTAATGTTAACATTTTTGAATCAAAATTAATAATAATAAAACTGAGGAAAATTTTAATTTCATTGCATGAAGAAATGTTCCGTTGTAATTTTTAGACGATAGAATTCTTTTGTTAATTTTTTTAAAAACCGAACAATATGTATTTTAGAAATTATATAAATACAGATAATAATAAAAATCCATACATTTAATCTTATAACGCATTTTGCATATCCTATTTGATTTTAATTTCAATTTTAGTTAAATGTCTTCATTTGAATTCAATTTTATGTGTTCAGTGCAAACTTTCTGAAATAATGTTTATTTAATTTTGTCATTTCTTTTGAATGTATTCATGTTTTACCTTTGAAGTTCATCGTATGATTTAATTTTAAATTATGAATAAAATGATACTTTAGCTTTTCGATATTTATCTTTTATTTAGATACTTATTTAATGAAATCATATATTTTTTAACAAAATTTATACACATCTGAAGAACATTTATTTCGTAAAAGATGATTTATGAATAATTTTATACGTATCTTAAAATTTACAAAGGTACGTTCGCTATTTACAATAAAAAACACTCTGTGCAAAACTTTCATATTTCATATTTCAGTATTTAACTTCAAAGTAAATGGAAAGCTAAGCGGAAATATCGGAAAATCAATGAAATGAATTTTACACCAGCGTGATTTTTTTTTTTTTTTTTTTTTTTTTTTTCTGAGAAAAGAAATTTCCTTTTGCTTTGCGAAATACATCGAGAAAGATTAATAATATGAAAAAGAATTATTAATGGAAAATGCATTATATATTTGTCAATATATATCTTTTCGCATTTAAAGATAACTAAGTAATTTTTAGCGTAATATTTTTAATGATACTTTCGTTTCATCATTATGAACACGGAACAGAAAACAAATTAATGAACAATTTCAATTTAGAAGTTTGGTCGAATATTAAGATAAATACTTGAAGGATTCTCATGAAACATTGTGGGTACAAGAAACATGTTACATGAAATATATTTCTGCGAACATTTGGTCTCGAAGGCAAAATGGAGAGTGGTGTGAAATTTAAATATAAACAAAAATATTTTGAATCATCTTGTAAAATATAATGCTTGAAATTCATTTTATCTGAAGTATGTGGTTATAAAATTTCTTTCAATTACACTAGTCGACAAAAATTTTTTTAGGGGGCGTAACAGAAATGAAATTAACTATTTTCAACTAATTATGTAGTCCAAAATTAAAAAATAATAATGAAAAATCTGTAACATGTACAGTTTTTTTGCTATGATTATTTAATCAGCACTGGAAGCAATGTACAAAAGTCTTTAGAAGACATGCATTATTACTATCGATATTATTAATTTAGCATGGAATACTATTAATATAGCGATAATATACATATTGTAGACTAAGTAATAAAAACATGGAAAATACACTAAATGATTGAATTGTTAAACTTTAACTGCAAAACAGCGCAATCTTACTTAACAAAGAATATCTGTTAACTAGAATACCAGAAAAAAAAACAAAACAGATAAGGTATGAATACAGGGTTGTCAAACAGGGGTTGCCAGCAGAGAGGATGGCCAGGAGGTTGGTTGATAGCACGAAAGGTTACCATGTGTGATACAGTCGACAGCAAAAGTATCTGAGCATTAGCAATAATCCCTGTCTAAAAAAAGTACATTTAATACTGCATTGTTTAATAAATCCTTGTCGAGCCATGTTCTTAAACAGTCTAAGAACATGATTCGACAAGGATTTATTTAACAAAATAGTATTAAATGTACTTTTTTGACATCGGAATTATTGGCTAGTACTCGGATACTTTTGCTGTCGACTGTATTGTAAAAATCATGCAAATATTGTGAAATTTGCCATTTTCTGATACTTTAACAAAAGAAAATGGAACAAACATGGTTACCAGAACTCTGAGTTGCCAGGACTCTCGGTTGCCAGCGGGAAGGGTTACCAGCTAGGATACTGTGAAAATGATAAAAATTCGTGAAAATTACCATTTTCTGATACTCTAACAGAAAAATGTGACGCGGTGGGACATTTTTACTTGCAGATATTTAAATAAAAATTGGAATTTATAATAAAAATAATAATTTGACCGCTGTTACCGAACCACTGTAGACCAGTGTTATTTATATTCCTTTGTATGTCAACTGCATCTAAGCAAAACTGGAAAAAAATTCGTTCATTTTTTATTTATATCATGCAGATTTTTTAAACGAACGCCATGCCACTTTTAGAAAAGTTTATATATTTCATTATCCACAACATGCAAGCAGTCCGAATATAAAAATATTGAATATCTGATGCAATATGAGTACTTTAACTAAATAATTATTAAGAAATTCTTTGGAAAAGATTAAAAAGTTCTTTTCGGGAAAGAGGAATTTTATAAATATTTAATTAACCATAGAAACTGAGTTTTGAAATTAACTAATAAAATTGATTCATTGTTCAAAGGCGTTCTTAGGCTTAAATATATATAATTTAAAGTGTATTTCTACAGGAATATTTTGGGGTATTTTTAGGGAAGGTAATATTTTCTTTAGACTGAGAAAATGATTTTTGTGTACTTCTGGTTAATTTAAATTTAATTATATCATCTATGAGTGGTTTTTATTTCCTATATGAGTTAAGCTTTATTTTTATATTGGATTTGGATTCGTCTTGATAAAAAACTACATCATATATATGTAGCACACACATACACACTAATATATTCATAAATATGTATATTTTTGCACTGCAATGCCATCTTGTATGAACCGGTAGTAGTCCATAGCAAACATTTCATTATCTGCTATTGAGCTAATATTCATTGACATAAATATTCATAAATATTCATCCTTTATTAACAATAGTAAGTTATGAGTATTAGTGGCTTTAAAACAGATTGGTTATAATAATATTAATGTACCTTCAAATATTCCTTATCTGTAATGTACCTTTATCTGTAAAAACTTGATATATATATCAAGTATCTATCTGTGATATTAATATCTATGCAATTAACATTAATATATAATCCATGAAATAAAAGTAAATGATTCTTAACAGTTAATAAAAAATAAAATCTCATTGAACAATTTACCTAATTCCAGACAGCCAAATTATTCTAATTATAATTTTCTGTAAATAAATAAATAATAATAATAATAAAATAATAATTTTCTTTTCTCTCTTCCTTTATTTATTTACCAAGAATACATATTAAGAATATGTATAGTCTGAAATTTTTTATTTTTGTTACAAGCTTATGATCACATAATGTTGAATTGTCAGATAATTTACTGTATAATCATTGTAGCTATTTAACAACATTAAATTTTTTAAAGATTGATGAAAATGTAATTTTGATTGTTAAAGTTTATTTTGAAATGATTTATGAAAATTGGACATTTTCTTTTTTATTTCGTTCAACTTCAACTACTTAAACAGATACTCAGAAAATTAAGTCATTTTTAAAATTTATATATATATATATATATATATATATATATATATATTATGGCTTGTTCTTATCTAGCGAGCACCAATGTAATGCACAAAACCTAATAGTAGCATCGATTAATGATTAAAAGAAACACATGTTGTGACCACAGATTATAAAACCTTTTCAACTGCATTTAACCATTACATTATTAAAACTTCAGATGTATTTTAACTTGTTAAGGACACCCTAAAATAAATTAAAATTTATTATATCAGAAGAACACTTTTAAAAATATGCTTGTGTTTACACATTAAAAAAAAAAGTACGGCAGCCGCAGCATGTCGCAATATTTGTCAAGTTTATGGGGAGGATGCAATAGACGAAAGCACATGTCGTCGATTGTTTCATAAATTTATGGAAGGACACAGAAGCTGCCAAGATCAGGCTAAGAGTGGAAGGCCATCACACGTTGGAGACGATGATATTGACCAAGTCATAAAGAACAACCCGAACTCAACCATGCAAGAATTAGAGAAGACCTCAACGTACACAGGACAATGTTCGAGAGACGGCTGGTTAAGTTGGGGTTTACGAGAAAGTTGAAACGTTGGGTTCCACATAACCTGACAGCTAATCAACGGGATGACCGAATCGCCACCTGTGTTTCCTCGCTTTTCCGGTAGGAAAATGACCCATTCTTGACTCGAATTGTGACAGGAGATGAGAAGTGGTTTATGTACCGTAACGTAAAGCGTTGCAGGACTGTGTGTCGCCTTCGAATCTGCCTGCATCGATTTCGAAAGCTGAATTTCATACCAAGAAGATGTTGTGGTGGGATGTGCAGGGAATAATTCATTGGGAGGTTCTCACACTCAACAAAACCATCAATGCTACCTTCTACTGTCTACAGTTAGACAGTCTGCATTCAAATTTGGTAGCACAGAGGCCACGTCTCACCAATCTTCCCGGTGTTATCCTTCATCACGATAACGCCAGGCCACATGCTGCTGTCATCACTCGCCAAAAGTTACTGGGCTTTGGTTGGGATGTTTTACCCCACCCTCTCTAATCTCCTGACTTTGCACCAACTTACGATCACCTATTTCGTGCGTTGAACGATTCCTTCAGTCAGAAAATCTTTCATGATCTTGATGCTGTGAAAACTGCCATTCAAGACTTTTTTGACGCGAAACCGCCGGAATTTTACCGCCGTGGGATTCATCTCTTACCAGAAAGATGGCAAGAGGTCATAGATAGCAATGGGGATTATGCACAATAATAGGTACTGTTCATTTTGCATTTATTTGCTCTTCTTTATGGGTAATAAAAATGGGTAGAGCTTTTGCCGTCACCCAATATATATACATATATACATAAAGTATGAATGGAAAAAATCTTCCAAAACCTTGTTTATAGATTTATTTCTCAATAAAACTAGTATGTTGTGATTACTACAAGACTTCGTTCTATATAATTTTACGCAAATTCATGATGTAAAAATTATTTATTAAATTATTATTTATTATTTTTTTTTCCATGATAACTGCTCACACTTTTATCTGAGAAAAGTTTAGCACTAAATGCCTAAAGAAAGTCAACTTTGTGCCAACATGAGAAAAAATAAGTTTTTTTTTTTTTTGGGGGGGGGGGGGGGAGGGGTAAAAAATGAAAAAAATCGATATATTTGGTTTAAATTATTATAGATCTATGGTTCAACCATTGGTTTTAAAGGTACTAACGAGATCTTTCGAAACATACCCAAAATCAAAATTTACACAGCCCCGGGGGTTTCCTTGGGGGTACATCCCTCCAGGGGGGAAGAGATGTTCCCACATTCAAAAATTGTTTTTCCTAGTTTACGTATTATCAATATTAATTTTTAAATCACACATTAAAAATGACTCTCATTACGTGCATTTATACGAAATTTTAACCTATACTGCCATGTTAAAAATTTAGAAAAAAAATGGGATCACTGCGCCACCTGTTGATCAATTGATCCCCAAATCTAATGAGCGTCAGTTTATGTAAAATGACTCTCATTACGTGCATTTATACGAAATTTTAACCTATACTGCCATGTTAAAAATTTAGAAAAAAATGGGATCACTGCGCCACCTGTTGATCAATTGATTCCCAAATCTAATCAGCGTCAGTTTATGTCAGTGTCAAACTAAATACCGTTTGGTTAAGTTTCGTTTATTGGTTCGTAGATAAAACGTCCACAAAATTTGTGATAAACTCACACCCACAGACAGACAGGCAGAAAGACAGATAGATATTTTCTAAAAACAGTCATATCGTGTTCAGGATATCCCAAAATACGTATATCCATTAAAAACTGGAGTTCGGAAATTTTCACAAATCCAAAACTTTCTCTAGATATAGGTACATACAGAAGAAAGTAAAAAGACATACCAGACAGAGAAGTTTTGTTTTCAAAGCTGATGGACGCGAGGTGCCTGGTTTGATCCCAGGCTGCGCTTGTCGGCATAATTGTTCGGAGTCTTCCGTGGTTTTTTTCCAAAAATTGCGTAAATACGGACTAGAACTTCTTAGAGAAACCCCCCAAGGAGTGCATCGCCATTCAGGTATAGGAAACTAGTGCATTTAATTGGTCTTAATCCTAGCACACACACCAGCTAAATTTAAAAAAACAAAGAGAGAGAGAGAGAGAGAGCTTGTAAAATGTTTGAATTTGTTTCACCCTGTAAATTGTCTGATACTTGCTAGCCTATCATACTGTATACTGTTTAACACTAAAAATCAGTATAGTATAATTTTAATTTATATCACATCACGGTCATGAAATACATTGTGCGGTCCATTAATTTAAGCTAATAACACTTTATTCTGCAGAAAATAGGGTATGGGTATGAATATGTTCCAGACACATATACATATACATTTACATACATATACATATGCATATACATATTCCTATATGTATATAGGAATATGTATATGTATATGTGTATGAATATATTATATGTATGAATAATGCATTTTACATTCGTTAGGTTATGTGCAGTTGTGAGGTTAAAACGTTAGAACGTCACCACAGTTGTTTTAATTAAGCTGAATCCAGCAAGGTAGGAAGTGGGGACGGTTAAAATCACTCCGTCGCCAGGGATTCGGTGACGGTTGAGGTCGGGGTAGTTTTGTGTCGGCAGGGTGCTGCATTAAAAGACTTAGATTTTGAATATTAGTTAAATTAGAAGTGATTTTTAAAAGTACGGATTGAAATGTAGTGAAAGGAGGGTGTAGGAAGAAGTATAAAAATAGATATGGTTTTAGTAGATGGAGTGGATGTTGGAGGATCGTATAGTGGATGTTGGAGGATAGTATAGCGAATGTGATGATTTTTATTTTTGTGAATACCGGAAGTAGATTCGAGGAGATTTAGTTGTGTGAAGCAAGTAGTGTTGAGTGTTGGTGAGTGTCTACTAAGTTTCGAAAGTTCAAGCTGGGTCAGAAGGGAATCCTCTGTCCCATAGTGAAGCCGTAGTATTGGAGTACGAGTGTGACCGTCTCTACACCTTTCGACTATCTGCTGGGGTGAGATATTTAAGATAATTAAATTGTTGATTTATATATTTTTGATTTAATAATACGCTGACTGAGCTAAGAGCTAGTTCCAGGCTGCCTCCCATTAATCTGGTTCCAATAAACTTTTATTGTTTGTTCAATTCACGTCTCTGGTTTTATTAGTAATCTAAGTATTTAAGTTAAGATGGTGTTTGCAGGAACGCAAACGCCACAGTGGCGCCCAACGTGGGGCTGTGGCAACATTCCAAAAAGCCATGGAAACTATTCTTAAACCTGTTTTGAATAAATTTGTACATGTTTATCTCGATGATATAATAATCACGTCCTCATCTTACAATGAGCATTTAGATCATTTAAAAACTGTTTTTACTCTACTGCAAAATGCAGGATTGACTTTAAATTCCTCTAAGTGCCATTTTGCACGACAGGAAATTAAGTACCTAGGCGTCAAAATAACGCCTGCTGGTATTTCTGTAGATAATGAAAAAGTTCAGCCAGTTTTAAACATGCCCCCTCCTACAACTTCCAAGCAAGTTTCGAGATTTCTAGGCATGTGTGCTTGGTATGGGACATTTATACCTAATTTTGCTTACATATGCGAGCCCCTCTTTAAACTCAAAAGGAAAAGAGTTAAATTTCACTGGTCAAATGAAGCACAAGAAGCATTTGATAAGTTAAAAACTATACTTAGCGCTCCTCCTGTACTAGCTCATCCTAATTATAATATTAAATTTCAAGTAGCTACTGATGCTTCTTCGTACGGCATTGGTGCCGTTTTAAACCAAGAAGGCCGCCCAATAGCATATGCGTCCTGTACGCTTAACGCTGCAGAAAGAAATTATCCAGTAACTGAATGTTTAGCAGTGCTTTGGGGACTGCAAAAATTTCGTTTATATTTTACGCAACTTCCAGTAACAGTCGTTATAGATCATGCGGCATTAACTCGGTTAACAACTGGAAAGAATCTCTCCCCTCGCATGATTCGATGGACTCTTAAGTTATCTAACTTTAATATAAACATCGAACACCGACCTGGTTCTGACAATATCGTAGCTGACGTTCTTTGACGTACTACTCAAACTCAAGAAAATACGATTGAATCTAATGGGTTAGATCAATCCCTTGCTTTAAATGAAAAGAATGATCAGTTAAATTCTACTGTTAAAGCCTCATATATTTATCATTCGCATTTAAAGGCTGAACCGGTTCAATCCGAAATATTAGCAGACGTGACTGAAACTCGTGTAAAGGAAATTGAAAGTGAACAAGTAAACCAAGGTGCGTCTACAAATCTAGTCACTACCTTAAACGATAAATTCGTATCTGATCAGGAAAAAGTAGCTTTAGCGCTTATGCCAGCATCTGTGTTAAATTCGAGAGATCAATTAATCCAAGAACAAAAAAATGATCCCGAATTTGGATTAATCTATAAGTATTTAGACGATCCTGAGTCAGTTTCATTAATTGAATCAGCCATTGCCTTAAACTGGTCCCAATCTTTTTCTTTAATCGATGGCTTGCTTTTTTATTCAAAATTATTATCATCTTATGGCGAATTACGAGTTGTAATTCCCCAATATCTTCGTCAAGCCATCCTATTTGAGTTTCATGACTCTCCAATTTCGGGGCACTTTGGCATTAGGAAAACTTATAAAAAGCTCAAAGATGCCTGTTACTTTCCTAAAATGAGGAAGTTTGTTAATGAATATGTTTCGAGTTGTCGCTTGTGCCAGCAATATAATTATAAAAATGTAAAGCCGGCCGGTAAATTAATTCCTATTAAAGTTGATTTTCCAAATCAAATTCTTGGACTCGACTTAATTGGTCCTTACCCCCCCCTCTAAACCAAATAGATTTCGTTATGTGTTAGTTATGGTGGATTTTTTTAGTAAATGGGTTGAATTTGTGCCTTTACGTAAAGCTTTGGCACAAGCAGTGGCCACTGCCTTCTTTAATAATTATATTTCTCGTTACGGCGCCCCCCTTCAAATTGTAACGGACCACGGTCCTCAATTTATAAGTAATGTTTTTAAGGCACTTTGCGATACACTCGAAATTAAACATGTCTTCACGGTTCCATATCGGCCGCAAGCTAATCAGGCCGAACGTGTCAATAGAACTTTAATTAATATGATTGCGACCTTCATTGGTCAAAATCATGAAAATTGGGATCAGTTTCTCTATCATTTTGGCTATGCGATTCGTACAGCGGTAAGTGATGCAACAGGAAAAACTCCCGCTGAATTGTTTTTGGGCAGAAAGATTCTGACCCCCTTTCAAAAACTGGTATTAGTACAGCAAAACGCATCTGAATTTATCACGCAAAATATTGAAGAATTGCTACCAGAAGTTCAGAAAATTTGAGAAAAGCTCAAGAGCAACAAGCTGTATATTATAACCTTAAACGTAGAATTTTAGAAGTAAAAGTGGGAGATAAAATACTCCTAGAATCACATTTTCTTAGCTCTAAAAAAGATTCTAAAGTAGCTAAATTTGGGCCAAAATTCATTGGGCCTTTCTCTGTTTTAAAGATAGAAAATAATAATTTGACAATTGATTTTAACGGCACCCCAACAACCATAAACATTGACCAGATACACATTTTTAAAGAGCGCACTCAATCATATGCTGAAACTCTTGATAGTGATAGCGTGCAGGGTTCAAACCCACCTGACGAACAGTCCGTCTTTACGCCTAACCTCACTTCCAAGCCGAGTGCTCCTGAGTCTTTTACGGCTGATAGACTACCCACTCCTACAACACCCGAACAATCTGTTCAGGGCACTTCCGCTGACCAATCTAGTGTTAGCAGACCCGTCGCACAAAAGCGAGCTCGTACTGGGTCATTAAACCATTCTAATGTGAAATTTCCTAGGCAAACTGGTCGCAAACGCGACTATTCTTTTACTAATAGCTCTTTTATACCGCAGATTAAAAAGAAAAAAGCTTGGAATAAATATTTAAAAAGGTCACAAGCCCCCTCCTCAAAGTCCTCTGGAACACATCGCCCACAGAAGGTACTAGCAGTTCCAGATTCAGTGCACACTGACTCTTTCCGACCTAAGAGAAAGGCAAGGGTTCGAAAAAGACCTCCACCCTCTTCATCAGCTAGCGGACGGCACATGGAGAAATTCCTAGTAGCTCCTGACTCGGTCGGCACGGACGAGTTCTCTTTACACCACCGATTCAATACCCGGCGTCAAGCCAGTCTCCGACAACAGGCTCAGCCATATGAATCACCTGCCGAGCAATCCTTTGTACAAGCCTTTTGGGATAGCCCTCCTAGACCCCGGTCTGAAAGCCTGCAACCCTGTGGCCTAGCTGACGAGTACATCGAGCACATTCACCAAGACCTCTAACCTTCCTGAAGTTACAGCTGCAAATTCACATCAGGTGATACCGTTCTCTATTTTTTTTATCTATTACAAGTGCATTTCTGTCAGAGCTGTACAAAATGTTCGGCATACCTTGAAGACTTTTTGGGACTTTATATTTTAAGAACTCTTACGAAAGTTATGGACTTTCCCAAACTAAAAATACAAAATTTAATTTAGCCATGAACTTTCAAATCAAAATTAATGTTCTGCTTCAATGTCAACATTTTTGTTCTCTCTTAAATATCTATTTTATGTATGTATTAAGTCTTTTACCTTGTAGCCATCACCTGCAGAAAGCTGGTAATATAAACTGTGTTTTTTGGATCCTGTAAATTCCCCCCCCCCTTTTTTCTTTTGTATTTCTATAAATGATGTATTTATAAACTGCATATTTGTATTTGTAAAACTTTTGAATATTTGTCTAAAAGTTTATCTGTATGTACTTTTAGAGGGAAAAAAAATGTTTTTTTTTTAGCTATAAGCATAAAAAGCGTGTTTAACCATATAACATTAAAAAGACTAACTGCTCAGTTTTTTCCGCTTATGCTTTAGCTAAGGAGGGAGAAATATTTCTGTATGTAACCTATCTATTATGTTAATAGAGACGAACATGTCTCAGTTTCTTCTAGAGATGAATTCTAACTATTTTTTTACTATTCATACTGTAAAAGTTTTTCCCATTTCAGACACACTCTGATGGACTATTTCTCTTAATCTGATGTTAAAAGTATTTTTATCTGAAGTGAAAGATCTCTTAATCTGATGTCAAAAAGTTCTTTTTCCTGGATGTGGACAGCCTGCACATTCCGACGTCTACTTTTTCCTGAAGACAATTAAACTGCTAGCCACTTCATCTGCAGGATAGATCTTCAAGTTCCCCATCCTATTTAATACCATTAAAGTTTATTAAAGACTTGTTTCTTGACTTAGATATGTTAAAAAGATTATTTGTGGGATATGAACAAGCTCTTCAACAGACTCTATTCTACAGCAAGAAATTATCACATTTGTACATGCGAGTCTCTTTATAATTCTACAATATATCATTAAAGTCATACAATTGCCTCCTGGCCTAACAGAGAGACGTGTGTAAATCCTACTGTAAGCCTGGTTTTAGCTCAGTCAGAGTCCCGGAGTTCTCGGGATAAAAGTACGCCTTTTATTTAAAATTTTAAATTAATTTTTTTTGCGTCCCCGAGTTTTCGCTCAGGGATTTAACAAATTTTTAAGTTTTTCTCACCCGGTTAAAATTTAAGTGACGGCTGCACTCACACTTCAGAGATTTGAGATAGTTAGATATGGAATGAAGCTATTTAAATTTACTCGATCAAACCCGTTGGGGATTTTCCCGACTAAATTTTTTTTCTTGGAGGGGGACTGTGAGGTTGAGACGTTAGAACGTCACCACAGTTGTTTTAATTAAGCTGGATCCAGCAAGGTAGGAAGGGGGGACGGTTAAAATCACTCCGTCGTCAGGGACTCGGTGACGGTTGAGGTCGGGGTAGTTTTGTGTCGGCAGGGTGCTGCATTAAAAGACTTAGATTTTGAATATTAGTTAAATTAGAAGTGATTTTTAAAAGTACGGATTGAAATGTAGTGAAAGGAGGGTGTAGGAAGAAGTATAAAAATAGAGATGATTTTAGTAGATGGAGTGGATGTTGGAGGATCGTATAGTGGATGTTGGAGGATAGTATAGCGAATGTGATGATTTTTATTTTTGTGAATACCGGAAGTAGAGTCGAGGAGATTTAGTTGTGTGAAGCAAGTAGTGTTGAGTGTTGGTGAGTGTCTACTAAGTTTCGAAAGTTCAAGCTGGGTCAGAAGGGAATCCTCTGTCCCATAGTGAAGCCGTAGTATTGGAGTACGAGTGTGACCGTCTCTACACCTTTCGACTATCTGCTGGGGTGAGATATTTAAGATAATTAAATTGTTGATTTATATATTTTTGATTTAATAATACGCTGACTGAGCTAAGAGCTAGTTCAGGCTGCCTCCCATTAATCTGGTTCCAATAAACTTTTATTGTTTGTTCAATTCACGTCTCTGGTTTTATTAGTAATCTAAGTATTTAAGTTAAGATGGAGTTTGCAGGAACGCAAACGCCACACAGTATAGAGTTATTAAAATGTGTATTAAATATACTTGAGTTCCTGTACACAAAAAAATTGTGTTATTTATACTATTTTCAGTAGCGAACATGCATAGTGATCTTTAATAGCGTATAATTAATTTCGAAGCATTATATAAATAACAACAGTACTTAAAGAACAAATAGATGATCAGATGTACAGACACAGAGGAAGTCATAATCACACTTACACTTGTTGAAAATTGTCAAAATACAAATAAAACGTAATTAAAGCAATTTTGCAATCATATTTACTTCTGTATCTGAATATTTTTGTGTGGACCTGTAAGCATTGATGCTAATCATACCACACACACACACACACACACACACACACATATATATATATATATATATATATATATATATATATATATATTTGTGTGTGTGTGTGTCTGCGCGCATAAGAATAATAAATGTATATTTTATTCTTTATTCTAAGTAAAAATATATTAAGATGTGATTTATAGAAATACCTCTCATAGAACTCCAATTAAATAGCAATGAGCAAATAAAACTTTCTGGAGTTTAAATGCTGTACACAAGCACCAAAAGAGCTAAAGAAGAATATGAAGCTAATTGAATGTTCTGTTTATAAACCAAACCAATGGCGATCATGGTTTATAAATGCATTTGCTCCTAAAAACATAACGTACAATTGTTATCCACCCACATAAAAAAGTATCATTAAAAGCAAAATTAATTTCAATTCTTACATTTAAATGTTAGACTGGGCATATATTTCCTCGTACGATTTAATACTGTTGCTCTCATACAATACCGCCTATCTCTATATGTCTGTATTTACCTTTTTTCTGTATCTCTCAGGTTGTGACATGCATTATATTGCAAATAACATTAAATATAATCTAAAAAATAAATTAATACAGAATCTTAAGTACTCTCTACGACATAAGGAAATGAATTCCAAGATCGTTCTAATCCAAAGAGAAAATCCCCAATTTATTTTTCTATACTAACAGAAGACATGGTTTTGCTTTCGTCTGAATTTGATAACTGCATCCGTTTATCTTCTTATCTTCTATGTTACATTTCCTAATTAAAACAATCGATTAAATCAATCTTTTATGTAGTATAGTTTTTTGGAAATTAAATATTTAGATTAACGTAAAATATCAATACTGATATTTTCAGTTCATCGTTATTTATTTTGTAGTTCTATTGGGAAACCAAAATGTATGAATATGTATTTTTCTGTCTAAAAATGAAATATTGTTTAAAAGGTTTACTTTGAAGATTAGAGCCAAAAGTTTCACGAATAGGACATTTCTAATCAATAATCCAATTTATCATTTTGTATCAAATTAGAGACACTAATTGGTGTTATTTTAAAATGAAATTCTTAGTCATTCAACTGTATATTTTTGTGCAATATTTTCATTCCCATATCCTTTCCTTTCTTTATGGCAAATATATATGTATAAATACAGGCTGTACCCTGAAGCCTGTTTCCATTAGTTTGAATGCTGAACGACTACAGCTATAGTCATAAAAGTAAGATCTAGATATATTATAGTGGTTATGAAGATCTAGCTATATTGAAAAGCTAATTTATACAGACTTTTATGTGAACTATTTAAACGAACTTCATATTAGATACTAATGTTGATTTTAACAACGTTGAGAGGTCATACCTAATTTTACAAATGCACTCATTATTGAAAGATTTCGGGATTTTTTATTGAATATCCACCACTAAATTTTAAATGTAATGGTTGTCTAATCACTTCGTAGATTAATCGTCTATTACGTATATCAAATATAACTTCTCAAAATTATTGGTGACTATTGAATGAAAAAGTGGCATGATCTGGTAACACTGAATGCCCTCTCTTTTAAACGTAATATAACTGAGACGAAAATAATGCCCACAGTAAAATACAAAAAATAAAATATTCAATTATGTGCATAATTTTTTAAATAATAAATAATTAAAATATTTAACTTATTTTAAACTTCAAAACTTATGCTATGAATGAATTTATTTTATTAAGCTATAACAATTACCCAATATATGTAAAAACCGCATGAAATAAATATAATACTACGTTAAAGCAAAACGAAAATAGTATACATTTACAAAACAACCCCAAAAATAGAATAAGGTAAGTTAAACGAATAGATGTATTAGTATGTCAAAACCGATAATTGGCGACTTGGCGATTTTCATTTTTGGCCACTGCAGCACTAAATTATGGTCAAAACACTTAGATAAGTTAGAGAACAATAAAGGTTAAAATGTTTATAATAAATAATAAATAAATTTAGTAATACTAAAAACAATATAAATGACAATAAATTCAAAACAAAAAGAAAGTGGTTCATTTCTATTGTCGAAACTGGAATCAGGTATAGCAAAAATAATAAAAAAAATAAAAAATAATAAAATTGGGGTTTTTAAATATTATTCCTTCGACAAATAAACTTGCCATGATTGTGATCAATTTGCGCTAAGTAAATGTTTATAAATAATTATATTTAAATTATACTTCATGTCTCGAATTCTATTATTTTGATTAAAAAAAATAATCTGGTGTGTCACTCACACGACTTTCTCTTACCCTGAAATTTAATACTATAAATACAGGTTGCAGATTAATAGGTAAGATAACGAGTACTGTTATGTAAACCTATGTTAAACAATTCATATTAGGCTTCTAAAGAGTTTTATATGATAATTAGTTCTGTGTGAGGGGGGCTACCGCCCCCCTCAACCCCCCGTTTCATTAATGCACCTACATTTATATAGAATTTAATTCGGTTATTAAAAAATAATTTCTTTTTAAAAAATAATTTATTAAAATTATTATTAAAAAAATTATCTTTTATGATAAGGCAGACGATTTCCATATGAGAGAAGTAGTATAACACCAAATATCCAAAAAAAGTCCATTTTATTCTCAATATTTGAAAAAAAAAAAAAAAAAAAAGTACGATTTTTTTTTCTAAGTTTTTTTTTTTTTTTTTTTTTGTTAAAAGTAAAAAAAATCGATAACTTTGTTTTAAATTATAGCAGATCGATGGTTCAACCATTCGTTTTGAAGGTATTGGTGAGCTCTTTTGAAAGATACCCATCATGAAAAATTACTCCCCTCGAGGGGGGTCTTCCCCCCCCCAGGGGGGGAGGCGAGGATTTTTTTCCCAGTTAACTATCTCTATTACAAAAATATATATTCGTTTCATTTGGTTTAGTGCAGTCTATAGACGTTAAACTCTACTTTCCTGCAATTTCCCCCATAGACGTAATGAATTAGAATTCTCTTGATTGTCCCTGTACACGAACCATTTGCTTGATCTTAACAAAAAGCTTACTGTAGCATCCCTATATGATACACATTTAGAATACTAAGTTTGAACTTTCTGCCATAATTTGTTTTTGAGATATGCTGATAACAGACAGACACACAGAAACACAGACAAACAGACATACAGACACACAGACACACAGACACACAGACATACAGACACACAGACATACAGACATACACACAGACCATTTGCTAAAAACATGATTTTCGTACTCAAGGGACCTCAAAACGTGTAAATATAACAAAATCTCGCGTTCGAAAATTTGACCCATAAACAATACTTTCTCTACTTTATGGGTAACAGAAAGTAAAAAGAAAAGAAAAAAAATCAGTTAAATTAAAAAAAAAATCGTGATTTTATCAGTGGTTATTTACCAAAGCATTTGGACACTGTCTTCAATTTGGCAAATGTGGTACATTTAGAAATAGGTTCGTTTGAAAATATCAAATACTTGGCGGCGAGGACCGAGTAGTATTTTTCCAGTAACTTATGATAAGTAAAAGTAGCATGAATGCCAATCCATAATACTTTTTAATAATAATATCAAGATCGAACACTGGTTTAATTTATTTTTTTAAAAAAAGTTGCGATTATCATAGAAGTATTGTTAAGATATTTTTATATTTATCACAAAAATATTTACTAACCTAAATGTTAACTTAAAAAAATTGTCTGCTACATACTTTCTGCTGCTTTATTGTATTTGATCAAATCTAAATAATTTTCAGTCCACACTTTACCGTCTGATTTAAATTTCATTATATTATCTATTTTTCAAATTTTAGATACTTTCCGTTTACTTATTCTGAATTTATTTTAGAGTAATTTCAAAGAGATATTTAAACTAAAATGTTCTTTTAAATTGTCCCCAAAAACTCCTTGTACTAGTAAATAAGAGGAAATATTCATAAAAAATTATATAAGGAAAAAATATAATTAGAATGCTAGATGAGTAAAATCCACATCATGCAATACATAGCCCAATTCCCAAGAGAAAAATATCCATTTCCTTCTGTGTCCCAAGTAAGACATGGTTGTCTGCATACGATACCTGCATATATATTCCTATTTTTATGTTTACTTATATATATATATATATATATATATTGCTATAAAGAAAAGAAAATACCTCGGGTTTATTTGGGATTCAAATGCATGGTAATTACAATTTTATTCAAACTAATGATTATTTAATGATTGGAAGATTCATTTGATTTAAACATTTTCAGAATATTTTAAAACAAATTGTCTCATTTTATATTTTGCGTTTCTAACAGTAAAAATATTTGCAATAAATTGCAAAAGTTGTTTGTATTTATTTTTAATAAATGGAGAGTTATAAATCAGATTTTATAACTCTTAGAAACAGCAGAAAAGGTATGGTGATATACGTTTGGTGTTAGATGTACAAAAAAAAGTTAATAAAAAATAAATAAATAAATAATAAACATGAAGACACACACACTACCACATATATATATATATATGTTTGGATTTTTAAAATGGTATTAACGATAAACAAATTATTATTAAGTATAGAAAGTTTGCTTGATTTTTAAATTAATTAAATCTTGTACTAAAAATTTATTTTAAAATCTTTTAAAATCATGTTTCATAATATAATAATAATTATAATAATAATAATAATAATAATACTTTATACAGGATGATTCCGAGGTCATGGGACAAACATGGAGGAGAGGTAGAGAACATCACAAGGATTCATAATTGTATAGAAACCCATGTCCCCAATCGTCCTCTTTAAAACTCAGGTGATTTTGCGTGGATGTGGGTGTGGCTCTCCAATGTTGCATTTTTTAAAGAGAGTTTTTATATGCTAATATTTACATAAATAAATAAATTTTGTATTTATCTACGTATTTTATCACAATGATTGCAATAATACGAACATTGTGTATGATTTTGCTAAATAATGAATTATGCAAGATTTTAAAATTTACACAGTAGGCGGAGTTAGTAGTACACAGCAGCCCAGAACATTCAGTTCTTAAATAATTAAAATGACGTTTGGTAGTCAACTATAAATAAGAATTTCTTTCTTATGGACGCTAATAAGCCAAGAAACCGGGCGCACTGCTGTGAGTGGTAGAGGAGGGTGTTATGTGACTACGTACACTTAGAGAGCTTAAAATCCTACGTACACTATAGTAAGTCCAATCCTTTCTGCGCTTCTGTTACGTCATAATTACTGTGTAAAGTTCCACCTTCATGTTGCGCAAGGCTTTCTTTTGAAATCTCTTATAGGTAAAGTGTCAGATCAGCAAAATCAATTGAAGATTTGAAGCACAAATTGGGGGAACTATCAACAGAAAAAACACAAGTATACGAATGACACTAAATATAGTTCCAACTGAAAACTAAAAACTCGTCTTTCAGCTGGAAAGATCCTTTTGACAGTATTTCATAACTTCAACGGACTTTTTGCAGATCTCCATGAAAGTCATACAGTTAATGCTGCTTAATACTGTTAGCTACTGGTTAATAAAGCTTCTGGTTTAGACGAAATGTGCATATCGGCGGAAAAATCGGTTAGATTTGAGAAGCGAGATTCTGCTTCATAAAAATGTCCGTTTCCACCACACTGCAAACTGAAAAGTTGGTGGAAAATCACTGGAAAATACTGTAGTACCCTATCTACAGTCCTGGCATATCCTCGTGTGATTATTATTTGTTTGAACCACTGAAAAAAAATTACAAGGTGAGTGATTCGATGAGGCTATAGTTTAAGCCTTCGTGCGTAATTGATTGTAAACGAACCATTGTTCTTTTTTTGAAGACAGCATTAAAAATTTCTAATCCACTGGAGAAAATGTATAACAAAGTCAAGAGATTGTGTTAAAAAAAAAGAATGTAAATTTCATGTTTGCGTCTTGTACCAATAAATTTAAAAACAGTAATTCCAGTTCATATTTCATTCACACACTCGTATTTTTCATGATATAATATTATAAAATATATTTTATCTACACTTGTAGTAATATTCTAAGTTAAAATTAGTTTTATTTGCTTATAAAAATAAAATTGATTTGTTGTTTTGTATATGGTAAATGCAGCTTGTTCTGCACACAAAGATAAAATAAATCAGTATATACATAGTCCTGGCATAAGTTCTGTCCACTAAAATAAAACAGCCACTATTTTTTAATGTTCTGGAAATGACACCGCTGTATTTTGTAAAAGTATAAATAGTGTGTGAACACTAAAAAAATTAACAGTATTTTTTAAACATATGCATAGTTAAGATAGCCTGGGGAAAAAAAAGAAAATAGAATCACAGTAATTGCTTTATACATATGCGGCAAGAAACCAAAGGAGATTTTCAACTTGCTAAAGTGTCACTGAAAATTTCAACAAAGTTCATCCAGTGACCTATTAACAGGTATAACGAAACGTCCTCTACCGACGATAGGCCACGAATATGTCGTCCACGTACGAGCAGAGCGCCAGCAGCTATAAAAGCCGTAAAGGAAAGAGTTCGAAGAAATCCGCTATTTAATCAAAAAAGTATGGCTCGTGAGATGAATATCCGTACCAGGCCAATGTCCTGCGTTATAAAACAAGGTCTGGGAGTTAGTTCTTACCTTAGAAGTACTGGCCTGCGACTTTCGGCTGCCCTTAAGGATATTCGTAAGACCAGAGCGAAAGTTCTGTTATAGTGGCCCGCGGATAAGAAACATCGGCAAATTCTTTTTTTTTTTTTTTTTTTTTTTTTTTTTTTTGGATGAAAAAAAATCTTCACTGTAGAGAAAAAATTCAACAAGAAAAATTACAGGGTGTTAGCTCGCAGTTTCAAAGAAGCTGAAGAAAAAATTCTACGAGTTCACTCAGCTTCAGTAATGGTTTGGTGGAAGTTTTCATACAAAGATGTAACTAGGCTAAAAACGCCAGCTAAAAACTACCAAAGTGATATCCGGAACAAGTTGTAAAGTTCTTAAGGGATGCTTTAATTGCTGGCAACCAATTCATATTGCAGCAGGATTCAGCACTAGCACACAAGGCGAGAACAACCCAGGCGATGGTGTGAGAACAACTTACCAGAGTTCAATCGAGCTAATCATTGGCCATCAGGAATCCCAGATTTGAATACACTGGCTACCGACTTTGGAATATTTTAGAGAAGAAGGCCTACACTAAGCCTCATCGAAATATTGAGACTTTTAAAGCAAATTAAGTGAAGATAGCAGCAGAAATTCTGATTGAAGTCGTGAGTGCAGCGATATATCAGTGGATGGAGAGTTTGAAGAAATGTGTGAATGCGAAAGGGGATCATTTTGAAGAGTTTTTTGTTTTTTCTAATATGTTGTAAGTAATAAATAAAATGTAAACTCTGTTTATTTTCCATAAGAAATAGGCCTTTCTAAAGAGTGGATAGAACTCATGGCAGGACAATGTACAAAACAAAGACGCTATGAAAATGGTAAGATAATTTTTTTATGAACAATTATTGAAGATTACAATATTTTAAGAAATGTACCACAAAACTACCAAATGAGTTTATTATTGTTAATCACTACTCGAAATTCTGACTTTTCTTGCTTCAAGACGTATTAATCCTGGACGACAGGACCAATGCCCCAGCCCGCCCGTTCCCGCTGTTCGATGTCTTTTTCTAGTCAATTTTGTCCCTTTATTACTTCCGGTGCGAGCCGTTTTTTTTTTTTTTTTTTTTTTTTTTAACACACTTGACATTGTGAGTTTTTTTGGTTTTCTTCCCATGCTATTTCTATGGGTTTTTTAGCTTTTCCCCCCCTCTTTTTCTACATTCTAAAGTGCGAACTTCCACCGCACTTTAGAATGTAGAAAAAGAGGGGGAAGAAACTGAAAAACCCATAGAAATAGCATGGGAAGAAAAGCAAAAAAACTCACAATGTCAAGTGTGTAAAAAAAAAAAAAAAAAAAAAAAAAAAAACGGCTCGCATCGGAAGTAATAAAGGGACAAAACTGACTAGAAAAAGACATGGAACAGCGGGAACGGGCGGGCTAGGGCGTTAAATATATCGTCCAGTGTTAATACGACTCGCCTAGTATGTTATATCTGACATGATGTTGATCTATAAAGTTGAATTATTTAAGTGTGTTTCTATTATAATGGAGAAAATTTTCTATAGACCGATAACAATAAACGCAAATTATCTGTGAATTTTATATATAATCGACTCTCATTAATTTTATCTCGTAATAAAAAAAATATGTTCAAATTATGCTGAATCTATTTTTCTTTAAATAAAGAGATGCTGTCCGTAAATTTAATTTTTGGCTCCTCGACGTTCAAAAATAATTCAGAAGCTTCAGAAATGTGATCCTCTAATTCCGACATAAATTCTTCGTCTTCTGAAGCAGCTAGAAATGTATCACGAGTTTTTTCTTCTAAAAAAGATCCATCCATCATTAAACTAATAAACAAAAAGAAATGTTGGAATTATTTTGAGAATTACAATTAGACAGAATTATCAGACCAATTTAAAAACTGCGACGTTGTTCAAAAGAAAAGGGGAAGTTTTCTTAGAAAAACATTTAACAGTTCTCATTAATTATACATGCGTGTACAGTCAGTCTCAGGCGGAAAAATTGAGGTGTTAGGGTAATTCTTCAAACAATCTTTCGGAACTTCCTACTGAATTTAAACGTTTATGTCTAAATTTTCTGGCACTATTATACGTTTCCAGCAATATAATGTAATTATTAAATAAATATTATAAGTACACTCCCCCCTATACATATATATATATAATAGATATTATTTGGATTTATATATATATGTGTACTCTTCATATCACAAAAGATGAAACTGCGCTTTCTTTTCAAATATACACAACTTAGCATAAGGGTCCAAAACGACCCGAACGCAGTGAATGTAAACTTATTTTAACAAATAGACTCATGTTGCAATCAACACAAAAAATAATAGATTTCACAGAATAGCACAAAGAGCAGGTTTCTGAAACCACAACATAACAGCCATGTTATTATTATTATTATTATTATTATTATTATTATTATTATTATTGTTATTTAATTTAGTTTTAAATGGTTTTTGGGTCAAAATGAACTCGAGCACTGCAACAGGTATAATAACGCCTATTGCTGGATATTATAATTTCACTTACTTTAGTATCTGTCTAATTTTCTTAAATTTGATTCAAACTCAGTGTTCTATCATTTCAGCCGTTTGCGTTGCATAGGAAAGATTATTATATATATATATATATATATATACTGGTTTCATATATATAATTATATATGTAAGCAGTTTTTCTTTTTACGTAAACACGACAGTTAACCAACGGGCGATGAAGCTCAGTTCGTATTCCCAAGACAAGAGAGCATATAGACATGCTCACGTTCCAAGGATTCTGAGTAATGGATATTTTTTTCGTAAGCGGCAGTAGTTCGGAAAGTAATGAACAAAAGATGCGTGTTTAACCTTCCGTTTATCAAGACTAAAACTCTTTAAAGCACAGGTTCGTAGAAAAGTGTTAAATATTATTGTTTATATGATTTTTTCTTGTAAATACCATACATATATCATTACTTTTGTATATTACCTGCTATATAAAAATATATATATACATTCATTAAAAAAAAGAAAGAAAAAAATTTTCATTAACTTTTGAAAATATTTGTATTCTTGTTTTCACACATGTATTTAAATTTTGATTATTTTATAACAGTCTTTTCGTTTGATCTTCAGTTACAGTTAGAACGTCATTTATTTTACCAGCTCTATTTATTTAATTAAATAGGACTTCCCGGCTAATTTTTAGGTACGATAAATATTAAAATTATTGAATTATAATGTTCAACAATAATTTGTAATTGTTATACGCAATGTTTCAAACGTATTCTTATTTTCTTTAGAAGTAAACTTATGTTCATGGGGAACACACATTTTAATTTACTTTAATATTTTTGTATTCAGAACAAATATTTCATTAATCAAAGTTGAAAAGAAATTAAAGAAACGAAAATAATCAGGAATATTATGAAATAACCTACGTATCAATTATAAACTATAGTATACGTATTATGAACTATGCAGGTAATTAATAGTTATCGGACATTTAGAAATATTATTAAATTTTTAATAAGAAATATTTAATATTGTTGTGACACTAACAATAAAAATTCATTGTAGAACTATTGTAATATAATTGTAGAAATTTATTGTGAACTATAGAATCTAATGAAGTTGTTTAGTATATAAAATCCATATATATTTTCTAAATAAAATATTTCCGGGGAAAAAATGTAAATAAATTTTTATCCCGGGATGTGTGTATAATTTAGATCTTTTACTTGTCAGTAAAAGTTTAGAACTCTAAAACCTTCCAATTCTTAGAAAAAAAAAAAAAAAAAATACTTATTTGTAAAACTTATTTGTTCTTTTATTATCTGCTGAATTATTATTTGCATTTGAATGAAAAGTATGGCATGATAAGTAAAATTGTACAGTCGGGGAAATAAAAAACGCAGCACTCGACGTAACTTCGTTGCTAATAGATGTCGAAAAATGTAATAGGTATCATTCGACGGAGAATTATGAGTAGTTTCAGAAAATGAACTGAAATTTTTAATTGGGGGTCGTCTACATATTAAAACGAGCGCCAACTTTGATTTTTTCAATGGTAATGCCCCATTTTTATTTTATATTTGAATTCCTGGGATCGCGACAACGCGAAAAAGTATATTGGTTGTATATTTTACTTATTTTTTCACGGAGTTATAAGCGTTCAAAGTTTGAAGGTGCTAATGTTAAATTCATATTTCAAACTTTTATTAATATCTTCACAAAAAATAACTTGATCGATATAATTCTTTTTTTGCGAGATACAGTGAAGAAACCCAAACATAATCCATCATTACTTTTGATTCTAAAAAATATTTTTAATTTTGAAAAATATTAATAAATTCATATTCATAAAAATTATGAATTATGACCTATATTAATTTTTACATAAAAAGAATCCTAATGCTGAAAAATATGGATGTGCAATTTTGCAGCTCATTCCATTTATTAGTTTTCGAGATATAAATAAATCTTTCTTTTGGAGTGGTTTAGGGGGCCGTCTCTTATAAAATTTTGCATGAGATAACGAATCAAATCTTACAAAATAACAAGGAAAATTGAGCAAAATATGTTTATTTTTTTATTTACGGGCCAAATTATATAACAACAGCGTGAAACGCAAAGAAATAATATAAAATGATGATATTTAGACATCAGTGTTAGCATCAAGAATTCCTGTTTTATAAAGAAGACAAACTCCGCCTTCATCGTTCTTCAAAACAAAACAATACAAAAAAGAAACGTAAATGTGACATTGAGTATTCGTGTTAAACCCCTTATTTTATGTTGACAAAAATATGCACAAGTGGTATTTACCTCATCGATTACTGGTGATAAATTTTGAATCTTTTAAACGAACACCACAAGAAAAAAAAAAAAAAAAAACTAAATAGGTGGGGTTTACTGTTTTAAATAGAAAATTTGGTAACTGTAAAAATAGTCAATTTAAAAAAAAAAAAAAAAAAAAAACGAATGGAATTGGAATTGGAATGCAAGACAGACTTGTAAAATCGTTTCTTAAGTTAAAGGCTTAATCATTTGCTTCATATATTGCTTAATTTTTCTTATTTATTTATTTTGTAGGGGAAGGATTATTATTTTAAGGATACTTTAGACTTTAAAATTTTAATAATATATTTTAACTTTATATATTTTTTAAATATACTTTTCATTTTATAAATATATTTTAACACTTTTTGCAACCGCAGGATTTTGTTTTTTTTGGCAGTAAGACCCGCCTACGGGCATTATACTCTCAAAATATAATATTTTAGAACAAATTTTCTGTATTCACGATTATATTACAAATGGATATACATTATAATTATACTCTTTCTAATCCGTAGTTTATTTTATTGCAAAAATATGAACACTGGGTACACACTTAAGAAATATGTAACACACAAATTACGAAAGAAACGCCCACTGACAGAGTTACAGATATTCAAATGGCGTGAATCTCCGTCAGCAGTCGCGAAAGGGTTAATTAAGAAAATATATTTTCATAGAAATTATAAAACGAATCGTACAAGAAGTACCAAAGAGTTCAACTGTCCAAAAACTGGTATGTGCGATTAAAATTGTTTAATATTTACTTCATGAACCCTTACAATAATTTATCCGAAAAGATTTAGTTTATGCGTTGTTGTATATATATATATATATATATATATTATTTCATGTCATATTTTATGTTACACCTACGAAAGAAAATTCAAGCTTTATTGGTGATCACTACAGCCATAATAGATAATTTTACTTGAAAAATGTTGCACTTTTTTCAAAGAGTACAGTCTGGATAAATCGCAAGTGTAACGTATTTAAATAGACCTAAAATTATTTAAAAAGGTACTGAAGTATATACAAGTCTAACAAACTGAATTCAGGATAATTAAAAAACAGGAAAATGGTCAGTTCTGTTTATTAATTTTTATAATTCTTTTTTTCCTGAAAGATTTCCGGTGTAAAACATTAAAATTTATCTCTTTCTTATAGGATCTTAATTTTATTTTTCTACATTTATAGATAACCCCCTAACACATTTTTGATTATAACTCTATAAATACTAAAGATAAAGTATACAAACAGTATACTTTTCCGCACTGCCAGACTCTCAGAAATTCGAATATGAAGTCAAAATTGGGTGTTGCTATTGAAAAAAATCAAAGTTAGCGCTCATTTCAATATGTAGATAACCCCTAATTCAAAATTTGACAGCATTTTCAAAATGTGCATTTAATTTCTTGTTGAATGGTGTCTATTACATTTTTCTGCGTCGATTAATAATGAAATTACAGTGAGTGCTGCGATTTTTTTTCCCCCGACTGTACATTATTAACAGTCTCTTAGGGAGGAATGTTTATTTTTTCAGATAATCAGGGTTAATATTTTATTGACAAACATAAAATCTCTGGGAAATATTAATATACATTTTGATTTAGATATTCTAAACAAATGTATATATATACATATGTCCACAGCTTTCAAAAAATTTACATTTATGCCGCATACATTAATAGCTTATTCATCCATAATCATCACTATATAAAAGGATATTTTTATTTGTAGAAAAGGTAGGGAAATGTGAAGTGCTAGGTAGAAACAGAAGTTTTAAATTTAGCAATCAAATAAATAAGAGATATTTTTCTGTAATACTTTTGATTTCTTGTAAAACAAAATGGTGGTAAATGATGAATATTTTTGTAATATACAGATTTTAATTAAAAAATAAATAAATAAATAAAAATAGGTCAAATGTTGACTTTTAAATTATAGAATTTATTTCGAGAGAGAAAAAAAAAATGTTTCAATATTTCTTAATGCTGTTTTATATATTTTTTTAGTTGTTATTATATTGTTATTATAATTGTTATTATAATTCTTAATTGTTATCTATATTCTTTATTGAAGTTTTTTTGTATTTGTATTTGTATTTGTATTTGTATTTCTGTTATTACTATTTTTCATTTTTAAGGCAAGCTCTGTTTGGATGTAGTATCGGTTATGATAAGTTCACTATAAATATCATAATGCAGACATAATAGCATATATTTCTAACTCCGATTTTAAATTATATAGCAGTTTAAATCTGTTAGTAATCTTTGAATAATTTCTTTTGATTAAATACTTTGTTTCTGACCTCTGCATATGAATAACGCACGGTGTTTCTTATAATAATCGCTATCTATTAGATATAATAAACTAAAGTAACAATGATGTTTTCATAAAGAATGACTAACGTTATTCAATTAAATTTCACAAGGCGCTTTTTAAATATTCTTCAGATAAGCATTCCCAGCACACCACTTATAACTTTAATTTATAAATACTCAAATTATCTTCATCTTAACCAGGGTTGGCGTCAACTCAAAGCAACCAAAGCTAATTTAGCTCTCAAATGCTAATGTCATCTTATAGGAAATTTATCGCAAAGTATTTAAATGTTATAGTATATCTGTATAGTTTTGCAATACTTTCAGGTATGATGCTAAAGTTTTGTGCAGCTGTTGCCTGCTTAAATAGAAGCGATAAAACTGAATGTAAGTAAAAAATATCAGCCTACTCAAATTTCTTTTTAAGGTCTGTAATCGTCTAAATTTCAATAAAATAAGATATATTAAATAAACATGAAGAATTTTAAAGTTGAAAAGAGAAGATTTCAAACGAAGTGAAATTTAGATTTTATGTTTTGAACATTTCTGTGCGAAAGATTTTAAGGGAAAAAAATTAATAAATAACAAACGGTGAGCGGATTCTTGGCTTAAATGTGGGCGGTACTAGCCGTACATAATTGCACACACTCTGTGCTACCCATCTTTTTTGACTCGGAAATACATTGCCCATACGATGAGCAATCTGTCCCGAACAGGTTAACTTGTGGCAGACAGTTGCACGATAGCTTCAACATTTACAACAATAAGTGGAAGTATTGTAGACAACGAGAGATTCGGTTAGCAAACAAGAAACCGTTTAAGAGGAAAATGATATGTACTAATTTTAAGTATAGCTGCCAGCATTTTAATTTATTCAGGAGTATTCTTGGCTTCGCCTTTATTTCCTACCATTTATTTTTTAAGAGAATATTGTTTTCTTATTTTATCGAAGTTATATTTTGGAAAAAAATTCTATACATAAAGTGGTGCGAAAGAAATGCGGGGCTAAAAATGCTTCATAATAAATTAAAATTTTGGCAGCTATGATTTTCAGTTAAACGTGTTATCTAGTAACTAATGTTATTTTGCAATATTTATCTGGTCTTGTTCTTTTTTCTGTTTCTTTAATAGTTTTTCTTTAATTAAATTTTTGTGATCCTTTGAAATTTTTTTTCTGATTTATTAATTATTGAATTGAAATATACATTCCAATTACAAAATATTTGTTTACAAATACCTTACAACAATGTCATTTAAGTGAAATTATTATTATTAACAATGTAACTGTAGTTATAATTAAACGCAATCTCTCCTACCCTATAAGGAGAGATTGCGCAAAGTGGCTCTCTTGGTTTTATAACAGCTATTGTTTTAAATAATAGCAGAACAACAAAGTAGCAATGGAAATGCGTAGAAGAAGGATCAATTCAAGATTATGACCAATAGTTTAGCAAAAAATAAATATTTGGATTTTTTACATTGTTTTGTTAAATTGTGCGCAAACTCTCCTAGCTTTACCTTATATCGCAAATTAGGTGTTTCTGTATGCCGCTGATTATAGCTTCTATGCATAAATCCACTAAAGTGCATAAATTCACCAAAATTGGTATGTGAAATATTAATTACGAAAGACTACGCTGATTGCGATTTTTTTTTTTATATATATATCACGGCCGAAAAGTGGCGTTATTATGCTCTAATTTTTCTCCGTGGTCGGAAAGCTACAGAGAAAAATTGGAGCACTGGTGAACACTAATAGTGAAAACTACTAAAATAGGCGAAATTTTAAACAAAAAATAAATTAAAATGTTGCATTAAGCATCAGTCTGTAGAGCTTTTCTTATATTGAGTTTGTGCCAGCAGCCTCGCTAACAATAAAATTTTATTGCATACAAATACTAAGTTAAATTAATTATTATTTCTTTACTTATAGAATTTAAAGCATTTTCAGTGCTGTTTCCAGCATAGAAGCATCATCAATAAACTTTTGAATTTTTTCGCGGATCTTACTATATTTACTTAAACATATACGAATTTTTTAAAATAAAATGTTAGTCACTTTTACACTTCTATCACAGCTCTCAAAGTTATATTATAACAATCGTCATAACAACATGCAAGTGTACTTTCTAGAATTTGCATGGGGGTGAGATTTCATGGACAGTTGTAAAACCGGTGCCACCACTGTGCACTTCTGTCAATATTGTGTGTCCAAACATGATCTGCTTAAATTATCACCATTTATCAATCCTCACAATTCTTATAAATGTTAGGGTTGGCAGTACGACTTACATTTAACATTAAAATTATTAGCAATTTTAATGTTAAAAAGTATGTTGTACTGCCTTTGTGTACCTGTAAAAGTTTATTTTACATGATACACACACATTTATTCCAGCATGCTTTCAATGGAATTATTTCATTTCAATTACAAATTATTCGTTTATGATATGATACATTTTTTGTAATTCAGCACTTAAAAAAAAAAAAAAAAAAGTTCCCCCCCCCCCGAAAATGTGGCAGATTGCAGGGTATTTAGTATTTCCCGTATCATGCCATCCCCCTATCGGGTCGTCAAAAAATCAGACCTCTTCTACATTCCTTATACGTTAATGTTTTCCTTTTCTTTCTTTCTTTCTTTTCTTTCTTTTTCTTTCTTTCTTACTTTTTTTTCCATAGGCTCTTGGAACAATACAATAAACCTCCTCATATTTTCATATATTAACTCTTTTGAAGTCTCTCCTTTGACGTTTACCTAGTTCATCTATTTATTCACTTTTCCATTCCCATGTCATATGTACAGTCGGGGAAAAAAAAAACGCAACACTCAACGTAACTTCGTTGCTAATCGATGTAGAAAAATGTAATAGGTATCATTCGACGGGAAATTGTGAGTAGTTTCAGAAAATGAACTGAAATTTTGAATTGGGGGTCGTCTACATATTAAAACGCGCACCAACTTTGATTTTTTCAATGGTAACACTCTATTTTTATTTTATATTTGAATTCCTGGGATCGCGACAACGCGAAAAAGTATATTGTTGAATATTTTACTTATTTTTTTCACAGAGTTATAAGCGTTCAAAGTTTGAAGGGGCTAATGTTAAATTCATATTTCAAACTTTTATTAATATCTTCATAAAAAATAACTTGATCGATATAATTTTTTTTTTTTTTTTTTTTTTTTTTTTTTACGAGATACAGTGAAGAAACCCAAATATAATCCATCATTACTTTTGATTCTGGAAAATAATTTTAATTCTGAAAAATATTAATAAATTCATATTCATAAAAATTATGAATTATGACCTATATTAATTTTTACATAAAATGAATCCTAATGCTGAAAAATATGGGTGTGCAAATTTGCAGCTCATTCCAGTTATTAGTTTTCGAGATATAAATAAATCTTTCTTCTGGAGTGGTTTAGGGGGCCGTCTCTTATAAAGTTTTGCATGAGATAACGAATCAAATCTTAAAAAATAACAAAGAAAATTAAACAAAATATGTTTATTTTTTATTTATGGGTCAAATTATATAACAACAACGTCAAAGCAAAGAAATGAAACAAAAAATGATGATTTTTAGACATTAGTGTTCGCATCAAGAATTCCTGTTTTCTAAAGAAGAAAAGCCCCGCCTTCATCGTTCTTCAAAACAAAACAATACAGTAAAGTAAAGTAAATGTGACATTGAGTATTCGTGTTAAACCCCTTATTTTATGTTGACAAAAATATGCACAAGTGGTATTTACTCCATCGAATAATTGGTGATAAATTTTGAATCTTTTAAACAAATACTAGAAGAAAAAAAAATTAACTAAATAGGCGGGGTTTACTGTTTTAAATAGAAAAATAGGTTTAATGTGAAATTGTCAAATATAAAAAACGAATGGAATTGGAATGCAAGACAGACTCGTAAAATCGTTTCTTAACTACATTCATAGTTAAAAAAGGCTTAATCATTTGCTTCATATATTGCTTTATTTTATTTTATTTATTTACTTATTTATTTATTTTGTAGGGGGGACGATTATTATTTTAAGGACACTTTATTCTTTAAAATTTTATTAATATATTTTAACTTTATACATTTTAAAAAACATACTTTAACTTTTATAAATATATTTTAACACTTTTGCGACTGCAGGATTTTGTCTTTTTGACAGTAAGACCCGCCTACGGGCGTTATACTCTCAAAATAAAATATTTCAGAACAAATTTTCTGTATTTACAATTATATTACAAATGGATATACATTATAATTATATTCTTTCTAATCAATATATTTCTAGCCATAGTATATTTTATTGCAAAAATATGAACACTGGGTATACACTTAAGAAATATGCAACACACAAATTACGAAAGAAACGCCCACTGACAGAGTTACAGATTTTCAAATGGCGTGAATCTACGTAAGCGGTCGCGAAAGGGTTAATTAAGGAATTATATTTTCATAGAAATTATAAAACGAATCGTACAGTTCCAAAGAGTTCAACTGACCCAAAACTGGTAAGTGCGATTAAAATTGTTTAATATTTACTTCATGAACACTTGCAATAATTAATCCGAAAAGATTTAGTTTATGCGTTCTTGTATATATATAAATCTATATTATTTCATTTCGTATATTATGTTACACCTACGAAAGAAAATATAAGCTTTATTGGTGATCAGTACAACCATAATAGATACTTCTACTTGAAAAATATTGCGCTTTTTTCACAGAGTACTGTATGGACTAATCGCAAGTGTAATGTATTTAAATAGACATAAAATTATCTAAAAAAGTTCTGAAGTATATACAAATCTAAAAAAATTAATTCAAGATAATTAAGGAACTGAAAAAGAAGCAACGTTTTATTAATTTCTATAATTATTTTTTTTCCTGAAAGATTTCCGGTGTGAAACATCAAAATTTTCTCTGTTACTTATAGGATCTTAATTTTATTTTCCTACATTTATAGATAACCCCCTAACACATTTTTGATTATAACTCTATAAATACTAAAGATAAAGTATAAAAACAGTATACTTTTCCGCACTGCCAGACTCTTAGAAATTCGAAAATGAAGTCAAAATTGGGTGTTGCTATTGAAAAAAATCAAAGTTGGCGCTCATTTCAATATGTTGATGACCCCTAATTCAAAATTTGACGACAAATTCAGAAAGTGCTTTTAATTTCCTGTTGAATGATGTCTATTAGATGTTGCTGCGTCAATTAATAACGAAATTACAGCGGGTGTTGCGTTTTTTTTTTTTTTTTTTTTTTCCGACTGTACTATTTTCTAACCTATGGTTCAAATATCTAGAAAATTTAAAAAAAATTCCTATAAAAGATTTCCGAAAGCGAAAAGAAAAAAAAAAAAAAAAAAAAAAAAAAAAGGAAGCTGGTATTAATGCCTAAATCCTTAAGTCATAACCTTGTAAGGAGAGATTGAGCAAAATATCTCTTTTAGTTTTATTACTGCTGCTGCACTACATTAAATCTTAACAATAAAATAACAAATAGAATTAAAAAAAAAGTTTTTAAAATAATCAGGGAAAATTTAGCAAAAAATAAATTTAATGTTTTTTCTTTTTGTCTTATTTAGTTGAATCGTGCTCATCCTGTCTTAGCTCTACCTTAGTAAAAATAATATTTATATTTTGATTTTTATAAATGATTATGAGTAAAAATATATTTGCATTTGAATTCCAGTTTCCTCTGCAAATTAGTAAACTTTTCATCATTTTAAACATACACCAAATAATTATAAGATAAAAAAAAAAAAAAAAAAAAAAAAAAAAAACTTTTTATACACCATGTTTTAAACTTTATTATGAATCATAGAGCTCTTATCAATGTGCATAAAATTTTTAAAGTGATAATGACGTCAATTTTTGTGAGATGCATAATTTAACTTTTTATAATTTTTTAACGTTCACGTTTAATTAAATGTATTTATTTATATGTCGAAAGAAAATGAACTCGTATTTTTTATTTTTTATTTTTTTTTTAGCAACACTTAAATTATAGCTAATATTTTAATGGCTATTTTAACGCTATTAAGATGTTATTATTTTCATATTTTAATTAATTATAAGAAAACTAATCAAAAATTCGAAAATCGGACTTTGAAGTATTGTGTTGTCACCGGGTTCTAAGCTACTGTGAAAGTTTCAAATGTCTAGCTAGTAGGGAAGTTAGTTAAAATTCGATTGCAAGATTTGTACCGGACAAATACACAAAAAAACACACAAACAAACAAACAAACAAACAAGAATAGATATTAATAAAAAAAAAAAAATCGGACTTCGAAGTATTGTGTTGTCACCGGGTTCTGAGCTACTGGGAAAGTTTCAAATGTCTAGCTAGTAGGGATGTTAGTTAAAATTCGATTGCAAGATTTGTACCGGACAAACAAACAAACAAGAATAGAAGTTAATAAAAACATGGTAAAATTGATACACATGAAAATCCTTTTTGTCACAATTAAAATTCATATTGCAGCTGAAAAGAAATTTTATTTGAAATATGCGAAAAATCAATAAAAATATATTTCCTTTGATCTGTGCTCCTTTGTAAAAAAGATTGCTGCATTTTATGAAATATGTCAAAGAAAATGGAAAGATATCAAAACGTGATTGAGAAAACAATACATTTATTTCGCAGAATCGACCTAGGATTTCACATTTAGAAAAAGAATATGTATATTTTTCTCCGAAAGAATTGCAAAAATAAAACTTTTTATTTTTTACAAATTTACGTTGACATGCATGAGACTTTTTTTATATGTCAAAAAAAAAAAAAAAAAAGATTTGTGTATGAAACAAAATATTTATTTTTTTATTTTAAAAATGAAAGCTATTTCGAAAATAATATAAACATAATTTCTAAAAAAAAAACATTTATTTGAATTCCCCTTTAATATAATTTAAAGTTATAAAATCAACCATATAAATTTACTGGCTGTGTGAATTTTCTTTCATAGCTATATATATATATATATAAAATAATAATAAATAAATAAATAAATAAATAAAAAATTAAAAAAATTGCTTAAATTAAGACAATGTTTTTATTAGTCAAAGTTGGTATTTTCGATTATCAAAAAAGTACTAGACGAAAGGGCCTGAAACTCCACTTATGCAAAGTATATATACAAACTCATATATCTCACTATTGATTTAGTCCAGAGTGCAATTAGGGGACCAGTCACAAACTTAAAAATTGCGAAAATACTTTGGATCACCCTGTATCATAAAAAGCTGTAAATGATTTGTAACTTTAGTACATTGTTGCGCATACTATGTACAATATTTGTACGTTTTTGTGCATTAACTGCACAATTATTCAGGCAGACATAATTTTTTTTCAAAAATTACTAATTTTTCTGACAAGATTTTTGCTTATAACGAAAACAAATTTCCATAAATGTTTATAAAATTTGCTGACAAATTGACAAAACGTTAGAGAAACGTTATTCTGAAACATAAAATTCACACATGTATTATTTGTTGAGGTATGACCAGTTTTAGCAAACAGTATTTTACTGTGCATGCGCGAAAGATTAAAAAAAAATATTGCATAGCCAGAAAGCGAGATATATTGAGCAACGTTTGCCAAAATTTCATTTGAATACAATAAAAATTAAGCATATTGTCGGCAAAAGAACAACGTAGATTTTAGGTCCAGAGTTGAAATTTCATGAGGAGTTTTATACATGCCCCGTATTAAATCTGAAGATCCAATTACTTAAATCATATTGCGAAAGTTCTTGTTTTTGAAAAACCCCTTATAGACTTGTATCTATAACATTTTTTTTTTTTTTTTTTTTTTTTTTTTGTTATTATTTACTAAGATTTGTGAGCTTTTAGATAATCGAAAAAAAAAAAAAAAAAAATCTAATAATTTGAACACCTGCTGTAAATGCATTATCCAGTTGAGCTGAAACTTGATATACATGCTATAGGTCACAGTCACATGAACTGTATGGATTTTGGTGAATCTGGCACTTATAGATTTTTACTGGGACACAACGAAAAATTCTTTATCATTATGATCTCTGGGCTCACATAATTTGAAGTACAATACCGCTAAATTAAACAACATACTATATGATGTATAGTATTTATAGTAACATATATAAATTTTACCAAAAGTTTGGCGATACCAGAGCGGAAACCATTTGTAATATTCAACAGGCCCTCGGCACGATGACACCTTTCGCTTAAAAGAGTGGTACAAACGCTTCAAAGGTGTCCGCACACCACTGGACATGCTGGTCATTTTTTCTTGACTTCCGCGGTCTGTACATCATGAGTATGTACCACAAGGGCTAACTATAACAAACGAAAAGCTGTTCGTATTACCAACTTTCCTTAGTTGCCTTCGTGATGCTGTGAGGCGCAAACGTCTGGATCTGTGGGCAGTGACAACTTAGAAGCTCCATTATGGTAATGCGTCTGTCCATTTTGTGCTTTGATTCAGACTTTCATCGTCAAACACAGCATTCTCTAGTTCGTCAAGCTCTATATACACCCAACATGGCTCCCTATGACGTTTTACTATTTCCCAAGCTGAAAATTCCACTAAAAGGGTCCCGATTTAAGTCAAGAGAAGACACCATGCTACGGCACGGTTGCTCACCATTCCAAAACTGGGGTCCCCAAGTGTTTCCAACAAGGAGTGCTAGTCGAAGTGTGTGTATTATTACCAAGGGGATTACCATAAAGAAGATTAGTGTTTTTGATTTCCAAATCAATAAATGCATTTCTGACAATTAAAATTTCGATACTTTTTTAAAACACCACGTATATATACTTTTATCTATACAAACCTTAATTACTTAATGTTCAGAAAGTCGAGTGGAGTCACTCCAGATTTATTATTTTTATTATTATCTTTAAAAGACGTTTTTTAATTAATTTTTTCCTTAAAAATGCACTTTGTTACATGCTATAAAATAATTTTTTTATCAAAATAATATATATATTTATATATCCTTTTATAGTAAAAGAAAAGAAATATATATAGATACCCATATATCTTCAAATATCACATCTGTAATTTCAAAATAGTCGGCATAGAAGAATGCAGTACAAACGGAATTAAAGATTTTGAAATTGATTGATTATTTAAGAATTCCAATTAAATCTTTTCTAAACTATTACATAACGTTTCTGTTAACATTAATTTTTTTCATCTCATGTGTAAGATTACTTTTAATTAAAGTCTTTGTTTAATTTTCTTCCTTAAAATATTTCACTGTGTATTACTAGAGCGCATTCAACATTTATGAAGATTTTCTTCCAAGTATTCTTTTTAAATATATAGCTTATGTTCATGCAGACGACTATGTTTTATAATTTTATATACTTAAGTCTTTAATTTAATTAAGATTTTGAAAGATTTTTGACTTTAAATTTAATGCTGAATTTATAGTTAAATTAAAATCTTAAATTTTGCGGAAATTTAATTATCAAAAGTTGATTGTATATATATATATATATATATTTGTTTAAAATGAAAATGTAGTACTTGAATAAAACAATATTTTGTAAAATCGAATGATTAAGAAATGACGTTTATACAGTGCATTACATGAATATAAACGCACCTTTTCCTATAACCAGAAATAGAATTTTTAAAATTTTAAAAGAAGGAATTTGACTTACAGTTATTGCATATGACTAACAACTGAATAAGGTGCTTTTAGCACGTATGTTTAGGCTCATGCAAGCTTATGTAAATGAGTGTTTAAGCATTTTCTTATTTTTCACTGTTTTTCGTTTGTTGTGCGAAATTAAACGCACTCTGTATTTTGCGTTTAAAATTTAACGGAGCCACCGGAATTAAATTAAAAAACAGATAGTCGTGTTGCTAAAGTTCTCTAAAAGCAATTTTAATGCTTGAGTGCGAAATTTACGGAGTTTGTTCAGGATGGCAAGAGGTAAAACTTTGACAGTAGACGAAAGGATAAAAATCGACTTTATGCGTGGTAAAGGCTTTAGCAATCGTGAAATTGGGCGTTGAATCGGAAGAAGTGAAAGTGTTGTGCGAAATTGTGTAAAGAAAGGAGCAAATTATGGGAAAAAAGCGTATAAGAAGCGAACAGGAAAGTTCACCAGTTACGACAAACTTCGAATATGCAACGCTGCAAAGAATAAGAATATTTCCTGTGCGAAGATAAAGGTTCAATACAAGCCGGGTGTTAATCGGACAACCATATGGAGAACTATCAAATCTGCAACAGTCATTAAATTTAAGAAAATGAAGTTGAAACCACCCATCACTCAAAAGCACAAAGATATGCGGTTAGAATGGGCAAGAAAATGGATTTTAGATCTACTAAATTGGGAAAAAGTCATCTTCTCAGATGAAAAAAAGTTAAATCTCGATGGTCTGGACAGATTCCATAGCTACTGGCGCGATTTGAGAACCGAAGAAATGTACTGTTCAAAACGGTCAATCTAGAGGTGGGTCTGTCATGGTGCGGGCAGCTATAGATTTTAAAGGGATTTTCTAATTAGAGTTCGTGGAGAACATTATGAACTCTGTAGATTATATCCAGATGCTCACAAGGAACCCCCGCCGTCAAGCAGTCGAAAAAGCTGGAAGAAATAATATTTTTCAGCAAGATTGTGCATTTGTACATACAACACATTTCGTGAAAAAATGGTTCCGTGACAATAAAATTAAAGTTCTGTATTAGCCCTCAAAAAGCCCTGATTTAAACATAATGGGGAACATATGGGGTATTCTGGGTCGCCGTTTTTACGTAAACGGAAGGAAGTTTAACACGAAAGATGAACTAAAATCGGCCATTCTATTAGCTTGGAAGACAATCAGCTTGGATGACCTCATGCCACTATATCAGTCAATGCCAAGGCGTTTACTGGCTGTTTTAAAAGCCCATGGTGGCTTTACAAAGTATTAGATACAGTATTTGTTACTCAGTTATATATTTTTTACATGTGCGTTTAAATTCTTGCAACACGTATTTTTGTCATAAATTCAATAAAATTATTTTATAAAAAATCATGTTGGTCTTTCATTGTTTTGACTCGTTTTTTAATTTCTTGAATCATACACATACAGTTTGCATCAAGTGTCTATTCATATTTTTTTATTGCACTTCTATACCATTCTAATTCTTAAAGCTAAGGTGCGTTTATATCCATGCAACGCACTGTAAAGTGAATGCAAATAATATTTATTAGGTAAAATCTTGTTAAGAAATATGAAAATATAATTTTATTTTTTATTTACACAATAAAAAATTTCTGTAAAAATAAAGCACTTTTTTAACATAAATACAGCATAGGTTGCTGTATTCTTTTACAGATAGTTCTGTAAAAATAACTGAAGACTGGTAACTTCACATTGTGCTGTAAATCGGTATCAAAATTTTTCCAGAAGTCTTTTAAAACGTATGACATGATTTATAAACCAATCAGTGCTGATGTTGACCTTATCTTTTTTTGTAAAGAAAAGTCATTGTGAGCCCGACAGCGCGATTGGCAAAATGCTGGCCTCTAGAACAAGAGATTGTGAGTTCGAAATCCAAGACCGTTTGCTCCGCATGAAAAAAAAAAAAAAAAAAGGAAATTATATATGTAAAAAAATAAATACGTTGCTTCGTATTGTGAATTACTCCCTGCACGCATGTGTAATATTTGAAATGTTTTTAAAGTATACTATGGAAATTACAGCACATGTGAGTAAAAATCGCAGCAAATTTATATTACTGCACATTGTAAAAATACAGCAAAGTGAGTAGGCAGTACTTTTACCAGAACACTGTGCTATAATCTACTACATAAAATTTTTATAGTGCAATTTTAATCATGAATGAACACATTGTAAGGAAAAACAATTTATTATTAGGGTCTTCTCTTTAGAAAACTATTTAAATGTGAATTCACTTTTCAAGTGTTTACGGAAAAATAATACAGTTATTTATGACAAAATAAGCAAAAAATATTTTAAATACATGTCAGAAATTAAATGTATTATTTAAGAAAATGTCTTTCTAAATCTTTTACATGCAAGATGCATTTTTATCAAAATTTAATATAAAATTATCTTACAGGTGAAAGATTTTTAACAAAAGAAGAAAATTTATGCATACATATATTCAGAACTCATTCTATGAAATTCAAATAAGGACAAATATTGCTAAACAAACATTCAGTTTAAGACATTTAAAAGAAACATTTTGTGAAGTTTCCTTAAATGTAAATTAAAAAAGAAATTTCCATTTGCATATGTAAATTTCTTTTTTTTTATTTAAATTTAAGGGAACTTTGTCTGGGTGGTTACAGACCCCATCTTATTTAATTAATTAGATAACTAAATAGATAATTGATGAGCACGAGACTTCAATATAAAATATAAATAAAACTTTTATTTGAACTTAAGGTCAGGAGAGATGATTTTTACACGGAACTCAATAAATAAGTTACATAAATGAACAATTTAGAGAAATATATAACTTAATTTTCACCCTGGAGAGAAAACAGAAGAAGGATGGACGCTGCTCTTGTTGTAACCACTACACTTCTCAAACTTGATTAAGGTGGTAGGATACCCTGGGCCACCAATTCTTACACTCGAATTCTACACTATCTACAACACCGCAATACTCTACTACTCGCCAAATCAGAAATCTTCACTATCTAATCCACTTAATAACTTAGCGCTAGCATAAAGATCTATCCTCATCAATACCACACTCTCTACAAAATTATTACTCCGATATTTATCTGCATTAACCCAATCGCCTCCAATCACTTCACTTACCAGAAACTTCAAAACCTGCTCGTATCCACTTACACTCCGCAACTTACTTCCTCCGTCGCAGCTCTATGTTGACGCAAAATCATTCCAACTTAATATGAAACTTTGCCGACTGTTGGCGTCGAAACATCCTAATCTCCCATCTATTGCGTCACCTGGCGTCGCTGGATCCAGTTCAATTTTAAAACTGTGGCGACTTTCCATTGTCTCAACCTTACAACTTTATTACCTTCAAAGATTCGCTTATCATGTTCTTCTAAATTTGTTTTTTCTATGTAAATAACGCCTTTTCCGTATACAGTATGATAATGCCAAAAAAAAGAAGTAATTTCTTCACATCAAGGAATAAATTCACATTTTCTGTGTAAAAAGATCCCATAAATATTACCGATTCCTAGGCTATCTACAGTGCTATTTATCAATATATATATATTTCAAGATTAGGCATACTGAACTTAAAAAAAAAATCTATATATCGTACATTTGAAAACAAGATTTCAATATTATTGGTTATTTTATTTTATTTTATTACTATTATGAATGCATGTATCCGATTTGTATGTTTTACTCGATGTCTACATTATGGCTTCGTCGAGATGACGACAGATATCACAAGATAGGATTACAAGAGGAAGAACTAGGAGAAACGTCTAGGAAGCATTACCGACATCTGGAATCGATCTCGACACTTCAGGGACAGAGATGCAGAACAAAAAGTAGGTCTTGTCCTTATACTCTATACTACCGGATTGAATTCGACGGCTATCGCTAAGTATTGCTGCAACAATGAACACGATTATATTTTTAATTACATTAAAAATAATATATAAACTATATCCCTAATTTCCTACAGATTTCTAAGAAATTTATAACATAAAAAAAAAAAAAGAACAATAGCATTCAAATATATAATCGTCACTTTGCTGTTCGTCGTCATTAAAATTTTGGTAAACTTTTGCGTAATCTCGCTTCTTTTAATTTTGTGTAATGTATAATCCTCTAATATTTGTTTATGAAACTCTTTACTGATTACATTCATGTATAATTTTTCTATACTAATTGAGTAATTCTTACTGGTCTCTTGCTGATAACATACAATTTTATTAATCTTAAAAAAAAAAAAAAAAAAAAATGTCAATTCTAATGGTGCTGTTACCCGCTACTATACTTTATTCATGAATAAAATACCATTATTATTTGGAACTGATAACGATATACTCGTTGCAACCTGAATCAGTAACATGTATGTGAAATTTATTTATTTCTAAGCCTGCTGTTAAATGAATTTCAATCTAGTCGAAAAACCTGTTGGTGTTAAAACTTTCTAATCTCTATTTTCTTTATTTCTTTATTTTATTTTATTTCTTTCTTTCTTTCTTTATTTCTTTCTTTCTTTCTTTCTTTCTTTATTTTTTTTTTTTTGGGGGGGGGGGGTAGAAACATCCTAAATTGAACAGAATGCAACTGTTATTTAGTGCAAATTACGAAAATTATAAATCTTCTTAATATTGAAGAACTAAGTAATGGTATTGTTGTTTACTTAAAATTATGAAAAATAAATTTTTTTTCTTAAAGATAAATATTGAAGAACCAATTATATTTGTAAGTGATGTATTCTTGTAATTTATGTTTAAAATTTTTAGACCATTCCCATTTAACTCTTTTTCTGAGACCTGGGTCCCATGTGAACCAACGGCACTTTTATCTTACTACTAAAAGGATAAATATCATATTCTAAGAGGTCACAGTAAGTGAGATCTCATCTTTATATGTATATACTTCAGGGTAAAAATGAAATTTCACAATTATCATCGGTTGTTTGAACTTTTTAAAACTTAAAATATATGTCTCAATTTTGTGACATAATGACAAGGTTTAAAACTATAACCGCCAACACCTTTTTTGTTAAACATAAAAGTAAAATAGGCTGATTGAAAAATCACAATGTCCACATTTTTGATAAGAAAAAAGTCAACATGTAAACTTTAGTAATAATCATAAGTTTGATAATATAAATTCATTGTATTCATTTATTTCTATATTAGCATTAAATTTAAAAAATACTTTATCATCTTAGAAAAAATAAAATATTTTACGTACTCCTTCGCCAATTTTATGCAAGTCGTAACCTTTATTTGAAAATTATCTTCTAACAGAATTCGAAAATTGCACTCTGGATATTCAACTAAATTGAATTCCATGCAATTTTCTTAATCAATCTCTTATTGTATTGACATTTCCAATTATCCCCAGTTATAAACAATGGTATAATTATTCCCAAAACCTTCATCCTTTCATCAAAACAAATTCTCATTAATTATTTTGCCATTAGGGAAATTCCCATTTACAAAAGGTTGAAACAATTTGAAAGATTACTTGGATCTAACTAAATGGTGAAATTAAAAGAAGTTCAATTCCTCAATAAGGAAGAATATTTAGAAGGTAGGATAGTATTTGTTATAATAATTAAATAATAGAAAAGATCTAAATGATAAAATTATAATATTTTCAGTCTCTGTTTTTGTTTGATTTTCTTTAAATTTCTTTATAGAATACGAAAGGGATTTTTGGTGTAACGTATGAACTTTTTAGAAGAGATTTATTTATTAGGGCAGAAGAAAAACTAATTGGTTTTAAATTATTAAAACTTCCATTCACCATTACAATGCACAAATAATATAATATAATTCTTTTCTTTTCTTTTTTTTTAATCTTTATTATTATTATTTTTTAATCACATTCTGGCAATTTTACAGGTAGAGAATTGTTTTAAACAAACATTGCTACGAATACTGCACCAATGTTTCAACCTTGTGCTGGTATATTTGGTGTTAGAGAGAAAGACTGACACTGTAATAATTAATAGTCTTCCTACTGAATTTGCAGCATCTTATGTAGACGAAATTTATTCAAAATTAAAAATGACAGTTTTCAAACATTTTATTTCATAAGTTAATTTTTCACGAGAGCTTCCATTGTTTTTAAAATCTAAAATTGTCTCTTCTTTGATTTTAGAAAGCATTTAATCTCTCTTCATCTTCCAAAAATTTTCTGAACAGAACGAATAATTTTAAATGTTTTTGTGGACAGTTTGGAAAAAAAAAAAATACGCCATATTACTGAAATAATTAGGGCATTTTTATCATTTTGGTCCTCCTTAAACTAAAAAATCTGGTGTGAAACAACCACACGACTTTCATTACCCACTATTACACGTATTATATGCATTTTTGAGAGATAATGTGATCAGAAAACATAAAAGTAACCTAAAGAAGTAGAAATCTAAAATTTTTCCGCAAGAGAAACTTATAAAGACATATAAAATGAAGCTTACATATAGCGAGGTAAAAAATAAGAGAAAATAATCTGGTGTGTCACTCACACGACTTTCTCTTACCCTGAAATTTATTACTATAAATACAGGTTGCAGATTAAAAGGTAAGATAACGAGTACTGTTATGTAAACCTGTGTTAAACAATTCATATTAGGCTTCTGAAGAGTTTTATATGATAATTGGTTCTGTGTGAGGGGGGGCTCCCCCGTTTCATTAATGCACCTACATTTATATAGAATTTAATTCGGTTATTAAAAAATAATTCTGTTTTTAAAAAATATTTATTAAAAATATTATTAAAATAATCTGGTGTGTCACTCACACGACTTTCTCTTACCCTGAAATTTATTACTATAAATACAGGTTGCAGATTAAGAGGTAAGATAACGAGAACTGTCATGTAAACCTATGCTAAACAATTCAAATTAGGCTTCAGAAGAGTTTTATACGATAATTAGTTCTGTGTGAGGGGGGCTACCGCCCTCCTCAACCCCCCGTTTCGTTAATGCACCTACATTTATATAGAATTTAATTCGGTTATTAAAAAATAATTCTGTTTTTAAAAGATAATTTATTAAAATTATTATTTAAAAAATATATTTTTTATGATAATGCAGACGATTTCCACATTAGAGAGGTAGTGTAACACTAAATATCCAAAAAAAGTCCATTTTACTCTCAATATTAAAAAAAAAAAAAAAAAAAAAAAAAAAAAATACGATTTTTTTTTCTAAGTTTTCTTTTCGTTAAAATTAAAAAAAATCTATAACTTTGTTTTAAATTATCACAGATTTATAGTTCAACCATTCGTTTTAAAGGTATTCGCTAGCTCTTTTGAATGATACACATCATGAAAATTTACTCCCCTCGAGGGGGGACTTCCCCCCCAGGGGGGGAGGCGAGGCTCCTACATACACAAAATTTTTTTTCCCAATTAACTATCTCTATTACAAAAAATATATATTCGTTTTATTTGGTTTAGTGCAATCTATAGACGTTAAACTCTACTTACCTGCAATTTCCCCTATAGACGTAATGTATTAAAATTCTCTTGATTGATCCTGTACACGAACCATTTGCTTGATCTTAACGAAAAGCTTACTGTAGCATCCCTATATGATACACATTTAGAATACCAAGTTTGAACTTTCTGCCATAATTTGTTTTTGAGATATGCTGATAACAGACACACACACAGACACACACATAGACACACACACAGACACACACACACACCATTTTCTAAAAACATGATTTTCGTATTCAGGGGACCTCAAAACGTGTAAATATAACAAAATCTCGCGTTCGAAAATTTGACCCAAAAACAATACTTTCTCTACCTTATGGGTAAGAGAAAGTAAAAATGGTAGAGTTATTTTTTAAACACAAATTTCCTAGATTTGAAGATGACCTTCCTAAGCAGGAAGATTTAATTTTCTTCTAATAACCACTTAATACACGAGAAAGAAATGGATTTATATAAAAACTTTCAATAAAATCGTTAGAGCCGTTTTTGAGACACCAACTTTTACAAAAAATCAATTATTGACTGGAAAACAATAATTACATACAAAAGTATAAATAAAAGTGAGTTAATATGGCGAGTTTGAAAATAAATCCGTACAGCCGTTTTTAAAGGAATGCGCTTGCAATTGAGCTATTTATACAGGACGTCTATCAATTTTCCTGAACTAACCAACTATATCATTAGAAAGTACATCTAATAGAGTGTTTATATAGCAAATTTGAAGAAAATCGTTTTTGAGATTTGGACTTACGGTCCCACTTCCGGTCTCCGATGTCCCACTTCCGTTTTTCAATTTTCACCAAAATTTGGAAAATTCATCTGTACACCAGATCTGTCTTAATTCTGAATTTTTTTAGTTCTATCTTTATTAGTTTGGGAGATATGATAGCCAGACGATTCCACACATACATACACACATACACACACACTGACCAATTACAAAAACCACTTTTTTGGACTCAGGGGACCTTAAAACACATAAATCAAGTGAAATCTCGATATCGAATTTTTGGACCAAATACAATACTTCCATTACCTACGGTCGTAGTGTAATGGAAGTAAAAAGATGTGCATTTAAAAATATACTATAAAGGCCATTTTTGTAAATTAGTGTTATAATATTAACTGAAGTTTTGTATCTGAAGGTATTTAATTTTAGGATAAGCTATTTATTGCGGAATGCATATTTCTTTGCGAAACACACAGAAAATATATTGCGTTCCATCTATGGAAGAAGGCATATTGAGTGGAAAGCATATGTCCACATTCTTTTCAAGGGGTTAGTTGTGATTCATATACTCTAAGGTACAACGGAGAAGTCTTAAAGTTTAAAATTCAAACATTTAGAGATTCTACCATCTCTGCTATTCTATTAATACGTAATAATACTTCTTTTCATTATGAAGACATCCTTTGACTTTCTTGAAAGCAAAGATATTCAGCAATAATTATAACAGGAGTTCTCAAACAATATGATTTTAAAATAATATTTACGCCTTCCAATAAACTCACCTTTTCTCAGTTAAAAGATCCCATTGATATGCATAATTCTTGGGGTATTTATAGTATTTCCTGTCAGTGTTGTTTATCATATATTGGCCAAAATAAACGCAGTCTTAAATTTCGTCTAAAAGTACATATGAATTACGTCTGCAAACAAGAAACCAATAAATCGGCTATTTCTAAACATTGCTGGGAGGAAAATCATAATTTTAAATTTAATTCAGCTAAAATAATTTGCAGACCTAAATCCATTCATGAACTCGATTTCTTTGAAGCTTTTCATATTTATAAAAATTTTAAAAACCTTGTAAATTCTGATTTCGCTATTCCCTATTTGTCTGACTGTTGGAAATTTTATATTCAGTCCACATTTTCTTAATTTTTCTACTGTTTACACAGCTAACTTTCCTAAATTCCTATTGGCCACTCTCCCCACCTTTCCCGTAATCCTATTGGTTAAACAAAATTCGGCCCCTCACCTATATATAAGAGCACTTCTCAAGATTCAGAATCCTTTTTGCACTGAAGACGGTACGCTAAAGGCTACCGAAACAGCTGTATGTATTTCCAATATTTTTCTTTGGCGTTTCTGACGTAGTAGTTTATTCGGGTTTTAATATTCAGCAATAATTTACACGCAGAACCAATCTGAATCCCACCGAGAATGCATGGAATGTGGTCGGGCATAATTTGCCGTTCTCGGCTATTTATAAACTTCTTCCTGCATTTGAAAGTTATTCTCCATCAAATATTTTAGACAACTCACCCGAACCCACACAGAAAATATAGAAAGTCAATGTATAGAATCGATCGTATGTAGAACTTCCCACAAAATATATTAAACTGTAGATCTTTATTTTTGAAATTATTCTGTTTAAATAATATTTAAAATCGTAAGCGATATCGTTTAGACTTATCTTATTAGTATAGATTTTTTATAAACTCTTCCTACAATAGTAATAGTATCAGTATATTTTTCATATTGGATAGCTTTCTTTCTTTCTTTCTTTTTCTTTCCGCATTTCGCATTTTCTATCCGATTTTCTATCCGATGTAAATTTCTTGAAATTTTAAAAATAAAAAGCAATTATGTTCTTAGACACCATAGAGGTTTTTGAAAATACAGGGTGACAAGAAATAACTTAGACACACATGATACATTTAAACTTTAATGCTAATGAAAATATTACGACCAAACTTCAATAATATGAATACATTATTTTGTCTATTATATTTACAAATTTTCAAAGTGGCTACCTTTAGCCTTAATACAGAGCTTTAAACGTGTCACAAAATTTTCGGCTATGGGTCGCAACTCACTTACTGATATTTTATCCCATTTATTGCATAAGAATTCCTTTAGGGATGCCAAAGTTTTATGATGTTTAGCACACACCCTTGTCTCCAAGATGGATCAAACAGAATAATCCATTGGGTTCAAATCTGGAGAATACGGTGGCCCTTCTTGAGCTCCAATGAAGTCAGGAAAATTTGTCTTGCACCAATCTTGAGTGCCTTTAGCTCTGTGTGCATGTGCAGAATCCTGTTGGAAGGTCCATCTTTTGTTTCCAAAGAACTTTTGCGACAAAGGTAAGACAGCATCTTCCAAAATGAGTTTGTGATAGTGGTAGTTACAGATATTTGGTTTGAAACTTCGTCCAAGTTATTTCTTGTCACCCTGTAGTTCTCGTTGTTATTAACAATATATCTTAGTTATTTTGTCCTAAAATGTCACACTAAATTATTCGATATTATAACGTAAAAGATCTTATAAAAAAATAAAAAAAAACTCTATAAATTAAAATTTGAAAAACATTTAAGAACTCTTTTCAACATCATCGAAGAAAATTATTTATTTTAAATTTTAGTAAAATTTAAAAATTAAGAAAAATGTACGAGAATTTGTAGATAAACACATCATATAATATTCATAAAACTAGCAAAAGAGGATTCTGCAACTTCCAAAATAGATTAGTTAAGTCCGTTAAGAATTATTATGATTATGTTATAGTTATATTTTATTATCAAAAGAATACTTTCCTTGTAGTTATACGTTTGGAAAAAACAGATATGAGTATACTTTTAAATCATCTTAAATATACACATTTAAAAAATCAAAAGAGAAGCATAAATCATCATGTCAGTTAAAACGAAAAGTAGACATGACAAAAAATATCGTATACATATCTGCATTGAAGAACTTATAGAAATGCTTATGAGAGTTTCTCATAAATACCCTCCAAAAACATTTATATAAATCTAAATAAATAAAATATAATAAAATGCTATTTTTTACATGAATGTATAAATTTAAAATACGAAAAGTCGAAAAAATTGCTGGAGCCCTTTTACATTTTTATTTATGAGAATTTTTAGAAAAAAGAAGCTAATACAATTTTGTATCATAAAAAAAAAAAATAAATAAATAATAAATAAAATAGGATTCTTTAATTTTGAACCTAAAAAATATCTTATCTGCACACATGCTAAGAAAGTATGATCTGTCATTGCATGTATATTTTCATCGTTGGGTGAATGTATGTTTAGATTTTTAAATCTGAATGTATACAAAATGCAAATATGTCATTTGTGGAGAAAATATTTTTGGATTAAGTATAGAATTTAAATATTGAAAGCTATGTGAAGGAAAATGCATATTAACTTACTTAGAAAAACTTTCAGCATAATACGTTTCAAGAAAAATAAGGCATTAAAATTTACAGTAATAAAAGAAGGAAATAAAATATTAAATGCTAAGAAATATATATATATATATATGTATATTTAAATAAACAGCTTTATTTACAGGTACAGATTTAACTTTTAAAATGTATTTTACAAAAGAGTAAAATTAAATTCGAAAAATTAAAAAATTACAGGTGCCCTACTTGAAATTACTCTGTATTTTCTTTTGAATAAATTTTTCATTGAATTATTAAATTTTAGCTTTTTCGAATAAAGTATTATTACTTTTTTTAGTGTTACTAAATAAAAAAACTGTGAATGTATTATCTTTACATACAATGTATTGCAGTTTTTTTTTTTCTGTAGAAATTGACTTATTACAATTGCTTAGTTTATCTCTACATATATTTAGAACGGAAAAATTGAGCTCATTATAATTTACGAAATAATGAATTAATTCGAACGGAAATTAGGTAGTTAATCTAAGATATATGTATATATACATATATACATATATATATATATATACAATATTATATTGTACAATATTAGATACATTTTAGACGAAAATATAGTTCATAAATTCTTTAGACAACTTGATCATGTTGTCTTAAAAGGACGGCCAAGTGAACATTTAAAACAGTCAGAAAAATCAAAATGAAATGATTTACATAGGTAAATAGTCTATATCAAAATCTCAACAAATATTTTATATCAACTTTATCTGTTATATTGTTATCAACTTCATTCGCAATCTAGGGTATTTATTTGTTTATTTTATTTTACTTATTTACTGCTTAAATACTTAAAATACTGTAGTAAGTTTAGATGGTTTAAAAATTAAACTGATTAAAAATCTCACTTAGTAACTGTTTAAAAATTAAAGAATAAAACATTGAAATCTTCAGGAAAGAGGTTTTTTTTTTTTTTTATAAGTTAATTTTAATCTTGAAATTATTAAACTTTTTAACACTTTCCAACAAAGCTGAAAAGTGTTTAGGACTTCGGTTTGTCTGTCTGTCTGTCCGCACTTTAACTCTCGTAATATAATTAGAATATTTTGAAACTAATATTTGTTATTGAAGTTCTCTATAGGATATTACATATTGAAAATGGAGTAAATACAACACCTTTGGAAAACTTTCAGGTGTCCCTGAACAAAATATCTACAGGGACACCTGAAAGTAATCCAAAGCATTGTGTTCTATGAGAGGTATTTCTATAAACCATATTTTAATAACTTTATTTTACACAAAATATAATGAAACTAACATTTATTATTCATGTGCACAAAAAGTTATTTTTATATAATATAGCATGATTAACACTTAAATTTACAGGGCTGCACAAAAACATCCAGTATATTAAAGGAAATAATTGGAAATTGTTGGAATTGCATTTTTGTTTGCATTAAACGTTTTTATCACTTTCTAAAAATGTTTAAGATTAATTCTTATTTGAATTATTTTACCAGTCATTCTGTCCGTCTGACTGCCCGACTATCTGTCTAACCGTCTTTCCGCCTCTAGCGTCCATACATATTTCCTGAATTCCTTCAAAAAGATATAGGTTATTGAAGTTCATTATGGTAGGTTAATATTTTAAATTTGTATAAATAGTACAAATTGTTTGTTTGCAGGGACATCCAAAATAATGTGAATACATTGCGTTTTATGAGAAATGTTTTTATTAATCATATTTTAGTAATTTTGTACTACAAATATCTTAATGAAATGCCATTTATTTTTCATGTGCTAAATGGAGTGTTTTCTGCATAATGTGGTATGTATAGCATTAATATTTACAGGGATGCATTAAAATACTCAGGCACGTTAAAGGAAATTGCTAGAATTGCATTTCAGTTTGAGTTAAGCGTTTTTTAAACACTTTTCAACAATGTTAAAGAGTGATTATGAACTCAATTTGACTATCTGTCTGTATTTCACTCCTTCTGCCTGTCCGTTGTTTTATCACGTAGGCAAAGTATTGGGTTCTTCTGAAAGTAATTTTCTTTTCCTCAGCAGAGGTCTTAATTGTACGTTTTTCACACCATATTCACAATTACTATTATATACTGTGAAAGCTGATATAGTAATGTTTGCTTGTGAAAAAGTTTGTTTTATTCTGCTCAGTAGGTTTTGATTGGTGTCTTATCAAATAAAGAAAATCGGAAGCGACATTTTCGGCATATTTTGTTTTTGCTATCAAAAAGGCGAAAATACTGTTCAAACAAGGAAAAAGTATACGATGTGTATACTGAAAATTATTTAAAGAACGCCAGTGACAAAACGTGTTCACCAAATTTTGTTCCGGCAATTTTGACGTTGAAAATGCATTACGTTCTGGAAAACCAGTGTATGGTAATGAAGATAAAATAAAGTATTGATTTATGAAAACTGCCAAATAACAACTCGTGAGATCGTTAAAAAACCGACCAAAGTGGAGAATATATTATTCAATAAAATATTTATACAATATAAAAAAATCGTCTTTCTTTTTCAAAGGATAAAACGAAATTATTTTCCAAACAACCCAATACATTGAAAATTAAACAATGCAACGTGCACGTACAGTTAGAGAGTGCGATTAATCTAAGCGGTCCGCATGATTTTATGTAGGGGAGATCGGGGTTAGTTGTGCTAGGATGCAAGTAGTGCCAGAGAGCTTCCAGAATGATCGATAGGTTGCAGAACCTCTCACGCCATGCGAGTGAGCAGGTTAATTATTGTAGTGTGCTGCACGTGTTTGGAAGTATAGCGTTGCGTTGTTTTCGAGATAAAATTATTTAGCATGTTTTCTATTTTCTAAAGTAAATTTCGTGGCATTGGAATCGTCATTGCCACGATGGATCGTGAAGCATGCAAACTTTCTCAACTTTATTTGAATATTTATATTGTGAGCTGTTATTCTATATATTTCATTTATCAATCATGACGAGCTTTTGGAAACTAATGAATAAAGTTCAAAATGGCGTAACGTGGGGCTAGTTGTAACTAAGTGTAGGAGCACGTTGTGACAGTGTCACTACTTGCCCCGGCATGATTTTTAATGCAGGTTTTTATATTTCAGGAAAAAATGGTGCGAAATTACAAAAAGCATACTGAAAGAGATAAAGATACTTTGGAAATTATGAGAGGGCTGCGATAGAAGTAAATTCTGGAAGGTGCAGTTTAAGGAAAGCTCAATAACTGTTTTGTGTAAACACAATGTCACTTCTTAGATATTTGAATAAAAGGAAGAGTATATTGAAATGGAATAAAAAAAAAAACGCGCATGATATTCCCACTATAGGAAAAGGCAGAAATGTACATTACAAAAAAAAAAAAAAAAAAAAAAAAAAAAAAACTACGTTACTGAAAAAAAATGAAGTAGCAAGAATGGGATGGCTCTGAAGATGACGAAAATTGCTTATGAATAGTTTGCTTTGAGCAATAAAAAATTTTTACCCCCAGAGAAAACTGGGTGCAAGGCATGCCATGTAAAAAATGGGCGCATGTTAAATGTACCAAAAATGAAACTTATTATATTTATATTAACTGCAAATGAGGCGCTGAAACAAGCGATGACAATGAATGATTAAAAATATATGCAAGCCTATAGGATATAGACCTGTGCGTTCTAGTAAGCTACCAAGCCAAAGGTCTATATGGCAAAAGGTTTGTGTTGACCTTATTTTTATTGCTTTCCTGATTAACACAGTGTTTTCCTTTATTTCTATTGTTAAGTGTCTCTAAATTTATAAAAGACTAGCAGGCTACGCCCGCTTTGCTGGTCACTATTTTTAAATGAATCATTATAATTAATGAATTTTTTATCATGTGAAAAAAAAAAAAGAAAAAAAAAACTCTCATCGGGAAAAATGTCGCACCGGGTCCCCACTGCCTTCGGCAGTGTAGACCCGTGCGCGATGCGCACGCGCGAATGCATATATATGAGCGCCCTAATAATTTTACAAATTCGAATATATCCGCAATCGATTTGTAAGTATCGAAAACCTCTATATACCAATTTTGAACGATCTAACTGTATTTTTATTTTTTGTCCCCCCTCTCCCCTCCCCCTTCTCTCCACTCCTAATAACTTCACACTTTCGAAAATATCCCCATTCGACATGCAGGCCTCTTCAACCTATCTGTACCAATTTTGAATGGCCTAGCTGTATTTCTATTTGTTTTTGCCCCATAGCCCCCTTTAACGCCCCACCCCCTACCCCCCCTCCTAATAATTTTACAAATTCAAAATTATCCGCAATCGATTTGTAAGTATCGGAAACCTGTATGTACCAATTTTGAACAATCTGACACTATTTTTATTTTTTTGCCCCCCCCTCCCCTCCCCCTACTCGCCCCTCCTAATAACTTTACAGAATCGAAAATATCTCCATTCGACTTGCAGGCCTCTTAAACCTATCTGTACCAATTTTGAACGGCCTAACTGTATTTCTATTTGTTTTTGCCCCATAGCCCCCCCTTACCGCCCCACCCCCTACCCACCCCTCCTAATAATTTTACAAATTCAAAATCATCCGCAATCGATTTGTAAGTATCGGAAACCTCTATGTACCAATTTTCAACGATCTGACACTATTTTTATTTTTTTGCCCCCCCCCCCCTCCCCTCCCCCCTTCTCGCCCCTCCTAATAACTTTACACAATCGAAAATATCCCCATTTGACTTGCAGGCCTCTTAAACCTATCTGTACCAATTTTGAACGGCCTAACTGTATTTCTATTTGTTTTTGCCCCATAGCCCCCCTTACTGCCCCACCCTCTTACCCGCCCCTCCTAATAATTTTACAAATTCAAAAATATCCGCAATCGATTTGTAAGTATCGAAAACCTCTATGTACCAATTTTGAACGATCTGACACTATTTTTATATTTTTGCCCCCCCCTCCCCCCCTTCTCGCACATCCTAATAACTTTACACAATCGAAAATATCCCCATTCGACTCGCAGGCCTCTTAAACCTATCTGTACCAATTTTGAACGGCCTAACTGTATTTCTATTTGTTTTTGCCCCATAGCCCCCCTTACTGCCCCACCCCCTACCCGCCCCTCCTAATAATTTTACAAATTCAAAAATATCCGCAATCGATTTGTAAGTATCGAAAACGTCTATGTACCAATTTTGAACGATCTGACACTATTTTTATTTTTTTTGCCCCCCCCTCCCCTCCCCCTCTACTCGCCCCTCCTAATAACTTTACACAATCGAAAATATCCCCATTCGACTTGCAGGCCTTTTAAACCTATCTGTACCAATTTTGAACGGCCTAACTGTATTTCGATTTGTTTTTGCCCCATAGCCCTCCCTTACCGCCCCACCCCCCTACCCGCCCCTCCTAATAATTTTACAAATTCAAAATTATCCGCAATCGATTTGTAAGTATCGGAAACCTCTATGTACCAATTTTCAACGATCTGACACTATTTTTATTTTTTTGCCCCCTCCTCCCCTCCCCCCTTCTCGCCCCTCCTAATAACTTTACACAATCGAAAATATCCCCATTTGACTTGCAGGCCTCTTAAACCTATCGGTACCAATTTTGATCGGCCTAACTGTATTTCTATTTGTTTTTGCCCCATAGCCCCCCCCTTACGCATGTGAAATCACGTTTTGCCCCCCCGCCCCCCTTGGGGACCGAATTTCAAAAATTCCAGAAACCAATTTTTAGACATTTGTATTAGCTATATTTAAAAGCAAAAATTTTACGGATATCTGTTTTTTTGTTTGAGATATGGAGGATTTTGTGAAATTTTGTTTTGCCCCCCCTCCCCCCCTTGGGGGGCGAATTTTGTAAAATCGCTTGCGGCGTTGTCTTTCTCGGGTCGTAAACATTAACCATGCCAAATTTGGTCCCGCTCGGTGAAACGGCCTAGGATTCTATAGCGAACACACACACACACACACAGACAGACTCTGCTCTTTTATATATATAGATTAAGAGTTTACAAGTATTAGTAATTTAACTTTTTTTTTTCATTTGGTTTACAGTGTTATTAAAAAAATTGAAAGTATTTTTATTGTATTAAGAACGATATAAATGAAAATATTTTTCATTGTTGAATTAAAATATTGCTTTTAATTACTTTTCTCACATAATTTTTATATGTTACAATGTGTTCGTATGTGTAATTTGTATGTGACAATATGCCCCAAGTATGTCACTACTAGACCCGCTACTGGGCAAGTCGTGACAAAGTTCGAGGTTACGCAGAATTCATTTTATGGTATGAAAAAGTTAATAATATTAACAAATATTTTTATAAATATATTACACAAGGTTTACTCTATGGTATGATATACTAAATGACTTATTTCAGTTCAAATCTAATATATATATTATCACAAATGACAAAATGTTAATATCATGAATGACAAATGCTAATATCATGAATGACAAATGCTAATATCATAAATGACAAAAACGTCACTGCTAGCACCGGTCTCCCTTACTTGTTTAATTTAATTTAATTTTTCTTGCTTAATAATAATAAAAGTATCAATTTAAGATTATTATTATTATTATTATTATTATTTTTTTTTTATTGATTTTTTTTTAATGCTCTTAATATGATTTAAGCATTGTATGTTGGTATTTGTATGTTTGCAAGATTATGAATATTTGTCAGTTTTAAAATTTGATGGCAATGACAATCCTTGAAAGCCAGTGCTTAGCTGTCCTGAAGTGGTGCAGAATTTCTGTGAATAATATTTATACGAATTGTTTTATAATAAATAGAGTTTTAATATGTCTACTTTATCTATCTTCTTATATACATTGAATGAATTCTTCATACATATTTTATACATTTTGCTACAGCACATTTTCACAGTCTGTGTATCTTCTATGGGAAGGTAAAATAATGGAATTAATATAGGTTAATTATTATGAAAGTCATGCTTATTCAATTTTCATATAGATGAATTAAAAATAATCAGCTTTATGCTATGCATATTGTAACGGATAATATAATTATTTTTTTATATTCTACAAGTATAGTATAGATATTTCAGTGAGAGAATTTAAACGTTTCTCTGTCTAGTTCTCAAAATTTTTAAAATTCTGCTATTAAAGTACAGTCGGTAACAAAAGTGTCCGAACACTAGCAAAAATTCCTATGTAAAAAAAGAACACTTCATACGGTTTTGTTAAATAAATCCTTATCGAATCATGTTCTTAGACTGACTAAGAACAGGATTCGACAAGAATTTATTTAACAAAACAGTATTAACTCTACTTTTTTTATATAGGAATTTTTGCTGGTGTTCGGATACTTTTGATACTGACTGTATATTCGTAATATTACTGAAGGCTAGAATTGTTTACAGTATATTAGCATTTATATGAAAAATTATTTTTATTTAACAAGTGATAAGGAAAAAAACAAAAGAAAGAAAGATAAGAAACGGCGATTGAATGTCAAGACATGTAACTTGACGTTTTTTCTGATTATTACTTTCCGAACACTATAGTGAGGAAAGTATTGTAATCATGTCAAAAATCCGAATTCGAGATTTTGATGTTTCTATACGTTTTGAGGTCCCCTGAGTCCGTTTTCACTATTTTTACGATGATGTATGTATGTGTGTGTGTATGTGTGTATGTGTGTATGTGTGTATGTTTGTGAACACGCTAGCGTCTAAAGGCTTTGTTCGATTAACCTGAAAGTTGGTACGTATATTGTAAGTCACCATAGTACGAACCCTATAGATTTTGGTGAATCTAGCACTTATAGTTTTTTTACAGGGACACAAAGAAAAATTCTTTATCATTATGGCCTATGGGACCAAAATCTTAAAAGTGCGATAGCATGTAAACGCCTTATTCAATTGAGCAAAAATTTTATACCCATATTATAGGTCACAGATACTCAATCTGTATAGATTTTGGAGAATCTAGCACTTATAGTTTTTTTACAGGGACACAAAGAAAAATTCTTTATCATTAAGGCCAATGGGGCCAAATTTTTAAAAGTGTGATAGCGTCTAAACGCCTTATTAATCTGAGCAAAAAAATTGTACACATGTTATAGGTCGCATTTGCACCAACTGTATAGATTTTGGTGAATCTAGCACTACAGTTTTTTTACAGGGACACAAAGAAAAATTCTTTATCATTATGGCCTATGAGACCAAATTTTTAAAAGTGCGATAGCATCTAAACGCCTTATTCAATTGAGCTGAAAATTTGTATGAATATTATAAATCACTGTTGCACTAACTATAAGCATTTTGGTGAATCTAGCATCTATAGATTTTTACAGGGACAAAACGAAAAATTCTTTATCATTATGATCTAAGGGCTCAAAGTTCAGTAGCGTTAAATAAAACCTCGTGTGATATATGGAGAAAAACACACTCTATTATGGTTTTCTCTCTTTTGTTTGTTTAGCAATTCCTCTTTCTTTATTTTATCTACAAAACTGTTAGTTACTCAATGTTCGGAAAGTCGAGTGGAGTCACTCCAGATTTTTTTTCAATAAGGGTCCCTTATTATGATTTTTTTAAATGAATTTCTGAAATAATAGAAAGAATTAATAAAATGTAATGTAACATAGTTAAACGAAAAATATATTTACTGTACCACAATATTTATTTATTTAAAAATGCAGGAAAGAAAGGTGTATGAAAATAGATAACGGAAGTAACTCAACTCCGTTCCCCATCATATATTTCTTCTAATATATTTCTGCTATAGGGCACACTTTCTGAAGTGAAGAGAATTGAACTCTACAGTCCACTCTTCACCGTCAGAGACTGAAAAATCCCACCTCTGCCCAGCTTCGATTCATTTACCTTATCCTAATTTGTTGACTGTATTAATTAGATTCAGATTGTTATTTCAGTTTTCATGAAGCTCCACAGTATTTCCAATGCAAAAATCACCATATTTAAAGTTCACGTGAAATATTGCCCCAATCATCCTTAAAACAATTTTCGAAGAACTTACAATTTTTTAAAAATAGAACGTTCATAGTAAATGCTGTTCATGACATTGTCATAAATGATATTTTAACCCTTTACTGCATCGTGTCCACTATCGTAGACAAAAGTTTAATTTTTTTCCCTTTCACACATATGGTTTTACAGATTTGGTTTCAAGGATTATTCTTTCTGCATTATTTAAGCTTTCAACTGTTGCTTATAGATAGCAGCGTAATATAAAATTATACATTGCATTATTAGTTTGAAAATGACGTCAACCTCTACTTCCAAGTTAGTATGATTTCTCATTGTAAACATTGTATATAACAGCTAACCTTTTTTCTATTTTGACATTTCACATTTTGAAATAATAATTTTAGGCATTTTAGAATATGTTTGAATAAAACACTTATTTTCAGATGCAATTTTTCATGAAAATTGATGTATTTTTCTTTTTGTTAACTACAATGGACGTTATGAATATAGGCAAATATAAAACTGTTTTCGTTTGTCCATTGTAGTGGTACAAAAGGGTATTATTTCATTTTATAGATGTTACCGTGATAAATTCTTGGCTTCTTTACAAAGCTGTCATACCACAATCTTCTATGCAACTAGGAGTTTTCAAGATGTTCATTTCCAGGGGACTAATACAAGCGGTATCAAGAGTAATTGATGAACAAGATACAAAAGACTTACGTAAACAAAGGCCAATATCAGTGGAAAAAAACCTACAAAACAAATGCCAGTCAAAGCAGGATCTGCCTTCATGAATGTCAGCTACGATGGAAAGGAGCATTTTGCTAGACAAATATGAAATAGTGCTCAAAGATGCAAGATGGAATTATGCTCAAGCAAATCTACATATTTTTATGCGTAAAATGCAAAGTTTATTTGTGTATCGATGAGAAAAGTGATTGCTTTTATTGTTTTCATCACCAAAATTGTTAAGAGTTTCTACTTTTGCTATCCAGTCACACTGTCCACTACAGTGGACAAGCTGCAACTTTTAAAATAAACAATTTTTTGATGAAACATTTTTCTCCCCTGATTTCTGGGGAAACTTTAAATAAGAAAAACTCCTTTAAAGTTTCGCAGGTGATAAATATGTAACAAAGGATTAAAATTGTTTCTATATCCTTACGTTGATAATACTTCACATATCACATTTTCATATGAAATTTGTCTTAAGTTTTTTTTTTTTTTTTCATGTTAATCCCAATAATATTGTATTTAAATACTATATCCATCAAATAGCTCTACTGGTTGATGGGAAATAAGATGTAACTTTCAATATATTCTGGAGCATTGTTATTACCGCCTTTTTTCACAACATATTTTTTTAAAAATTATTTTTTTATAAAATAATCGTAGATTCATATAGTTGAGAATAAAGGCGGGTACTAACAAGCATAGTTGCCAACTTTAGCATTTTTTGGCTACCGAAAAATTTTAATAAAAATTTTTACTTTATTTAATCAGTGAAAACTGTTACAGAAATATATAAAAAAAATTCTGATAAAATTTTCCGGTAGCCAAAAATTGCTAAAATTGACAACTATATTAACAAGACTACACTGAGAAAAAAAATATATACCGCCTAGAATGAAAAAATGGTCATTTTCTAAATCCTTAAACCAGAAATATAAATTTCCGAGCTATGTGCCAATAAACTGAATAGACGAAATGGTCGAGAATTTCTAATCTACACATTTCTAGATAAGGAAACAATATTCTGAATATTCTGAATCTTTTGCATTACGAGAAACTCTCGCTTGATTTTCTAGAATTGGGTCATAAACCAAGATTATAGCTGCTGAAACCCGCCTCTTTTATTCACATTTATTTGGAGATATTTTCAAATAGGTTTGTGCTCGATAGTATAGGCAAACGTATAGGCAAAATAGTATAGGCATTCTAATAGAGGTCTCTAGAATTCGCTTTCGAAGGGGACTAGAAAATATTTTATAAGAAATTTAGGAGGATGACATGGAACTATTTTTTCTAGAGCCACAATTTAGATTCTAGATGTCAGTTATAGAATTTTTTCTCAGTGTATTGGCATGCCTTATACTCATAGCTCGGAAATCTATATTTCTAGTTTAGGGATTTAGGAAATAACCACCTATTCGTTCTAGATGAAAGTGGTATATTTTTTTTTTCTCTGTGTACTGAAAAAATTAGAAATATTGTCATATTTATACAAATGGGGATGTGTGCATGATAGTTTCTAAAAGCACAAAAAAAACCTTTAGAGGAACGATATAAGTGGAGTTGGTGTACGGCGTACCAGTATGCAGGGTAAGTGAAGTTAACTGTTGTCTACTCAAGATGGCTGCCGCAATAATAACCCATGTTGCCGCAGAAGCCATATTGAGTCTACCAAAATATTGAGTAGTACTGTGATAATTTACTAATTTGGCAGCGTTGAGACACATAATTACAAAGGCTTTCATCTCGAATGATCCATGTTTTCCTAATTTCACAATGCAGAATTTCTGATATAACTGTGTTATTGAATGTATTCTGAGGTTACAAATTTGGGATCATGTTTTTTCGGACATGTAATCACATCTTATATCATTCCTCTCAGAGCAAACTAGTTGATTATGTCTTACTGGTTCAGAGAAATTTCGGTTCGACTGTTACTAGTTGTAACTTGTAACCAACCGCATTGACTGGTAGAAAATGTTCACTTTAGTTTTCAATTGGAAGCTCGAATGACCAGCGGTCGGCGTCCACATGAGGAAAGAAGTTCCGCTTACGAACAATGTGCATAGGATATCTTCGAGTTGAGCTCGTTAACCAATCTAAATGCTACATGAACTTCATCCGGCTACGACTGGTCATTTTATACAATTGGGTAATAAAAATCGTAAATTTTGAACAATTTCCGCAGTTTTCAAATTAGAAGCTAAAAATAGGGTTCCTGCCAGTATATTAATTGATATCATAAAATAAGTCCGATCACTTTAGGATAATTTGTTTTTGAGGTAATTTTTACACGGGCTAATAGTGTAACAAACTACCTAACTTACTAACTACCCTACAAAACATCGATTTTTGTGATTTTTGGATTCTTTATATATCATAATATACAAAAATATCAAATATTCGACGCTTAAATTCGTTAGTCGTATTACATGAAAGAAATTAAAATTTAAGGATTTTCAAAAATAAAATATTTCGGAAGCTATAAATATATTTTAAAAGTAAAAGTATTCGTATTTCCACTAGGCATTATAAAAGAGCTTATTAGTAAAATATTAATAGCTGTCATAATCTATAATTTATTTTTAAAGGCATTTTACAATAATATTTAGAGTTTTGTAATATTTTACAATTATATTACGCAGTATTTCTTTTCTGCATTATTTTTAATAGTTTATCTTTATAAGAATAAGATTTATGTTAGAAAAAATAGTAGAAAATGGTTCTTATGTGTAAAAATTCTTCACAAATATTCAGTATATTTTTGTGGCTAAAAAATATTTATGAAACGTTCAATTTGTCATTAGAAGATTTTGTTGTGGAACCATCGGAAAAAGTTCCTGCAAGACAAATGCACGCAGTGTATAAAATTTATGAACGTTCTGTCATATTACTAATTCTCTATAGTTTCTATAAATATACACACATTTTAAAATAAATGATGTAATACAGACATGTTTAAATAAATGACATGACATACACATGTTTAAATCAATATTAATAACATATAAATAATTTCAACGTACTTTATTTCTCTATAGCAAATACACTTTTATGCTATGCACACTATAAACATACAAAGTGTAATCTTCAAGTAGGGTAAATCAGTCCTCGAATTGAAAATGGGAAGAATTTCAACCTCAGTGACATCTTTTTATTTTATTTATTATTATTATTATTATTTCGTAATATCCAATTAACACTTGCATACGGTTTAGGTCTCCTGTCAGGCTTGATAAATTTATTATCAACTATTGCATATTCAGTGTTTTTTCATCTGATACTTTTACCTTTACACTTGTAAAGCAGTTTCTCGTTTAAAAATGCGTTACTGAACTGTCGCATCCACTGTATTCTCTAAATTTGACTCCATTGGACTTTATCTGGTTCCTAAGTTCAATGAGGCTTTTTAAAGTGCAAACAAATGTTTATAGATGTTACGCACATTCAAGTTTCTCTGTGATAAACTGAACGTTATACCAGTAAAAAGTTTTGAAGAGCTTTTGATAATTATTGGTCGTGCTTTCTGTAATGAATACATATTCGTTAAATTGTGCTTATTATTTTTTGTGTACTTTAACCTTTTACGTTCTTTATTTAAATTAACATACAACGATATATTATGTACACTGTATAATAAAGAAATATGCTAACAGAAATCATAAACTAACATGAAAGACAATAAAAAAGTAAAAATATTCTGTTTCTGAATATGAATGTATTGATTACATTGATTTAATGTATAATACAAACATTTATCAAAAACCCTCTAATTAAAATCAATTATTTAATTGCAAATAACGACATGATAGTTGATATATATACAAAAAAATAAATGACAAGTTTGATTTGATTTAGACCAGAAAGTTGATTTTTATTTGAGTTTAAGTTTTAGAAACGAAATCATTTTCTCAAATTTCTAATTAAACAAACAAACAACAACAAAAAAAAAAATTAAAAGCTAGAAGAAAGCAATTTAAGAAAGTAATAAACATTTTCATACGCATTGTTTTATTAAGTTAGCCGAAAATTAGCTTTTTTACATGCATAGGAAAGTGCATTTTATATTTATCTCCTACATTTACAGTGAACGGCAATTAAGTTTTTTTTTTTCATCCGAATGTTATCAGTATTTATAAAATGTAATAGATAAAAAAGAACGAACGAATGTTATTATCGCTTTAAGGCACTTCAAATAATGAGTTTTTTTAGAAGACAAAGAATAAAATGCTATAAAATACTAAACTTATTATTTTTTTTTCACTGAGCTGTAGAAAACCAAACGATTAAAGTTAAAATTGTCTAAAATAATCTGGTGTGGTACTCACACGACTTTCGATTACCCTGAAATTCAATACCATAAAGGCAGATTGGACATTAAGGCATAAGATAACAAATATTGTTAGGTACATAAACCTTCGTTAAAAACAACTTAAAATTGGCTTCGTAAAAGCTTCATTTGAAAAATAATTCTCTATGAGGAAGTCTGCTGCCCCCTTCAACACCCAGTTTTAATATTGTACTTACATGTAAAGAGAATTCCAAAACTGTTATTAAATTTAAATATTCATTTCAAATTATTCAGACAATTTTACCCGCACCATTCTTTGAAACTTAAGAATTTTGATAATTTTTTTTCAAGTAATAACCTTATATTAACTTCAAAATACAACATTTGAATTGTGTGAAATTATTTGTTATTATTTAACTTATTCTGATAAAAGTCATAGACAAAGATTAAACGTTAAGCACATGACATCAGTATTCAGGGAATCTCAAAACAAGTCAATATGCAAAAAATCAACGCTAAATATTTAGTTTTTAAAATGCTTTATTTATCACTTGAGTATGAGGAATTAAATTTAATTTCTGAGCAGTTTTTCAGAACATAGAAATATATATTGCAGTAAAGCACTTCCACTAATTACATTCAATAAAAAAAGAATGTTTTCGATTAAATATTGGCAGCCTTTTACATCTTCTAGAAATTATGTACAAACCCCATTTTGATCTTAAATATAATCCTATATTAATAATATATACCACAACCTGAAATGCACTTCCATGAATTTCCAAGTATTATCCTACTACATTCTAGTTCTTTTATGTAGCCCTGTAAATAGGCAGTGAATGATTTCCATACTATATTCTACAGGAAATAGGATTTTGTGCCTATAAAAAATAAATATTCATTTCATTGAGTTTAGTGCAGTCTGTAGAAGTTAAACTCTACTTACTTGTGATTTCCCACATACACTTAATGTATATGAATTCTTTTGGTTGTCCCTGGACACGAACTATTTGCTTAATCGCAACGAAGAATTTAGTGTAGCATATCTATATGATACAGATTTAGAATATCGAGTTTGGTGTTTCGGCTGCTATTTGCTCTTTAGATATGCTGATAACATACACACAGACACATAGACAAACACACAGACATACACGCAGACAAAGAGAGAGAGGCGAACCGCTAAAAACATGCTTTTCGGATTCAAGGGACCTCAAAACGTGTAAGTATAACAAAAACTCAATTTCGAAAATGTTACTTAAAAACAATACTTTCTCTAGCATATATATCGGCAAGAGAAAGTAAAAGTTTATATGAATGTAAATAGCATTAAAATTTAAATAAGAGTCATTCTATGATGATGAGCATATCTTTCATAACTCGTTAAACCAATTACTTCATTTATAATTACAGTAAAACTTGAATATTGGGATTTATTTTCTGTCTAATAATGTTATATTATGTTCAAAAACCGTAAAATATGTATCTTTAATATTAAACTCTAAATTACTAATTGTAATCTTTTTTTTCTTTCTAAAAAATAAAGATTTGTGATTAATATATCGCTTTTTCAACCTCATAAAATAATACATTTGATTCTTAAATCTTTTTCTTTGCAATTTACAGCCCTATAATCTTCAATTTATGTGTTTTCAAACGTAGGATTGTGTGAGAATAAAATTTAAATATCTAAAGAATGCAAGCCAATTAAGCTTGAAATTGAAACTATGTGAAAATAAAAATAAAAATGTATGCGAATATATATATATGTAGTAGATGTAGTTTCCAGTGGGTTGTGAGCGTTTAAGAACTTTAGGAACAATACTAATTCTATTATTTACTAATTACTTAAAATTTAATAAAGAAAGTTAAAATATATTACAATATTTACAGGAATGCTGATGAGCATTAAAATTGATTATCCAAAGTGAGTTTAACAGTTCGTCACATTAATCATAATTCGTCACATAAATAAATCACTTCGTACTTCACTAAATGCGTCAAACGTGAAAATCAAAGTTATCAAATACAGGCGTTACATCCGTCAAGTATACAAGCTCCGTCGAAAACTGAATCTCTATCCTCTCAGCGCTCTTAGCAGCAGCCCGTTCAGGAAGTAGCTCCGTCCACGTCATAGGTACGCACTTCCTTTAATATTCTGAGTACGGGAAACAAGAACTAAACGATGTAGCCTTGGATTCAGCAGCTGCGGCAAGCAAGGTTAGGGGAAAAGAAAGATCTTGCCACTATATATATATGTTACCGTTAAAGCGCGAAACCCGTTAATCTGAATATTACCTAGCTAATCTGCAGATAAACTAAAATGACCCGTTAAAGTGCGGAATAAAGAGTTTTCCGCATTTTAACTAGATAATCTGCAGATTAACGGCTTCTGTGTCGTTAAAGTTCAAATTATTGTTTCAAGCCTTAGTTTTTTTTACATTCACTATGACGTCAAACAGTCATGTGATACAGATACGCGAATCCCAGATTAGTCTGTGACGCGATTGACCTTCAAACACAAACCGAAACTTTTATCCCTTCCTCTCCGCTGTGATAAACAGTAAGCACCACAAAACGTGGATCATCGAAGCTATGACATTAGATTTCTTATTATGACCAACACAAATTTTAAAGTACAAGTAAGTTATAATTGTTTTGAGTTTATTTCTTCTCTTTTTTAATTCTGTCAATATAAGTTTGATAAGGGTCTGCATTTTATTAATGAAATATAATCTTAATTAAAAGCTCTCTCTCGTGAAACTTCATTTTAAATTATGAATCTTAAATTTACAGCACAGTAATTATTTTCTCCCGAAATAAAACTATTAAACCACAACTTTTTAAAACTACTTTATTTTAAAATTGATTTAAATTACTATTACTTACTGAAAAAAAAGAACAGATGTATTATTTTTTAAATCTGGAAAATATGGCATTCAATATTATGGCATTATTCAATAAATACTTAATATGAAATTTTTATGCATTTTTTAGCATTTCATTACAAATTTTCTTTTTTGTTTCTTTCAATTTCAAGTTTCCTTTATATATTTTATATATTATGATTATATTTTTATTTTTAATTTTGTTCGCTTTTTCAAATAATTTCGTTGTAGTTTATCACATAAAATATGTTAATAAAGTTTTTTTTTTTTTTTTTTTTTTTTTTTTTTGTAAGATTAATATATTTCCGAAACTTGTACAGATAAATGTATGCTGCAAAATATAGTTTAATAAAGCATTGGAAAACAGTCATTTTCATTTTCATGCGTTCTAAAAATTATTAAAGCAGTTTTAATTATTTGAAGTACTTCTTAAATAATGCTTCTGAATTGTCTAATTTAATATTTCTTTAGCGAATTAAAAATTGGTGCATAACTTTTTTTTTAAATATAGTAATAGCAATATAAGTTGTTAATAAAACTTTTTTTTTTTTTTTTTATTTAAATTGTTAAATATTTTTATTTGAAAAGAAATCGTTACGGTATTACAATTCTAACATTCATTTATAAAACAGACTTTATTTAAAACTATTAAAGATATTATATTTCATATTAAAAATGCATAACATCTTCAAACTTATATTGACAGAATAAAAAAGATGAAATAAATAAAAGAAATATAACTTTAAAACACATAAAAATTGAAACACATACAGATTAAAATAAGTAAAGAAAAAAAGAAAAGAAAAGAAAACTAATCTTTTTCTTTTCTTTTCCCGAATGAAAAAAGCAAATACAACACAGCGTGCTGTAAATTTATACCACCAGAGACCTTATTTTCACTTTAACGAGTGCCTAGTAGGAAATGTGCAGATTAGCTAGGTAATTCGCAGATTATCTAGGTAATTTGAGAAATGAAACAATTTTCCTCACTTTAACGGATCACCCTAGTTAATGTGCAGATTACCTAGCAAATCTGCAGATTAACTGATTTCTGCACTTTAGCGGTAACATATATACTAGCAGGCTACGCCCGCTTCGCTGGTCACTATTTTTAAATGAATCATTATAATTAATGAATTCTCAAAATTGCGTTAATTTTTATCATGTGAAAAAAAAAAAAAAGAAAAAAAAACTCTGATCGGGAAAAATGTCGCACCGGTTCCCCACTGCTTTCGGCAGCATAGACCCATGCGCGATGCGCACGCGCGAATGCATATATATGAGCGCCCTAATAATTTTACAAATTCGAATATATCCGCAATCGATTTGTAAGTATCGAAAACCTCTATGTACCAATTTTGAACGATCTAACTGTATTTTTATTTTTTTGCCCCCTTCTCCCCTCCCCCCTTCTCGCCCCTCCTAATAACTTCACACTTTCGAAAATATCCCCATTCGACATGCAGGCCTCTTCAACCTACCTGTACCAATTTTGAATGGCCTAACTGTATTTCTATTTGTTTTTGCCCCATAGCCCCCCCTTACCACCCCATCCCCTCTACCCACCCCTCCTAATAATTTTACAAATTCAAAAATATCCGCAATCGATTTGTAAGTATCGAAAACCTCTATGTACCAACTTTGAACGATCTGACACTATTTTTATTTTTTTGCTCCCCCTCCACTTCCCCCCTTCTTGCCCCTCCTAATTTTACACAATCGAAAACATCCCCATTCGACTTGCAGGCCTCTTAAACCTATCTGTACCAATTTTGAACGGCCTAACTATATTTCAATTTGTTTTTGCCCCATAGCCCCCCCTTACTGCCCCACCCCCTTACCCGCCCCTTTTAATAATTTTACAAATTCAAAAATATCCGCAATCGATTTGTAAGTATCGAAAACCTCTATGTACCAACTTTGAACGATCTGACACTATTTTTATTTTTTTGCTCCCCCTCCACTTCCCCCCTTCTTGCCCCTCCTAATTTTACACAATCGAAAACATCCCCATTCGACTTGCAGGCCTCTTAAACCTATCTGTACCAATTTTGAACGGCCTAACTATATTTCAATTTGTTTTTGCCCCATAGCCCCCCCTTACTGCCCCACCCCCTACCCGCCCTCCTAATAATTTTACAAATTCAAAAATATCCACAATCGATTTGTAAGTATCGAAAACCTCTATGTACCAGTTTTGAACGATCTGACACTATTTTTATTTTTTTGCCCCCCCCTCCACTCCCCCCTTCTCGCCCCTCCTAATAACTTTACACAATCGAAAATATCTCCATTCGACTTGCAGGACTCTTAAACCTATCTGTACCAATTTTGAACGGCCTAACTATATTTCTATTTGTTTTTGCCCGATAGCCCCCCCCCCTTACTGCCCCACCCCCTACCCGCCCCTCCTAATAATTTTACAAATTCAAAAATATCCGCAATCGATTTGTAAGTATCGAAAACCTCTATGTACCAATTTTGAACGATCTGACACTATTTTTATTTTTTTGCCCCCCCCTCCCCTCCCCCCCTACTCGCCCCTCCTAATAACTTTACACAATCGAAAATATCTCCATTCGACTTGCAGGCCTCTTAAACCTATCTGTACCAATTTTGAACGGCCTAAATGTATTTCTATTTGTTTTTGCCCCATAGCCACCCCTACCGCCCCAACCCCTACCCGCCCCTCCTAATAATTTTACAAATTCAAAATCATCCGCAATCGATTTGTAAGTATCGGAAACCTCTATGTACCAATTTTCAACGATCTGACACTATTTTTATTTTTTTGCCCCCCCCCCTTCCCTCCCCCCTTCTTGCCCCTCCTAATAACTTTACACAATCGAAAATATCCCCATTTGACTTGCAGGCCTCTTAAACCTATCTGTACCAATTTTGAACGGCCTAACTGTATTTCTATTTGTTTTTGCCCCATAGCCCCCCCCTTACTGCCCCACCCCCCTACCCGCCCCTCCTAATAATTTTACAAATTCAAAAATATCCGCAATCGATTTGTAAGTATCGAAAACCTCTATGTACCAATTTTGAACGATCTGACACAATTTTTATTTTTTTGCCCCCCCCCCTCCCCTCCCCCCTACTCGCCCCTCCTAATAACTTTACACAATCGAAAATATCCCCATTCGACTTACAGGCCTCTTAAACCTATCTGTACCAATTTTGAACGGCCTAACTGTATTTCTATTTGTTTTTGCCCCATAGCCCCCCCCTTACGCATGTGAAATCACGTTTTGCCCCCCGCCCCCCTTGGGGACCGAATTTCAAAAATTCCAGAAACCGATTTTTAGACATTTGTATTAGCTATATTTAAAAGCAAAAATTTTACGGATATCTGTTTTTTTGTTTGAGATATGGAGGATTTTGTGAAATTACGTTTTGCCCCCCTCCCCCCCTTGGGGGGCGAATTTTGTAAAATCGCTTGCGGCGTTGTCTTTCTCGGGTCGTGAACATTAACCGTGCCAAATTTGGTCCCGCTCGGTGAAACGGCCTAGGATTCTATAGCGAACACACACACACACACACAGACAGACTCTGCTCTTTTATATATATAGATATATTACTTTAATTACTTTAAATTTTATATTCACACTTCGAAGAAATGATAATTTTCCGTTACATAGTACAGGATTACAAAAAATGCTCCCCCCCCCCCCCCCCGATTCAAATATTATCATGTTAAAACATTGTTTAAAATAAATGTTTCAGAAAGTGTACATAATGGTTTCCGTTCATCTCCTCTTTTGAATATTAGAAGTTAAAAAAAAAAAAAAAAAGTTCTTAGGAAATATCTCATATGGTTAAAGTTATAAACATACTTAATTTGCATTAAGTATGCTTATTTTAAACATACTTAATAAGCTTACTTATAAGCAGTATTCATTACGTAATATATTTTTTTTTTAATTCCATTTTCACATCCGGAAATTTCACAAATATTAAATTAGTACTCGTTTTCTAAAAACTGATTTTATCTTATTATTTTAATTTTGTATTTAAAACTGAAAAATTAGCTAAGTGCATTTTTCTGAATTTTTCAGCTGTTAAGTAAAACATAAAAATTTAAACAATATTTTTTGGGGAAAATGAATACTAATTTAATGATTATGCATTTTCTGAATGTGAAAAGAGGATTTTAAAAAATGCATTATTCGGTAATGAGTAATTTTATAAAGAAATTTCTCCATTGATTTACACGGGATTTATTCACTGGAAAGAAAGAAATTATAAGTGGTCGTGAAGAGGCATAAGAAAACATTGATTATATTTCTGAACGGAATGGCGGCGGGCGGTTCCATGAAGGCATACAAACACTTGTTATATGGTATGATAAGTGCTTCTCATGGACTTCTCATGGAAAAATGTGTGTCATTGCCTCGGAGAGGTTGGACTTCTACCTGTTGGTCCGCGGAAGGTATTTTATTTCCCTTCTACCACCCACTGGAGAACCAGCGGAGGCATTCCCCGATCTGCCATCTGGGGACGCGGTGGCGGATAACTAATCATCTACTAAGCATCTACTAATAACACCAAGACAGAGCAAGAGTGCGGCCTACAGACACTTGATAATCAAAGAAGGTACCAAACAGTTAAATTTATTAACAAGGCTAATAGTCTACATATAAATCATATCTCTCGCAGAGCGACAACTAACTGGAATTGCAAATCAAGACTCAAAAGATCATCTACCATGAAGCTTGATAAAGAAATACGAGAAAGTCTTGAATTGGATCAAATATTTACGTTGCTTCAGGAACCTGTCCTATCATCCTGCCTTCCCCCCAAATACTGTTATCAATTTGAACCTACTAGATCACTGCTTGAAAAAAGAACCGGAGGCCATAGTTAAAGCTAAAGAAATTAAAACTATCAAAACTTATTTGGGAAGCGACCTAGTGCAGATGTATACTGATGGATCCTCAGATGACAGTACTTTGACTGAAGGAGCAGGCATATTAATTACTCTGACTAATGACATGAAAATGCAAAAAAGTATAGGAGCAGGAAACATCGCTTCTAATTTTACTTGCGAACTAAAAGCAATTCTTGAGGCCTTACAAATGTATATTTCTGTCAATGATACTGATAAAGCTAGTGGACTCGTCATTTTCTGTGATTCCAGGGCTGCCCTGGAAGCGATAGAGAATGGAGACTCCAGGCTTGCACAAGATATCCATCACTACTTAGAGGAAATTTGCCACCTTGGAAAAAGCTGTACTTTCCAGTGGACACCTGCACATGTTGGTATTGAAGGGAACGAGAAAGCAGATAAGCTGGCGAAGGAGGCGAGGGACCTAAACTTGGAAATTTGCAGCACCGTAACTTTAGGTGACGCTAATGCAGTTGCTAGATACAGACTGAAAGAAAAACACATCAAAAAGGAACATCAACTATGTGTTATCAATGTAGACAGGATGATTACCAAGACTATCTCCAGACTTAGAACCCAACACTTTGGTGGAATGACAATAAATACAGATGGCACCAGAACCTACAAATCATGTAGGAACTGCCTGGAGGAGGAACTCACTCCAGAACACATTTTCAACTGCCCGGCCATCATAAGAAGCTTACAGGCCTTTGACGAATTTCCGTTTCAGGGAAATCTCTATAGTCACAAAATTGTGGACATTGCCAAGGCCGTGATTTTGGCACATGGAATGATTTGATTTGACTTCAATTGAACACGACACCAACCACCAACCAACCAAGTGCTTAAATGTACAGTTTGACTATGTAGAAATAAGCTTAATGTAAGTACATGTAAAAATAAAAAGATAATTTCGAAATATTTTGTAATAATATTTTATTTATCAAGTGGGTAAAACTTTCCGAATGCTCCTCGTACTTCTGTTTCTAATTTCTAAGAAAATTTATTTTTATAAATTTTGCACAATATCTTGAATAATATTTTCTTAATAAGTAATTATAATTCCTTTTTTACTCATCTATATAAAACATGAAACAATAGTTTTGTCATATTTATGTGGAATATTAAAAATCTCATAGAAACTGAAATCGTATCAAATGTTACATTAAAATATAAATTAGTATATAGTTATAAATACTGTTATAACAGACTTGATTGTGTTCACTTTATAAATTATAGCCGAAGTACTTGAAAACAGTACTCTTATAAATACATTCGGAAAGGAAAATATTATTACTTTTATATTTGTAGGTTTTTTTTTTTTTTTTTTTTTTTTTTTTATGTGTAAAGCACATAAATGTTAATACTCTGTGCCACTGTTATAGGCTTACGACCTTTTATATAGATTAAATACTTAATGCCCTGAAATAATTTTCTTCAATATTGCTAACCTTTTAGAAAAAAAAATAAATAAATAAATAAATAAATAAATAAATAAATTTACTAACATTTTAACAATAAAATTCGGAAATTAAATATTCCCTAATATAAAATTTCGAAACGTTATTATAAAAGTAAAATAAAAAGCATGCTTAAATTTAAAAACACTCTGTAATACTAAAAAAGAAGAGATCTAAGTATTATAAGAATTGAAAATAATTATATAAATTAATAACAAAACTTAGTTTTATGAAAAAACTGTTTAGATAGAATAAAGCATCGAACGGTATAAAAAAATAAAATACAAAAAAATGAAGTATAATGATAACTGAAATAGTAAGTGAGAATTTGTTTAAATAAAGTCTGTGACCACACTATTAAAAAAAATCCCGTAAGATTACAAGGAAATCCCGGCAGCAGAGATTACAGACAAAGCCCGAAAAAAAAAAAAAAAAGTCTACGGGCTTTGTCTGGAATTTCTGCAGTCGGACTTTCCCCGTAATCTTGCATAATTTTTTTTTACAATACATAATTAGTTTTTGATTTTCATATTTTCATATTTTTCATATTATCTTTTATATTCATTATAAATTTTGCATATGTATGGATATAATAATAAATGCATATTTTACTATTTTTTTTTTAATTCAAATATTAAAAAAGATCATTAACGGTTAATTAGTTACCATAATATATATTTTTATTTTAAATATTTTATTAAAAGGGAATTGATTAGGAAACTAATGCGTTAATTATAATTTAATTAAATATAATGAACTTAAGAATTAAATTAAAAATAAATAAATCTGATAAAAATAAATTCTACGAGATACATAAAAAATTGTCTTTCAAGGAAATTTTTTTAAAAAAAGTTAATGATTAATGCCAAAATGTACCTCTTTGTGAAGCAAAAACGAAAATTTAATGACACATTGTTCCAGTAGAAAAAATGTAGTTGAACATAAGTAATTAATCAAAGAAAGTATTCTACGGGAAATAGAAAACTGTCATTGAAAAGTAATTAAATTCGACAATTCATCACATACTTATTTGTTGAAATCGTTCAGAAAAATGTAAAGCAATTTAATTTAATATTTTTCTCTAAAATACGGCTATCTAGATTTATTTCCTTTATAAAGTTTGTGAAATAAGTGCAATTTTTCTCCGGAAACTTTATCTATATAAATACTTGTATATGTGTATTTAGGTATTACTACACGATTTTTTTTAATCAGTTTTACATTATATATATATATCTGTACTGATAAGTATAAAAGATTTAAGTCCATATTCTTGATTTTTCAGGAGACGAAAAATAAAGTTATACTAATTAAAATCTAATCAGAAGAATTGATTAGAAAAAAGGGATTTCGTTGACTTATACCCTTTATACCATTCAATGATTGTCAACCTTCATTTAATAACGGGAAAAAATTTAATTAAATATTTCATACCATACATGAATGCTAAATTTATGACTTGAATATTTTTTTACTAATGGATTTTCTCAGAGACAAAATGACATATACTTAAATCCTTTATACCAATCGATAGAGAATTTTTTTCTGAGTCTGACAATGTACTTAACTCATAATCGATTATTTTGGACTTAAATCCTTCATACTTATCAGTACAGATATATATATATATATATTACAGTCATAAGAAATGTAAAACTATATCTAACGTTCAACATTTTAAAGCTAAAAATAAGTTAAGTAATCCTATAGATATCTTTGGTACAGTTGATAAGTATAAAGATAACTGTGATAAAATTTCAATTAAGAACATAATTTTTAATATCAGAAAAAATCAGTTGGAACAGTTATTACATAACTTCAATTCTAGTAATAAATTGGGCAATATAGCATTTGATATGAGTTTAGATTTATTAAAATATAGGATAAAAAAACAAGGTTTAATTAATTATTTTATAAAAGAGAATTAGAAGTAAAATCTGACAAAAAAAATTATTTAGTCTTGGATTATATTAGACAGCATTTTAAAAAAGTAAACTTTAATACAATATTAAATAAATTCAACAACATTTTGCCCATTAAAAATGTAAAAATTGTTAAAGCTTATAAATATGATTAACCCATTGGTAGAATGATATATAATTATAATAATTTTGCAAAAAAATTTGAGAGAAGGCACTGAAAAAGGCATTTGCTATTCCCAGGAAACTGATTATCCTAAATATAATAATGAAGTTCATGGACATTTGCTTACTGGAGATTTAGATATAGCTTCAAATGTTTTTCTGCGTAATTACATGAAATATGGCACGAAGTACAGATTAAAAAGAATTTTATCTAGAAATATAGTATATAAAAGAATTACAAAAAATATAGACCTTTTCATATCAAAAATGGCTTATAGTTTACCTATTGAGGTGTTCAAAGAATGAGATATCATGTATTGAGAGAACTAAAAATTACTTATATAAAAAATTATGATGGAATTTTGTTTGATATTTATACAAATTCAAAAGCTTCAATAAAAGATTTACAAGATAAATTTATTATTACATATATCGACAAAGCTAACACAAATTTTACAATCATTTGCAAAAAACTTTATGTTCAAAAACTTAAAAAAAAAAAAAAAAAAAAAAAAAAAAAAAAAAACTATAATAACGATAATTATATTCTCCTAAAACAGAAAAAACAAGAAATTAGTAATTGAATTGAGTCTTTTTACAAGAAATTAAAATTAAAGCAAAATAGTCAAGATTTTCCGCATTTAGTTCTTGTCACCAAATTTCACAAAACCCCCATTTCTTTTAGAACAATTACTTGTGGTTTTGGTTCTTACATAGTTAACGCCAATAAGTCATTAATGAATAAACTAAATAAAATGTTTAACATGGTTTTACAAAATAACATTACATTTATAATTAAAAATAGTTATGAACTTATTGACAAATTTAAAAGTTTAAGTAATGTGTCTGAATTATTTGCTTATGATTATGAAGATTTGTATAACAGTATTGATTTATCAGATTTAATAAACAAAGTTAAGAGTTTTTTTTTTTTTTTTTTAGACGCATAATGCAATGGATTTTCATAAAGATGAGATTGTTTCTTTATTTCTTTTTGTAGTTTAAGAAGATTCTATTTACGATGGTGATAATATTTATAGACAGACTCGAGGCATCACAATGGACGGGGGGGGGGGGAGTTATAGTTCAGTTTTAGCTGACATTCATTTATATATGTATGAAAAGAAACTAATTTTAAATTATAATATAAAATGTTTCAGATATATTGATGATTCTTTGCTTGTTATACTTAATGCTATTGAAGAAAGGCAAACTTTGCCTTTTATCCAGACTCTTTAAAATTAAAACATTTTTTCAGTAGTCCCATTAATATCGACTATTTAGATATTAATCTAAATACTAAAGATAATAAAATAATTTCTAGAATTTACGATAAAAGAGATCACTTTAATTTTAATACTATAAAGCTTTTACACTTTTCATCAAGTTTACAATTATCAGTTTTCAGAAATACATTTTTTAATGGAATTAGGCGTGTACATAGACTAAGTTATGAAACTTTCGATAAAATTAATGATATTTTGCGTGTTTTGAAGCAAGCTATTGATCAAAGTTATCCGGTTAAGTTTATTAAGTTTTTGCTCAAAGGTTTTATAAAAAATAAAAATTACCAACGTGCCAGTGATCTATCGAGGTTGGTGGAGATCGAGTTTCAAAAGAGTAACTAGTGTTTAAGTAGTTTGTTGATTTTTCTGGTCTTGGCAGGTTGGGGGAGTGTTGCCGATTATTAAAAATTATGAATAGAATTTTTTATTTATTTATTTATTTATTTATTGTAAGAAATACTCTATTTATTGAAAACGGGAAATGTTAAAAATCTTCAAATGATTTTCATTATGCGACAGGAAGCATAACCTTTGACTTTCGGCCCATCATCGGCTGAGCGGTTCTGTGTTCAAATATGGTAGATGGGAAGTGTCAAGTTCGATCCCAGATCGCACTCATCGACCTAGCCGTTTGGCGTTTTCCATGGTTTTCTCAGAAAAATGCGTAAATACGGGCTAGAACCCCTTAGAAAGACCCCCACGGAGGGTATTCCACCTAGAAGCCCTAAAAGCCATCAAAATCGTACCTTTGATTTTCAAATTGCTGGCATAATTGTTGTGTAGGCATTGTAGTAGATACGATGACCAAATTTTTTGTGATCGTACCTAGGCCTGGGCAACGAAGAATCCATCGTTATAAATATGATTTAATACAGCAATGGTAAAATCCAAGAAGAATGGTGTATTTATGAAATTACTTTTTAATATCTCATAAAAAACTGCAACTTTTATTTTCAATTATATGGTCTGAAATATAGCTAAAATTTCAGGAACAACATTTAGAAACTGAGAGAACACAATCTTCCCCAGTCAAATAGTAAGAATAAATTTATCTTAGAAATTTCCCTTGAATTATCTTTCACTTCACATTCGCACGCTTGCATTGTTATATACATAAATTAATAGGTCCTGACTTAAAATTTTAAATGTTGCCTGTTATGGAATTCTGGATATGTATTTCAAAAACACTTAACTCTTTACGATTTTATAATTGATATTAATTAAAGTATGCACAGAGGGGCGAGATCTTCGAATAATATTAAATATTTTTCTCACATCTTCTGTTCATTCTTAAAATATTGTAATTATTTTTTATTTATTTATTTATTTTTTAAATAATTTTATTCTTTAAAATTTTGTTTAGGTAACAAACGGCATCATTGTTTTCTTGAAGTCTTTGAAGGATAAAATATGTATAGTATTATCTTCAGTTTTGCGATTTAGAAATAAGCTCAATCAGCACCTATTTATAATAGCATAAGAAAAAATCTAATAATTAAAAATTTAATTCCCCTGCATCTTAAAATACAGTATTTAACACCGTTGTAACCTTAAACACACACACTGTTAAAAAAATTCAACTTTTCTGCCAGAAATACTCTGTAATTTGAGAGAAAAGTCGTAAATTACGGAAAAGTTACGTTGACAGAATATATTTTTCTGTAATTACAGAGAATTTCTGGCAGCAAAATTGCATTTTTTTAATAGTGCAAACTATTCACAGATATTAATGCAATAATATGCATTTTTAAGAAAGTCATACACGAAAAAACATCGAAATTTAAACGACAAGAATTGTACTTAAAATTGTTTATTTATAAGTAGAGAAAAAAGTGTTATTAAGCATATTGGAAAGAAAAGCATATTGGAAGATATATGAGGATATATAATATATAAAGAGTCAGTACTATTATAATTTTCATAATTAAATTTTAAAGTATTACAAAAATTATTTCAAAATTTTTCTATCCTCCAATTATTTGTTTTTAATTCCAAACGAATAAATCTTTAAAATAAGATTTTTCAATTAGATCTTTCATTGTAACTTCAAAAATGAAAAATTAATTATTATTCTAATTTCTTACCTAAACAAAATTAAAATCCTTATGAAGCAATCATAATTTCAATTTTCATTCAAAATTTTAATAAGCAGATAATATATTCAGGATAACATTCATTTATCTAGCTTTACGAGAGATGTGTTATAATTTAATCTCGTTCTGAATCGGAAATTTTTTCAAACATTCAATTTAAGTATTTTGTATACTATATTTTATTAAAGAATGACATTTGAGAATTCCATTTACATGATTTGATTTACAGTGCTCTAGCACTTTACATTATAAAGCTAAATTATAGTTTTGAACCAAATAATAAAGCTTTGTTTTTCATTTTCTGGTAACAGATTATTAATTGAGTGGCTCTGAGGAAAAATAACTTAAACATATTATTCTCATGTCACATTTCTTAAATTAATCACTTCACAAAGAAATTTTTATAGCATCTGATTTTCATTACACATGGTTTAGTAAATTTACCTTACTTACAATTTGCTTTGAAAATAAAAATTTTATTCTATAATCAATCACTTAAGATTTCGCGTGAAATTACTTCAGATTAATCTTCTGACTAGCTCCAGAAATGTGTGACGGCATATTTGTATTTATGAAAAATGACACCCTTGAAATAAAAAGAAGAATAATAAATAGATAAAAACACATGAACATTTTTATCACTCTAAATAATAATTCAAGTTTCAGGATTCCAGTATTTTTTATTCAAGTTCGGAGCTTCACGATGCTCAATTCTTCCAATCTTTTGGAACACTGAATAGCTGTTGCCATTCTACAAACATAAACATAGAAAGAAATAGATGCTACAATATGTAGACAATCAATCTCAAAATTAATTATCGTCTGCGACAAATAGTTATAACACACTGGGCCCGGCTGAACAAGGTTCAGAACAAATAAATTATCCAGTGCATCAAAATTTAAATACAAATGTAATTCAGGTGTAGATCCAATTCAAATATGAATCAAGTGTCATACAAAAATATCAAGTAACTTACCAAGTTCTTCAAGTATATCAAGTACATCAAGTTTCAACAATATATCAAGAATTGTTGTCAAGTTTTCATTTTCAAGTATCAGGTACATTAAAATCAAGAATACTTCTATAAAAACATTAATCAAAAAACAATTTACATTTTAATAATTAATTTAAATAGGAATTAATTTTTATCACGGAAACCTGTTTTTTTTTTTTTTTTTTTTTTTTACACTTTAAGTATAAATATTTACATTAAAAATAAATTTCTATAGCATTATACACAAATTAAAATTCTTAAATATGTACATTTATGCAACTTATAAATAATATTTAAATATCTACAACATATAATACTACAATCAAAGAATATACAAACAATTATTCTATCGATGTAAATTAATATGTACACTATGTTATTAAGTTTATGCTAACTATACATAAAAAAAAAGAAGAAATATTAATTAACACTCTAATTTCACTAGTAGCTGTATAGGCCTTTTAATAAGTCCTTTTTCAGTTTTCACTTCACAACTACGAATTAGACCATCTCTTCCTGTGAAAGTTTTTAAAACTTTTCCAAGTTTCCACATGTTGCGTGGCAAATGGTCATCGTGTATTATTACTACATCATTCACCTTTAAGTCCAGTTTTTGTGAATGATTTTTCACACAGTTTGCTGATTTTAGATTTAATAAATAATCCTTGAAAAATATTTTCCAAAAGTTATTCAACAGTTTTTCGCGATATCTATATGACTTAAAGAGTACTTCTTTAGTACTACTTACATTATTAGGATAATTTTGTGGTGGTAAATTCAATGTTTTTTCTTTTCCCAGCAGAAAATGTGCAGGAGTTAGGGTTTCTGACTCATCTTGCACATACGTCAAGGGACGATGGTTTATCATCGCTTCAATCTCCACCAGAATAGTTTCTAACTCATCAGGGTTACATGATGATCTGCCAAGAATTTTTCGTAATGTTGTTTTTACTGTCCGTACAAGTCTTTCATAAAACCCGCCCCACCAGGCTCCGCGTTCAACAATATATCTCCACTGAATACCTTTAGTTGCATAATAGTTCTTCACCTCAGGATGACGTAAAACTTCCCACATTTTTTTGAGTTCTGCGTCAGCTGCCTTAAAGGTACGAGCATTGTCTGAATAAATAATGGAGCATAGGCCTCTTCTTGAGACAAATCTACGGAAGGCCAGTAAAAACGTTTTTGTTGTAAGATCTTTTGTTAGCTCAAGATGAATTCCTCTAGTCACTGCACACGTAATTAATAGAATATAATACTTTGTATCTTCATTTTTTACAAAAAGTGGACCAGCATAATCCAGTCCCACAACATCGAAAGGATTTGTTTGTTTTATTCTAGCTGAAGGCAAAGGTGCCATTGCTTGTTGCATTGGTCGAGAATTATATCTTTGACAAATAACACATCTTCTTATAACACGCTTAACATTTTGCCTGGATCTAATTATCCAGTATTTTGTGCGAAGGAACATGAGAGTATTTCCTACACCTGTATGAAGAACGCGTTCATGTGCATCACGCACAAGTAAATCAGTAAAATGGGTTTTAGAAGGTATAATTAAAGGATGTTTTTCATGAAAACTTAATGATGACCGTTGTAATCTACCCCCAAGTCTGAGTACTCCTTCATCACTCAGGAAAGGGTTCAATTCGTAAATTTTAGAGTTTTTGGATATCAACTGTTCAGATTTTAAATATTTAAGTTCATCTGGAAAATGTTTATATTGAACTTCTTTAATTAAGTGTAACTCTGCAGCAAAAAGTTCTTCTGCAGTCAAAACACCCTTTCTCTTTTCATTTTTATTTCTTAAATTGTAAATAAATCTAAATACCCATGAAGTAATTCTAATTACTTTACTTAGTTTGCTATACTTTTCAATATTCAAGATTGTGTTAGAATTTTCTGCCAGCGAAGGCAAAACCGATGTCTCATTCACCTGCTTTTTCTCTTCTAATTCAGAATGAGAAATTTTTATTGATGAATCAAAATTTTTAGGCCAAGAACTCATAGGTTCAGTTAACCAATCTGGTCCTGAACGCCATAGTTTAGATGCTAACAAATATTCAGCAGAACAACCACGTGATAAAATATCAGCAGGATTGGTTTTACCACTACAATGTTTCCAATTGCTTGGGTTAGTTAAATTTTGTATTTCAACAACTCTATTTTTTACAAACAACTTCCAACGTTCAGGAGCACTATGAATCCAATAAAGTACTATCATACTATCAGTCCATAAATATATATTTTCCCCATGTATAGCAAAAGTTTCTTGCAGATTTTTGGCAAGTTTTGCTGCCGTTAATGCCCCTAACAATTCTAGCCTTGGCAATGTGAGTTTTTGTTTTATTGGTGCGATTCTAGATTTTGCCATAACAAACGCTATTTCTCCATTTTTAATTGATCTAAAATACGCGACTGCGCCATAAGCTTTGATAGATGCATCACAAAATACATGCAATTCTTTATCATCATTTTGATACAACTCACCAGGAAAATATTCGCGAGGAATTTCAAATTTCTTTAACGTTTCAATTTCACCGCACCACTCGGACCACAACTGCCTACATTCGGGTGGAACATGGTCATCGAAATCTAAACCCAATTGCCAAAGATTTTGCATTATCAATTTTGCACGTAATACAAATGGTGCCAAAAAACCCACTGGATCAAAAATAGTAGCAGTTACTTTTAATATATTCCTTTTTGTGATCTCTCTACACTTATTCAATGTTTCGCACAAGTTATCTATGTTCAAGGATATTACATCTCTACTATTACACCAGTTCAGACCTAACACTTTAAGTGAATTATTTTCTCCTGATTCTGATTTGATTTTATCGCTACCATCCCAAAGAATTTTGAGTTCCTCTGAATTCGTACTAAATTGACGCAAATTCATCCCGGCATCTTTTAACACATTATGTGCTTCAACACTAAGTTCGAAAGCTCGCTCTACGGAATTTGCCCCATAAAAAAAGATCATCGACATAAATCGAATTGTTTAACATCTGGTAAATATCAGGGTTTTTTTCTATTATTTTCTTTATGTGATATTTTATGGTGCATGCTAAAATGAAAGGACTGCAAGATACACCAAAGGGAACTCGTGTCATTCTATAGGGTTTCAAATTGAAATCTTTGTCTATGTATAAAAAACGTAATGCATTTCTATCAATGTCTGAAATACCAATCTGGAGAAAAGCTTTTTCAATGTCTGCGGTAAATGCATATTTATACAATCTAAATCGTAAGATTAGATCTAAAACAGAAGGATTTAAATTTGGACCTGGTACTAAACAATCGTTCAACGATATTTCATTATTAGATTTTGAGGATGCATCGAACACAATACGGACCTTAGTTTTTATTGCATTTCTCCTAACAACCGGAGAATGTGGCATATAATATAATGTATTCCCATCAAGAGTTTCTAAATTGCACGCCTCAATTATTTCGTGATTTAACTGATCGTTTATTATGCTGTCATAATTCTCTTTGAGCCATTCGTCATTTTTTAATTTATTAATCAAAGACATTAGACGCTGTTTAGCATTTTGAAAATTATCGGCCAATTTTTCATGATGAGACTTCCATAACAAACGAGCTACATACCTGCCATCACTGAATTTCAAATCATTCTCAAATTTCTCAGTTATTAACTTATCATCATCCATATTTTCGTTTTCTCCTAAACCCATATTATCTAAAGTCCAGAACTTTTTCAAACAGTCATTAATTGAATTTTCCTCTTTTTTCACGTTCCGAGAAGCACCTATTGTAAACATAGAGGCACTAGATTGGTTCTCCCCCAAAGATCCTACCAAGGACCAACCAAACATTGAGGAAACCGCAAACAAATTTTTACTAATTCTTTTCTTTTCTCCAGTCTGTACCTCCCAACATGTATCAGATCCTAATAATATTTTTATTTCAGAGGATTCCCCATTATCCGCTAATTTCAAATTTTCTAATTTTAACAATTCCAAGATATTTTTAGAAGGTAATTTTATGACTGCTCCAGAAATAGTGTCTGTAACAAGCGCTTCAATTGTAATAAAATCATTTGGGCAATGAATACTTTTAAGAGTAACTTTAACAACATCATATTCCATTAACCTGCCCTCAGTATACCCAAAGGAATAAATACACAGACTTTCTTTCCTCAGACTTTTTAATTTTAGTTCTTTAGCTAAATCGGACTTTATAAATGATTTTTGAGAACCCCCGTCAATTAGAATTTTTATCAATTGACATCTATTATTATCTTTATCAGAAGCAAAAACAGAACAAGTTTGTAAATACACAACTTTATCAATTTTAGAAACATAATTCAGTGACAGTGATGCGACTACATTTTGCTTAACCTCAGTAAGAGTTTCTGATTCACGAACATTTGATTTACAAAATAACTTGTTATGGTTTAAACTATTACATAATTCACAAGGAGGGATTTTAACTTTACACCTAGATGACACGTGACCTTTTTTAAAGCATTTATAACAACGTCCATGAGTTTTTAGTATAGATCTTTTTTGTTCGTCTGTTTTCTCACATTTTACTAACTCATGCGTATTTTGATTACAATAAAAACAATAAGGTTTATTCACGACAGTTAAAGCGGAAGCAGTAGGAACGCTCATCCCTTTCGAATAATTACTTTTATTTTGCTTAACAACATAATTTGTATCCCTTTTCTTAGAATTTATAATCAAATTAGAAGCCTCCCTACTCTCAACTTCCAATCTAATAAAATCAAGAAGTTCTGTTAGGTTGTATTGACCCTTAGAATTATGTTTTCTATTAAATTCTAAATTCATATCATCAGGTAATAATTTTAAAATAACTGGTCCTAAAAGACTCCCATACGATTCTGATACAATTCCTAAGGAATTTAAACTTCTTATATGTATTTCACAGGAATCATAAAGCGTTCGTAGCGCTTTGATATTACCCGAGTTTTTAACAGGTTCAAGATTCAAGAGTTTATTCATGTGAGAAGAAATTACTAAATCTGTACGACCGAATCGTTCTTTAATCAATTTAAGAGATTCATCATAATTTTCATCGGAAAGCGAAAAACCAGAAATAGCACTTAAAGCAGGCCCTCCAAGTAAAGATTTAAGATATGTAAATTTTTCCACTTTCGTTAATTCAGTATTATTCCCAATAGCATTTTCGTATGAATTAAAGAACTCTAAAAATAAACTAGGATCTCCATAGTACCTTGCTATCGAAATCTTAGGCAATCGAATTTTGTTTTTATTTTCACCTTTAATTTCGGCAGTGTGGTCACTTACAGACGTGTTATTTATAATTTCAGAACTGAATTTAAGTTTCTTTTGTGCTCTAAAAATACATAAATTAATTTTTTCTTCATATTCTATTACCGAATCGCATTCTTTTTCAATTTCTGCTTCATTACCTTTAAAGCAATTTAATATTTTATCATTAATAATTTTTATATCAGATTGTTTAGAATTTAACAAAAAGAGATTTTCCTCAACTATATTTCTATCAAAAGTTTCATTTTTTATTTCCGATTCCAAAATATTTATTAATTTTGAAACAGACTGCCGCAAAGTTTTCCTCGCAGATTTAAATTTTACTAACTCGTCAGCCATATTAAAGAACACAATAAAGAACAAAAATGTAATGATAGAATATAAATTAAAAAAGAGCTTACCTTATTTTCTCAATTAATAAAAACGTGTTGAATATTTATAATTTACTCACATTGCCAATAAGCTATTAAGTGTTGCTGTAGATGAATGCTTTAAAAGCACATATTTATTTTTAAAACCCAAATGATCTCATCTTGACATAATGATTTCATTCTTTATCACATCCAGAAGGCAATATTCATAAATACTTCACGCATTTTGACAAAAAATAAAAATGAAATCTTCGAATGAAATCCACGACGAACTATAAACATCATTATTATCTAAGAACTTCGGTTTTAAATCCAAACTATAAATATATTGTAATTATCAAGTTATCATATTCCAAATTCGAACATCTGTTAAAATAAACATTCATTTAATTACAGTTCGAGCCAGACGTTCTGGGCGCCAAATGAAATAAAAAGAAGAATAATAAATAGATAAAAACACATGAACATTTTTATCACTCTAAATAATAATTCAAGTTTCAGGATTCCAGTATTTTTTATTCAAGTTCGGAGCTTCACGATGCTCAATTCTTCCAATCTTTTGGAACACTGAATAGCTGTTGCCATTCTACAAACATAAACATAGAAAGACATAGATGCTACAATATGTAGACAATCAATCTCAAAATTAATTATCATCTGCGACAAATAGTTATAACAACCCTTCTACAAATTCTGTCTTCAATCAATTAATTAATTTCTGACTACACAAAGTAATTGAATGTGTTTTAATAGAGATTTTATAGTTCATAGAAAGGTCACTTCATTTGACAGAATATAAAAGTTGGGGAATTTGGTATTCAGTATTGAAATTAAATATTCAAAGCAAAATAACAGTTTTGGAGATTCAAAATATCAAAAGACTGTTAAAACGTGTTTTTAAAAATATCAAGAACAAGCTGTTACATACAATATTGTTTGTCTCACAATAATAAATCTCATAAGATTCATTGGATAATGAGTAACTATTATGTTGTGGATACTAAAAAGCTTTCTTCTCTTCTGTTAAAAATTTCAGTTCAAACTTGAACCACTATATGGAGTAAAGTTATAAGTAATACCATAATATGGATCAACTTCGTTTTTTAATTTTCTATTTTTGCGATTGAAATTCAGTTGCACCAAAACTTGTAGAAATGTTTCGGCGTACATGTAGTTGTATTCAGGAGATGACGCCCCTAGTGTGCGGAAAGTCACCAGCTGTAAGCCGGAAAGTGAAAATAAAATCTGAGAAGTGAGACCGCATTTCATTATGTCATTCAAAACCAACATTACTTACAAGAAAAAAAGATTTTTTATTCAATTGATCACTAACGAGATGTTACTATAAGAAACTTTATTGAAGTATATCATTTTAAGAAGAGAGAAAAATATGTTATACATACATTCCAGGAAGTAGGAATCAGTAAAATTATTTTTGAAACCAAACGAAACTTAAAAAATTAAAGAGCGCGGTCGAAAACATAGGGTAAAGTAAAAATTTTTTGCAACAACTTACCTAATATGAGATACGATAAAGCCCTAGAAAATTTAACTCCTTCTATCAAATTCAACGAAACAGAATTAGCAACACGAGTACCAGTGTGTACGATAGGAGAGTGTTTATTTATCAGACAAGAAGGTTTTCAGTTCAATCCTCGCGTCGGTCATTGAATGTTGAAATTTTATTTATTTATTTAAAACACAATACCAATATTTGGTTCAACATAAAATTACCAAGTCATGGTAAAAGGTTAAATCATTGACCGGTTGCAGCTACTTCAGTACCAAGTTTTGGTTCAAACTAACTCTAAATTTTTAACAGTTTATATTTTCTTATATAATTTCACACACTATAAAATATTTAATAAAGTTATTATTTAATAAAATTTTTCGTGATGAATTTAGACGATTTTTATCTCAGATAAATATAACACTAAATTTCTAATGAAAATTAATTTTGTTCCGACATCTGCTTTTTTTTTCTCTTCCAAGTATTTTTTGTTAAAAATGAAAACAAAAATGATAAATTTTCACTAAATCAAAGTTTTCAATTATTTTATTTTTGTTAATTAATTAATTTATTACTACTCTTATTATTTGCGCACATGAAAAGAAAAAAATAATTAAAATAGTTATACATGAAATTTCATTTTTTCGTGTTTATCGTTTCATGTAAATAAACGAGATTATAGAAAAAGAAGCATACGATTACTCAGTCTCTCGATTAAATAAAGAAGAAAAAAGCAATAATAAATTAAGGGACTGCTAAATGTCCTTATTTATTGTGAAAATCGAATTTATTTTACGTGATCCCATAGCTGCCAACTTCCAGAGTTTTTTTTTTTTTTTTTCCCCTAAGACTGTTCAATTTTAATTCAATTGCAATAAGTCGATTTCCAAAAAAATCGATTTAAAAGGAAAGTAAAATTGCTTATTCAATCGATAAACTATAAGACTATCTTAATTTAAGCTTCTGTCAAAATCTAGAAATACTGAAAGGAAAGTGTTTTTTGATATCTCGTTAAGATAATTAATTTGAATAAATCTTTAAGTAGATCGATAAATGTAATGAATAATTAAAGTTACGTAAATGAATAAAAATCCACCCCCCCTTTTTTTTTCTTTTTCAATCGTTTAAACATAAGGTTTACTAACAGGTGGTTAGTATCGCAAATATTTATCATATTCTCCAAAGAAATCATGACATAACACACAAACAAACATGGTGGAAATTGTTAACATTTTAATAGTTTGCATAAAAAATATTCTCTTGTTTATGAATATCATATTTGGCCATTTGTTTAAAAATCAAAGTTTACATTTAAATTTGCATAGATGCAAACTATGAAATCTTTTGAAAAAAAAAAAAATGAAAATCCATTAAATTAAAAAAAAGAAATCTGAAGATTACATTTGATGATATTTTTAAACTGAAAATGTAAAGTATGAAATGTAAATAAATACCAAACATGTTTCATTATGCGAAAATATGAGTTGAACTTTAAATTCAAATTTTAATGTTTACATCCTTGAGGTTTTTCTTGCAGATGAAAGAGAAAGCTGATAGTTATTCATTTTACATATTGTTTATACTACACTTGTGTATATACAGCTTAATAAATTTTTCTTCTTTGAGATAAAAAATATTACGTTTGACATTCTAGAATGTGAAAGATTGCATAATTATGTATGACATAATATTATACATACGTCTTTCTTATTAATCTTGAAGCGCATAGGTTTACATTTGTTTCTATGTAAATTGAAGAAACTCTGTAACTTATTAAAAAATTGTATAAAAAAGCACATAAAACAAATATTGATATGCTTATGAAATGTTTAAATTTGATCATCGTTAAAAGGAGTTATTGCATGTTTAATTATATCTTTATTTGTTTACTTTTAAAGTATTTCCATCCAAAATTTTTTTATCATCCAGAACTGTTAGGTAAACATAGTTAAAAATAAAGTGTTTCAGTTATTTTACCAAAATAAATTATTAATAGAATACAAAATTTCGTCTAAATAAAGTTTGTTCGTTTCTTACTATAGTTCTTATTTTAAACATTAACATTTTTCAGATTTTTTTTTTTATTATTATTCACAAAATTAAATAATAATAATAAGTTTTCTAAAAAAAATTTAAACTATATTTGTAATATAAATAAAGCTAAATTTTGAAAAAAATTTATTTCATTTCTATTAAATAAATAAAGAAGCAAAGGAAAAGAAAATTGATAAAATAACCGTATATGAAAGGATTTTGTCAAAAATGAACTTATATTATTTAAAAGTTTGGGTATATTTATAATATACCCCATTGATTTTTTTTAAATACAAAATAGATGAACATATAGAAACGTAAAATATATATTTATTTTGCTGACGAGGCAGTATCGCTCATACTAACCACAAAAGAACTAAAAATTATGGTTAAATGAAATAAAAAATAATCTAGTTAAAAACGTGATTTTATTGTATATAAAACCTAAAACATACAGTGAAAATATTCAAAATATAATAAAAATATTCATATTTCATATACTAAATAATATAAAAAATATAAAAAAGTCTTTACGATGAGGCCAACGTGTAAGCTAATTTATGCAGTAAATCAAACATTACGGCATATAAGCCAACATTTATTTATACAGTAGTTTTCCTTATTTATGTAGCCTTCTTTATTTATACAGTAGTTTTCTCCTATATGTAACTACAACTAAATAAAAAGAAAATACCCTTAAAGCATGTCTGGCACCGTACTGTACAAAAAGTAAAACAAAAGCAAGGTAGTTCTTTATGTTCACATTTTTTTTATTAAAAAAGCAAACAAACATTTGTTGAGAAAACATTTTCTCTTGATCTCGCTCTTTCCCTGAGTCCACTGATAATCCGCTCGCGGATAATCGAGCACTGTAAAATATAGGTTCTTAAAAATAAGTATATATTGTCTCAAAATAGCCCCGAAACAATATATACTTAAATTTGAAAACCCGTGTACTCATTTTTCGTACATTGACATGTCGAACATGGGGATATTGGAATTCTTATTGGTCAACCCCATTTTTGAGCATGTCAATATACTCAAAAATGAGTAGGTGTTCAAATTTAAGTATATATTGTATCGGGGCTATTTTGAGACAATATATACTTATTTTTATGAACCTATTTTTTACAGTGAGAGTTTACGGTGGATCATGATTACTTCACTCGAATCGTTATTTTACTACCTGCAATTTTTCCGAGTCCATAGCAGTTAATTTACGTCCATACTTTGTCGAATACTTAACATTTGTTTATAGTAAATTTCTCAGGTTTCGAGTTTTGAAGCATATAGTCATCTTTTATTTTAGTTCCACTGTATGACAAGGAGTTATCCTAATAGTGAGATGCCTCATAAACATTTATCTACTTTACATAAAGTACGGATAGACAAAGGAGTAAAGTTACATAGTCTTAAACTAAAACTGTATGTATATGTATATATATATATATGTGTGTGTGTGTGTGTGTGTGTGTGTGTGTGCAGTTTTGTGAAAGATGCTGTTGCTGATAGTATAAGTGCTGTAATAAGAGATGTCATGTGATCTCATTTTAAAATTTATTAGCATAAATATGCATACCAATTTTTAAGATTTGTAAATTTCAACGCTATGATGTATTATGTCGTTTTAATTTAATGGCTTTTAAATAATTTTTTTTAAAAATGCATTGTCTGTTTAAGGCAGTTATTTAAATTACCATGTAATAAATTTGTATAAGAAAATAAACCTACTTCTCCTGTTTATTTGTGCAATACAAACACCGGAAAATTCAAAACTTTTCCAGTGGAAACTTTAATGTGCGACCATTTATGTGCGTATAAGGTCAAAAATCAGAACATAATACAGTAATAAGAAAAACAGTTGCTTCTGAGCATTTTTTAAAGGAGACTTGGCACAATTGGTTTGGCACTACTGAAGGTTTCATATAAAACCTTATATTTCTATTTAACATTTATAGATTGAACTATATTAGGTTTCTGAGACAACATATATATTCAACAAACATATATATTCAACAAACCTTAGGTTTTTTATACTATATTTTTTACAGATATAAACCTTTAAATTCCGTTTTCTCAATTTGCATTTTTTCATGAATTCATTATCTTTAAAATGCTAAAGTTTCTACAGATATTTAAGAAAAAACTTAATATATTTTTTAAGTTTAATAGAACCTACATTAAAGAACCAAGGATGCATTTTGAAATTTATTTCTTCTTCTTATAATTATTTTATTTATTTATTTATTTTTTTTATTTTTATTTATTTTTTTTTAATTAAAAAATGCATGTCTATGCAAAACTTAATTAAAAAACATGATTTTTGTTTTTTAAAGAAAAGTTTCGTATGCGAAGATATTCGAAGATTAAAGTTTTTAATCTATAAATTTTTATTATTGTTTTATTATTATTATTATTCTAGTTTTACTATCGATCAATTCCTTCATCATTCATACGTAGACAATAAATCTAACTACTATCGCTTTGTAGTTGAAACTAGAATGATTTTTTAAGTAAGTTTTATTAAGTTAAACACAGTTAAATGTGCATAGATAAAAACACAATTAAGTTAGCTGTGTTACGTGTTTCAGGAACGGTTACTTTATTAATTCCTTAAAATTTCTTTCATACGATTTCTCTTAATTCTGGCACAACTAGAGATAGCAAGTATACAAACGGTGGATAAGAATTCAGATCTAGTAGCAGAGGGATGAAAATACCAGTTCATTGGAAACGCTTAATAAAAAGCGTTCGAATACCTAAGCATTTTAAATATATATATATATATATATATATATAACTTGATGCGAGAAGAAAAAATAGAAAAGCATACTTTAATTGTTCTAAATATACGAAAAGTGTAAAAAAATAAAATAAATAACTAGTATTTTACCTGGAAATATAGACTGATGTTGCTTAGCAACGGTTATTATATTCATTTCTTTGAATCTCGATTATTTCTTCATTGGCCACTCTGATATCATGAGTGACGTCACAAACGTGATGAACAAGCAGAGGCAAAAAGCATACTGAGAATTATTTATTTTTCTCTCTCTGAGAGATTAGTGATATCTGCTGTCAGTGGAAGTACAATCGGCAGCAAAATTATTGAAGCACACATCCACATTTTTCATAAAGATCACTATATCATCAGCTTACTTTTTTATAAACAGCATAAGACTAATATTATGTCTCGACAAACATTTACTTACGGTCGACAGCAAAATTATTTGCATTCAATAATTTTGCTGCCGACTGTAAATAGACTCGCTCTATTAATTTAAAGTATAATCTAATTAATTAATCCCTTTTATTTATTTATTTATTTATTTTCTGTTGTTGTTGTTACTGTTTTTTGTCCGTGTATATAAAAGAGTAAGGAAAATTATTGACATTCAATAACTTTGCTGCCGACTGTAGATAGACTCGCTCTATTAATTTAATGTATAATCTAATTAATTAATCTCTTTTATTTATTTATTTATTTATTTATTTATTCATTTATTTATTTTTGTTGTTTTTACTGTTTTTTGTCCATGTAATACGCGTGTATCAACTGTGTGATATACTAATAAACTAATTTAGGCTAAAATATATGTTCGGTCATACTTGAAATGAGGAAAATGTCTAAATAGAAATAAAAATAAGATTTCAAAAATAAGATTCTATTCTACGGCTGCTGGATGTGGGATGACCGAACATTACAGTCACACTTTCCGTTATAAAAGAATTTCTTTATAAATTCTGATATGAAATGTAAAAGAGTTTTGCAAAGAGTTTTAAATTATACGCTGAATTTTGAAACTCCAGTTGTTAGAAGAAATATTTGGAATATGAATAACCGCTTACAAATGCAATTTAGATCAACAAATAACAGTTGAATAATGTGTTCGTCAAAAGATGAGATGATATTCATCTTTGTGAAAGATACCTATCGCAGCTTGCCACTTGCTTTCTGAGACAACATTGTAAGGCTAAAGATGTTTGTTTCGTCAACTTTAACCAACCTTAATAGTTATGAATATTAGAACAAACTCTTTTTAGAACTTGTATATATATCCTGAAATGTTTAAGTGAACCAATATCCCCTCGTTATTTTTCAAATACATTTTCTTCTACGTTCAAGAAGATTCTTATTCTCAAAACAGGCAAAAATAATCCCACTAAAATTTACGACATCTAGCAGTAATGAATACAAAAACCGTTAATTTTAAAAGAGAAGGATGTTAACTTTTAATTTTTGGGAGTCCAGGAATATTTTAAGCTTCTTACATACGCAATGAACATAAATTATTTGAAATCTGCTTATGATCTTGAATTTTAATATATCATTAAAATGGTTTATTATATGAATGAAAAATTAACATTAGGTAAACCAATTAGGAAACAACATTAGGAAACCAATAAATCGGCTATTTCTAAACATTGCTGGGAGGAAAATCATAATTTTAAATTTAATTCAGCTAAAATAATTTGCAGACCTAAATCCATTCATGAACTCGATTTCTTTGAAGCTTTTCATATTTATAAAAATTTTAAAAACATTGTAAATTCTGATTTCGCTATTCCCTATTTGTCTGACTGTTGGAAATTTTATATTCAGTCCACATTTTCTTAATTTTTCTACTGTTTACACAGCTAACTTTCCTAAATTCTTATTGGCCACTCTCCCCACCTTTCCCGTAATCCTATTGGTTGAACTAGATCCGGCCCCTTTCCTATATATACGAGCACCTCTTCTGATTCAGAATCCTTTTTGCACTGAAGACGGTACGCTATAGGCTACCGAAACAGCTGTATGCATTTTGCAATATTTTTCTTTGGCGTTTCTGACGTAGTAGTTTATTCGGGTTTTAATATTCCAACGCCAAGTCTCCTGTTATTATTTATTATTAGGTAAATGGATTTATAATTTAGACTTATTCAGCAGATTCAGTGTTAGGGCTTTTTAACAGATCATCCTTTTATCTAATATTTGTCATATTCTTCTACGAAATATAGAAATAATGTAAACAATAATAAGGTGTAAATTGTTAACATTTTAATATTGCTCATAAAATAATTTCCCTTGCACGGTTAAAAACTTCAACAGAAAAGTACTGGTAATTACTTATCTAAAATCTTATGTAAAATTACAGAGACAAAAAAATGGAGATGTTAAAAACTCTATTTTATATACGCATGTTAAGGACTAATATTAATTTCATTAATTTTTGGTGAAAATATATTTGTGACATACAACTTTTTTTTTTTTTTTTTTTCTAAAACAGAAACATTTTATTCTTAATTTTTATATTGGGAAATTAATAATAAATATAGATAAAATACGGAATAAAATTAAGAATCTCCATTATTTACTTTTAACTAAAAATTGTTGTAAGTTTACAGAGTCTCTTGATAAACATTTAAATAAATTTATAGAAAGTTTTTACATTCTATTCTATGAATATCGCATTTTGTCTGTTAATTTAAGTACAATGTTTAATTATAAATTATTCAAAAACAAGCTTTAACGGAAATATTTATATTATATATAAACCTTTTCCTTTCTCACAAATATTTTTCATTTAAAGAACTTCATGTTTATCCTTCGAAACATTTTTAAAATGGAAAAATATGAAATACAAAGTGTAAGTAAATACAAAATTTCTTTCTTTATACAAAATATATGCGGATTTTAAACATTTTAAATGCGGAAAATCGATATTTATGCCGTTGAGTCTCTTCATGGAGAACAGCGAAAATGATTGCAATTCCTTTTATATTTTCCTCTATAATGCATGTGTATATATGTAAGGTGCGTTATAAAATGATAATGCCACTCAAATATTTCGGTTTATACAAAGAAGAAGACTATAAATAGGGAACTGCAACTATAAAATTAATATTGGATAAGTTTTCAATCATCACGCATAAAAAGTTTGCCACAAGTCGGCATTTAAAAAATAATACAGATTTTTTTTCGATTTTTGTAGCTAAAAAGGTGTCTCAAAAGGATAAAGCTACGTGTATGAAGTTACCCAAAACGTGCTTTTAACGACCAATAAATCCACCATTTTCGCAAATGATTTCAAATACACGGTTAAACATTGAATCGCATAGCTTTTGGTAAAGTTTTATAGGTATATCTTACTACGTTTTAAGGATGGTGGCTTTGAGCTCTGATACTGAATGGATCATATTTATAGATCTTGCGTGAAACTGCTGCTCACATGTTTTCCATCGGATTGAAGTCTAGACAATATGGAAGTTAACAGTAACAGGAATTCTATTTGCTAAGAGCATTCTCAGGTTGACTTTGCATTATGGGTGGAGCATTGTATTATTGAAATTGTGCAGTTAAATCATTTTGTATAAAAAAAAGGGGGGGGGGACTGGTAATCCTTTACTATTCCTGATACTTCGTGCATTTGCATGACCTGTTAGAAAGACAATTTGCATTTTGCCACTTGTGTTAATTCCTCTCAGGTAGATAAGTCGCTATCTTCTTGTTGTCGTTTAAAGAAACCAATTTTACCTCTAATAAGGCCATGCGAAAAATATTTACAACGATCTGGTCCGTCAAGATTAATTTTTTTCGATCACTCGAGATAATTTTATGTTCGTTTTAAATCCATGACATGTGATACTTTGCTCAAATAAATACTTTGCTCAACTCTTAGTTTTGTGGAGTAATGTCAATTATGTTGTCTTTGCTTTTTCCGATAGAAAAGGTGCTTACGCGTTTTTAGTGCGCGATGTACTGTATCTTTCGGAACGCTTATATCAAAAGAAGAAACTACTTGTCTGATACTTGTGTTGAAGCTGTTTATTAGGTGCATCAATAGACTTGATCCCGTACATCTTACGGGAATTCAAATAATCTCCTACCACATGATGGAGACGTCTAATTATACTTGCAATTACTCTAATAGACAATTTATTCCTATATAATTTTTCGATCTTTCGTCTTTCCAGCTCAGTCAATTTTCAATCACAACACCTCTAAATTTGAGAAATAAATACAAACTCATGTCATTTGATGGTAAAATCAGATGACATTCTCATTTTAATCTTGATTTCAGCGTAACTTAACAGCATAAGCTTGATACATTTTGCATTTCCAGTAACGTTCTGCGCGCGACTCTGTCTTTTTGAGACATATTATTTAACTACAAACATAGAAAAAAAAATTGTATTATTTTTTATAATGCGATTTATTTATTTTTTCGCAATAATTTAAAACCTCAATGTTAATAGCATATTTGTAGTTCCTCAGTTATTGATTGCTGTTTTGCATAAGCCGGAATATTTGAGTGGCACTATCATATTGATACGCACCTTATATAAGCTGTAATGAGGTTTTCTTCTTCTAGATTAAAATGTAATGTTTAATATTCTTTGGATAGAAATTTTTATAATTGCTTTAATTTTATCCACATGTGTTTTATCAATTTTCAAACGCACAAGCTTTCTTTCTTTTCTAAATAAAGTAGTGAAAATAAAAAAACTAAAATATTGTTCTTAATAAAAACATTTATATGAACCATTATTTATGTTTTTTAAAACCACAAAGCCAATTCCTCTTTTATATATAATACAGATCAGCGAAATCACACATTTTATTTTATTTTATTTATATATTGCACTGATTTAGGAGTCATTAACGTTGTTTTATACTCTGAATCCGTAAATGCTTATCTTTTCCTACTAGCACTTAAAAGTTTTTCACATAGTTAGGATGCAAATCGGACGAATTCACACAGAAGCTATAACAGAATCGAAACTATTTATGTATAAATTGCATTAAATTAGGCTATTATTTACTCGTTATCTTTTAAATGTCTCTTTCTGTACGTCGAAGCTCCGTTTAGAGTTTTTTCTCTGGCGTACGGCTTCAGATCACTCTTTATTCAACATCCGGTAATAATCTGCTAGTATATTCCATCGGCTCCGATGCCTTCTTTCCATTTCTTTCATGTCTTTATGAAGTCATTTTCCTTGTTTTCCACTGACATCCCCTAGATTTTCCAGAAAATGACCGAGATGAGAGTTGAAAAGAGAAAGCTTTAAGCTCATGTCTGTCAAACATAATGACATTTTCTGTCGAAAAAGTAGGTGATGGAATATTGGTTTTGAAATATTGTTTTTTAATAAGCATCCAAAAATACACCAGAAAAGTAAATCACTTTGAAGAAGAAAAAAAAAATCGCTCCTCTCAGACTTCTGTATTATTGCATAGCTGCAGATTATTCAGATTTCTCAATACTGATATTATTTTTTAGAAAGTATCACTTTATTTAAACATTAAAAATTGCTTTAAAGCGGAAAAAAATTCCAATAAAAGATTATCGATATTGAAAAAACGGAACGGCAAATTCTTATTGACAAAAGAAATATGATATCAGTAGGGGAGGGAATCGATTAAGAGTTTTAACTGGGTTAATCGTAGTTTATTAATCGATTAATCGGATTTTTAATCGGTTTTCATTTTTCTTTATATAATTTTATTTCAATGATGAATAAAACTCTCATATTGTGTATATGTATATATTATTCATAAGTTTGACCGGTTTTTTTTTTTTCAAAAATTTTTCTCTAATCAATTATATCTGTTTCATAACTGAAATTTAAATCAATTTTCAGAGTAATAATTGGTGACTTTAAGTGTTAATTTTATATAAATATTTTCACTTATTCAATTTTATTTATTATTATTATTTGTTTTAAATAAATAAATTTTTCGATTCATTTTGAAAGAAACATTAAATGAATTTACACATATTTTAGTTTTATATTTGCAGGCCTTGTCCATCTCGCTTGTCACTATTTTTAAATGAATTCTCAAAATTCCATATCATTATCATAAAAATCTCAAAATCTTATATTTTAGTTCTTCTTTGTCACTTCGGACTAGAACACAGAATACTGTTTTCTGTTTCTACTTCAATAGTTACTATCAGCAATTCTGAACAGATTATAAATGCTAGAAGATACTGTGAAACAATGTTGATATTTCCCCCATCAAAGGATAGTGAAAATCTCAATCCCTTTTTTTTTTTTTTTAAATCTTTGTCATTTCTATTTTTTGAAAGATTCTTGTTTCTGAGAATACTATTACCCTAGCTAACACTTTCTGTAGAAGGCTACAGACAGGTGGTGGGTGGCGTTGCTTCAGCATGCACATGAAGCGGCATTTTGTTTAATAACTGTCCTCCCCCTTTTCTCTATCAATAAAAGTGCAACAACTTTTTTGAGAGGTTTTATTTTTATTTGCTTGTTTATTTTATTTTTGCTTTTTCATTATTTGATGGATGTTTCTTAGAATGTTTGTTAGCAATATATGTGAAAAAAATATTTCGTAGGCAGAAAAATATTTTTACTTTAATTCGTAGTTTGAAAAAATTTTAATCGAATTAATCGATCCGGTTAACTCGATTAAAAAAACTGATCGGGACTAAGCATTGATCGATTAACTGAACCGATTAATCGATTAATCGGCACAGCCCTAGATATCAGTTTCATTTGAAATACTTAGCATAATTTATAATAAGATTTACTTTTTTCGCAAAAGACAATTTTTAAACGTAAATGTGCTGATAGAATTTATTTCTGTATTAAAGTGTCTGTTAAAAGTTAGTCAACCGTAAAAACACCCTTTCAATTTATTGTTTCTACGTTAATTAAAATCAGAATAATATGTTATTTTTGCTTATGGTACATAAAGTATAATAATTTTGCTTTTCTAAAATGTGTACCCATTAGTATAGTTTGTGTACAAAAATGTATTTTATATGCCTTCATGAAGTTTGAAATCTATTTTTTAGCACCTAAACATTAATTTTTAATACCCTGTTTTCAGTAATTCAGAAAATTTCTTCTGACAAGAATTAAGTTTTTAGTAAAAACCATTGGCATTAGACATATTTTTGTCCTTAATATTTAAAACAATTTGTATAGTGTATTTTTTAATTGAAAAACGCAAACAAAAGGACACTTTTTGTATGTCAAGTTTTAAAATTTTAATATAAGATGACAAAATTTATACTGAATAAATTAAACAACAATCAAGTTAAAATTTTTCGTTTTGAAAACAATAAATAATTAAGCAATAAACATGTCTTCTCATAAAAAATTTGTAAATACTTTATACAATTTATACTTTATGTACTAGAAAAATACGAAAATTAAGATTATCGTTGAAGTAGGAAGAGCTTTTAAAAGTCGCTGTATATATACACTTAACGTATTTTATAAGTCTGTAGTCAATAAAGTCTTAGCCATTTCCTGTGAACAACTTTGAGACATGTCCGCCATTTCAGCAACTACTTCAACTGTATTTGTTTCAGAAAGTATTTATACAATTTACATTTTATGTACTAGAAAAATACGAAAATTAAGATCATTGTTGAAGTAGGAAGGGCTTTTAAATATCGTTGTACATATATATATATATACACTTAACGTATTTTATAAGTCTGTAGTCAATAAAGTCTTAGCCATTTCCTGTGAACAACTTTGAGACATATCCGCCATTTCTGCAACTACTTCAACTGTATTTGTTTCAGAAAGTATTTCATCTGCTGCCCAAGTAACTTTAAAGGAAATTTCTCTACTTTTCAAGCAAGAATTTTTTCTAAAAGACACTGTGCGGGGTACTGGTGATGGCTGTTGGTCTTCAATAATGCTGTTAATTTTCCCATTTTCCCATTCCTGTTCATCAGTTTCACTATCTTCTTCCAATATTGGTGAAGCAATGTTCTCAGATGGAAAGGACTTTTTTCTTCCGTTTTTATAACTAGGCATGTAGGGTGAGAATGTCGAAGATGTTCGGCGACTGCTTCGTTCTGTCATGGTGGACATAGGTATACCAGACATAGAGGCTTCTTCTATGCCTTTCCTTCGGCGTTTATCTTCACTGACTGATCTACATGCTACAATTCCAAGAGATAAACCGATAATAACAAGAAGACACCCTGTAAGTAAAAGAATTATTCCAACCAACTGCATTGGGTCTAGCTGCTGTTCGAATTTGAATTCACTGTTTTTTAAAAGTTTCTGTAATAGTTCAAGCCCTTTCTTTGAAATCTTTGGTTTGCAAGACATGATGGTTAGCACCGTACCTCCAACAAGATTGAAGATACCAAAAAGGGTGAAGCAGAAGACAAATGGAATAGCTATGATGATTCCTGCCGCTCGTCCGTGAAATAACAATTGGCAGCTGGCAGGGTGACGTTTGTATCTCTGAAGGCATCTTTCATCCATGGATCTGTAAAAAATTACATATTAAGAATGATAAACAAATAAAGAACATTTAAAAATATATAGATGTAAATAAAAATCATGGATATACATGATAATTATTTGAATCCGAAAATATATTTCTAAAGAAAACCTATTAAATTAAATCATTGCAATATTTTGCCTATTGTTTAATACTAATCATATTATATACTGATGGACAAAATATAAGAACATTCATTTTGATATTTACATTTAGAAAAAAAAAAGCATCATCCAAGTGCATGACTGAAGTTCGCATGAATTTAAAATGCACCTTTCTTAAAAATTTTGTGGCTTTTTAATAAATTAGTTGCGTGACAGTATTATAAGATTTCAGGTAAATGATATATACAAAGATGGAGTGATTTCTCATTAGATGGAAATTTCGAAAGATAAGTGAAGTCTCAGAGATAAGATAAGTCAAGTATTTATTTCTAGCATTTTCTTTCTTTCTTTCTTTTTTTTTTTTTTTTTTAATAATTCTATTTATTTTACTCGCAAAAGAATATTTAAAAATCTGGACGAAAGAGGACAAAGTTAGGTGTTCCTCGCAAATTTTGTTCCTATGCAATAAACAGCCTTTTCAAAAGAAAATAATTTACTAGATCAGGCACATGGAATAAGCTCAACCTAGTTCACAAAAGTTCCAATAACCTTTGTATGCAGTTTTTTAATTAAAAGGATATGACATAGATGGTCAAATGAAAGATTATCTTTATACCGCCGCAATTACTTAATATCAAAGACAATTGTTGCAAAACGTTTTTAAAAAGTTCAAATTTATGTACGAAAATGTGCTGTGTGTGTTACGCTAGTACTTTAAAAAAGATACAATTCTAAAGAAATAAATAAAAAATAATATGATAAAGTGATATGTTAAAGTGATAAAATTTTAAAGATATGGAAATCCTTGACTTAGACAGTAGAAAGAATGTTTGAGGCCTAAATATTTTTGCAATATCAATACCTTCAAGCTGCCAATTTTTTGTCACGTGCCTCTCTATTCTTGTACAGGCTGTATAACTTTGAATTTTGCTCAGTGGTTTCTTTTTCCTCTTTATCTTAATAATGGTATTTTTAGTTCCCCATCATACAATAGGTATGGGGAACTTAGGTAATCGTGAAAATTTTCCACCTCGGTTTTTTGACTTTTCTACACGTTTTCAGGTGTGAGGAATCCGAAAATGACAAAATTTCTGTGGTGTCTGTCTGTAGGGTGTCTGTTAGTGTGTTAGTGTGTTAGTCTGTTAGTGGGTCAGTCCGTTAGTTTGTTAGACTGTGTACACGATATCTCAAGAACAAATTGTCGCAGAGAGGTCAGATTAGTTTTAAAATATTACTTTCGACACTGGCAAGAACCCTATTCATTTGCAACATTCGAATTTAAAAACTTCGTAAGTTATTAGAAATTTACGATTTTCTTAACATGGGAGAATAGGACAAAAATTCACTTAAACGTGCATTAAATGGAAACTTTTTACTGTAAAAAGATCAGACCAGTTTTAAAATATCCGTTTTGATGCCGGAATGAACATCAGTAACTATAAATATGCTACTTTGAAAATTTCGCAAGTTATTGGAAATTTACGAATTTCTTAACATGGCAGTATAGGGCAAAATTTCACAAAAACGTCAATTTTGAGAGATATTTTCAACGTAAGGATGTCAGACTTCTTTTGAAATATTATTTAGGACACGGGCATGAATATTAATGACTATGAATTTTCCAATATAAAGATTTCGTAAGTTATTGGAAATTTACGAATTTCTTAACATGGCAGAATAGAGAAAATTTCACATAAACGTCAGTCTTGAGGGATATTTTCATTCTAAAGATGTCAGACCGCTTTCGAAATATTATTTAGGATACTGGCATGAATATCATAGACTATGATTTTTCCAATTAAAAAATTCGTAAGTTATTTGGAATTTATGATTTACTTAACATGTCAGAATAAGGCAAAATTGAGCACAAACTTCCATTTTGAAGATCCTAAATGCATTAGACAACTTCAAAATTACATTTATGATATTTGTTTGAACATGATTGAATACAAATATTCTACTAGGAAAATTTCGTAAAATATTCGTAATTTACGATTTTATCAACATAGCGGAATTTTAAATTTTTCATATAAATATGAATTTTGAGGATTATTGCATTGGAAATAGTAGCATGAAAACTAAACAACGGAATTGACCCTGATAAGATAAATTAATAGATTAGAATAAGATAAATATATCGAAGTGAACGGTGGATAGCCTATTAGGCGGGGATTTCATTCTGTCACTGTATCAAGCTTTGGTCAAATTCATGTCCTTTAACATGATTATAATATGTCTCGCACTAGAAATTTATGAGAACATAAATATGATGGGGGAACTGAGCAGAGTCCACCTATGCCAACTAGTTTAATTTTGTTTCTTTCACTCCCAATGTCGTGACTTTCATTCTCCTGCACTTATTGCTTTGAAATTTTATCCAAATTTACGAGTCCAAGTAACGCGCTGAAGGTGGCAATAAACCCGGAACCAGTATGTTGGGACTAGGAAAGACACTGTCGAAAACAGTTGTGACCCGTACTGAGGATTTTAGCAAATTAATATTTCCTTTCAGAGTTAATATTTTTAGAGTTTTTATATTTATAAGTTATTGATTTAAACATAGTTATCAGCGAACAGATTTTTGGACCCAAACCCTGAATTTTAAATCAACACGAAACCCGACCTAAACCCGACAAAAAAAAAAAAAAAAAAAAAAAAAAAAAAATTATCGACCCAGTCACATAATAGAGAAATTTTGCGACCCCCACCCAACCCAAAACCCGACATCATTTTACCCGAACCAATCAAAAATCCGAAAAATTAATGAAAATTAATAATTCATCTAAAAGTTATGCAAAACTTTTAAATTTATAAAGCAATGTAAATTTTTGCTGTCTGACTTATGGTAAATCAATTTAAAAATAATAAAAAACTCTAATTACTATTATACTGCTAGAATAAAAATTTAAAAATCAAATGGATTAACAATATATTTTAACTATTTACGTATGTTGTTTGCTTCATGTATGCAAAAATGTTTCTCAAGTTTAGTGTTTATGGATTATCGTTAAAAACTTAGAGTCTGAAAAAAAAAGAACGTTTCTTTTTTTATTGCTTTTGTCCAATATCGGCGTTTATTTTACGGTAATAACGTAAGCACACATACATAGGTATATTTAGTATGTTTTTATCAGTTATAAATTTATAGTTATATCAAACAATATTCTGTTTATTATTATTATTATTATTTTGAAAGATGTTATCAAGTTGATACGACTCGTAGAAAACTGAACCTGTCATGAATCTGAACCTGCAATGCAAGTAGAAATTTCCAGAGAACCCCTACCCTCAAGAAAAAAAAATCTCCGTTAACCCGACCCGAATCGAGTAAAATCGGGTTACCAAACCATCCATAACTCTATGAAGTTCGCTAGTTTATTATAAAAGGTTGCAATAATTTTATTTAAAAAATGCGATTTCCTTATGAATGTGTTTAGCAATCCCATTGTGTATCGACTAAAATTGGTCTCTTACGTCACTTTTAATGGCATATATATATATATATATATATATATATATATATATATATACATATAAATGAATATAAACGTCTATTTTCTTTTTAAATCTGGAAGCAATAAAATAGTCGATATTTTTAATTATTATTCACCAACTGCAGAAATACCTTTCATGGCAATATTTTTCGCCTCGCTAATAACTTTTCTAAATTGGTATTTTAGTCATTTTATTAGTTTATGACTTGCCAGTTTTAATAGATAGTTGTCTTTTCATCAAAATAAATTTCGACTCAAGGTAATTATACCTTAATTTAAAAAATATATAAATTTAAAAATATACATGAAAATGTACTTAACAAAATTTAACAGTTTATTCGACATTAAAATTCGAATAAAAATATTTCACTTATTTTTTAATTAAACATTCGCTTTGCTATATGATTGATATTTACATAATTATATCATTGATATTTACATAATTAAATATATTTTAAAACAAAAAAATACATGCGAAATCTCTTTAGCAGATTTTGAAATTTGAGAATAATCAGAGACATATCATACTAATTTGTGTGTACACTCTGAAGTTTCAAAATATTGTTTTTAAATAAATAATTTTCGGTTAATGTTATTGACTTTTTTTTTTTTTTTTTTTTTTTTTTTTTTTTTGTTACTTAGAAGTTTAAATATGTATTAACAATTTTTCGTACATCTCTAGAGATAATTTACATTATTTATAATTTAAACTTACAAATAAGGAATTACTATCCTTTTGCGATAGTTAAATTTCTGAAGAATTCTGATAACCAGCAAATAAGAGGTTTCATATATGTATATATATTTATGAACTAATATATATTCCAATTATTTTTAAAGCAAATTTATCGTTAAAAATTGAACTGTTTATATGAAGATTAAAATAAACAAATAGCTATATTATTTATTGTTCAAAAATCCTTTATACAAACATTCTATTTCAGTTTAAAAAAAAAATAATAATAATAATGTACAGAAACAAATATATACATCCAGTATTTTTCTATTCATGAAAAGAAATTTAATCTTCGTATGTTTTCGTTCCTTTTGTATAAACAAGTTTCTTTGAGAAAATAAAAGTTCGAAATTTATGCAAGAATATGAACAATTGTTGTACAAAATTTTATTTGGGAAAAAAAAAAAAAAATCAACAAAACTAATTAAAAATTGTAATTCTTCTTGATTTAATTATTTTTTTATTATCTACGCTTTCTGAACTCGTCAGTCTCGTGCATTCTATGTGTGGTGTATTTCGTCATTGTATTCCTGATTCAATCTATTGGACATTTGGTAAGTGACGTCACGTCCAATCAATGATCTGTTCATTCTTCTTTACTTTATCTCTGCTAGAACAGATCAGTCTTAAAAATGTAGTCGTTTATGTAGCTTGTGTATTTCATCTGTAACTGTCATAGTCATCTATTAAATTTTGTGTGTTTAAAATGAAACGCCTTGTCATATCCTAGTTATGGCTTAATCATAAATCTTCTCCTGCCTATAAAATACTATAATGGCGACAAGGAGTAACGAAAAAGAAAAAAGCAAAAAAAAGTTTTGCTCTTCAACATTTTAATAATATCTACTTCAAGATGATTAAAAATGCAATCTGCAGTTCTTCATAAAGAAAAGTGATATTTCGAAAGTAACGTAAAGCGATCGGAGACGGGCAGTTGGTGAGTTTTTGTCTACTGTCGCGGTAGAAATGCATAGGCGCCATCGATAATTACTTGTCTACGATTTTTTATTTTTTCGGGAAAGAGAAAAAGAAAGGTATTTACACATTTATTTTATTTTTTTTCTTTCTGTTCTTTTATTAGATTGCATGTTTTTATTGTTAGAACTAGCATATTTTCATTAAAAATATTTCAAAATTTTAAAGAATTCAATGATTCGGTTGAGTCTTTTGAGATTTATATCAGGAGATTGGAACAGAACTTTATATTGTTTGATATTAAGGATGAAAAAAAAGTTAGTGCTTTAATAACTTTTATCGGACCGAAATTATATAATTTACTTACAAACTTATTGTTCCCAGATCTCCCTGAATCAAAAACGTACACTGAATTAGTAGATGTCTTAACAAAACATCTGTGTAAGATACCTAACAAAATTAATGAACGCATTAAATTTAGAAAATGTTTTCAGGGAGATAACGAATCTGTGCAGGATTTTAGTGTTCGTTTAAAGAAATTTGCAACACATTGCGCGTTTGCGGGCGATTCGCTGTCAGAAAATTTGTTAGAACAATTTTTACGCGGATTAAAAAATGAAACAATCCAAAGTAAATTAATGTCTCAGGTTGAAGATTTGACTTTTGAAAAAGCAGTAGAACAAGCCGTAACTATGCAAAGTACTGAAAATGACATGAGTGAATTACACAATAAGAATTTGAATTTGAATAAAGTTTCTGTTAGTGCTAGGAAACCAAAACAAAATTATTCTCAAAATAACTTAAGTAAACAAAATGTGAACAAAACTGCGAGTACAAATAAAAGTAAAACTTATTGTTATCGTTGTGGAAATAGCTCTCATTTAGCAAATGTTTGTAAATTTATTAATGCAGTTTGCAATTTTTGTAAAAAACGCGGTCATTTGAGTAAGGTGTGTCGGAACGCACAAAACAATGTTACTCAAAAGAAAAATGTAAATGTTCTTGATACTGTAGACATTTTGTCATTACAATCTGAAGGCACTAAACCTATAAAAATTTGGGTTTTGATAGAAAATAGTGCTAAAGCAGAAATAGAGCTTGATACAGGATCGGCGATTTCCGCCGTACCGATAAATCGTTTTCGGAGATTATTTCCAGAACATAAAATGCTTCCTGCTGATATACAATTAAAAACAGCTACGGGAGAAATTTTCCAGCCCGAGGGATTTGTTAGAGTAAATGTAACTTACGAAAACAAAACTAGGAATGTTAAGTTATATTTAGTTAAAAAAGACAATTTTCCTTTATTGCTAGGTAGGGATTGGATAACTACATTTAATATATTCCCAAACAATTTACAAACTGTTCCGGTAAACAAAGTACAAATCTCGGATAATTTAAATAATTTACTGAATGAATTTCCGGATTTATTTACAAATAACGTAGGTGAAATTAAAAATGTTAAAGCTGAATTACATTTAGAGAAAGACTCATCACCAATATTTTGTAAATCGAGAACAGTTACGTATGCATTAAGGAATGCGGTAAATGAAGAATTGGGAAGATTAGAAAATGAAGGGATAATAAAAGCTGTTAGTACTAGTAAATGGGCAACACCTATTGTTCCGGTGGTAAAACCTAATGGGAAAATTCGGTTATGCGGCGATTTTAAAGTCACAGTAAATAAATTTTTAAAGGTTGACAAATACCCGCTACCAAAAATTGAGGATATATTAGCAACTTTAGGGGGTGGATTACATTTTACAAAGATTGACTTAAATCAAGCATACTTGCATTTACCGGTAGAGGAAAATTCACAAGAATTACTTACTATTAACACTCCTAAAGGCTTATTTCAATTTACGCGATTACCATACGGAATTGCCAGTTCGCCAGCAATATGGCGAAGAACTATAGAACAAATTTTAAAAGGTATAGAGGGTATTTCAGTTTTTATTGATGATATATGTATCTCAGGGGAAACTGATGAAATACATTTAGAGCGATTAAAACAAGTGCTAGAAAGGTTACGTGAATATAATCTTAAAATAAATAAAGAAAAATCTTTTTTCATGAATGATGAAATTACATACGGCGGTTACAAAATTGATAAAAATGGCATACACAAAACGGAAGAAAAAATTTCTGCTATTTTAAATGCTCCAATGCCTAAAAACGTAACTCAGGTAAAAGCATTCTTAGGCTTAGTATCTTACTATTCTAGATTTGTTCCTAAATTATCTACGATTGCTTATCCTCTAAATGAATTATTACGTAAAAATGTAAATTTTCAGTGGACTAAAAAATGTGAAAATTCATTTAATGCAATTAAACAGGAAATTACTTCCGAAAGGATTCTCACCCACTTTAACCCTAAATTACCCTTAATTTTAGCCACTGATGCTTCTCCTTATGGAATTTCGGCAGTACTTTCGCATACAATGCCAGATAACTCCGAAAACCCATAGCTTTTGCTTCTAGAACTTTGTCTTCTGCAAAAAAGCGGTATAGTCAGGTAGATAAAGAAGCGTTATCAATAATTTTTGGTGTAAAGAAATTTTTTCAATTTTTATATGGTAGGAGATTTACTCTGTATACTGATAGTAAACCCCTAGTTTCCATATTTTCACCCGTAAAAGTATTCCGGTACTTTCGGCAGCTAGAATGCAAAGATATGCATTATACTTACAAACATTTAATTATGATATTAAATATAAAAAATCTGCAGAGCACGGAAATGCCGATGCTCTATCACGTCTTCCATTACGTAGTGAAGACTTACTGCTGCCGTCGTCCGATTCGCTACAACCAGAAAAAATGTCACCAACTTTTTCACCAAATTTATTTGGCAACCCTGATGAAACCGATTGTTTATTTATTCATGAAATCACTTCGTTACCGTTAACTACAAAAACGTTGTGTGCAAGTTCTAAGCGAGATCCAACATTGAAAGAAATGTACCGACATTTAATATCAGGCACACAGATGCCAAATTACTTACTTTTCGGACATAAACAACAAGATTTTTCTATACTAAATAATTGCATACTACAAGGGAATCGTGTTGTAATTCCTACTGTTCATAGACAAAAAGTGTTAGAAGATTTACATTTTGGCCATTTTGGCATAGTTGAAATGAAAGCACTGGCACGTAGTTTTGTATGGTGGCCAGGTATTGATAAAGACATTGAGAATTTAGCAAATAACTGTTCTGTTTGTATTAAATTAAAACATAATCCTCCCAAAATGGTCAACCATCACTGGGAATGGCCTACAACACCTTGGAACAGAATACATGTAGACTTTTTTGGTCCAATGATGGGGAAAATGTTTTTAATCGTAGTAGATGCCCACAGTAAATGGACAGAAGTGTTCATTGTTCCTGATACTACGGCTGAGAACACTATAAACTGTCTTTCTTCGCTTTTTACCAGATATGGCTATCCTGTGTCCCTTGTGTCTGATAATGGACCACAATTCATTTCAGAACAATTCGAACATTTTCTACAAAGTAAAGGCATAAAACATAGTTTAACTGCACCATATCATCCCTCTACAAATGGACAAGCCGAAAGATATGTCCAAATAATTAAAAAAGGATTGAAATCCTTAAGTTCAGAACCCGGAAATCTCCAATTTAAGTTAAACGAATTTCTATTCCAATACCGAATAATGCCTCATATTACAACAGGGGAGAGTCCCGCATCATTATTTCTCAAGAGAAATATCAGATCAAAACTGGATTTACTTGTACCAAATGTTAAAAATTATGTTGAAAACAAACAACATAAAAATGTTTTTAACAAGAAAAAGATAAGAGAATTCCAAATAAATGAAAAAGTTGCAGTACGCAATTACACATCAGAAGATAAATGGAAAATAGGTAAAGTAATTGCCCGACTAGGTAAACTACATTACAAAATTCAAGTAGGTTCATGTGTATGGAAAAGACACGTTCAAGATCTGTTTATTCCTCTTTACTTTATCTCTGCTAGAACAGATCAGTCTTAAAAATGTAGTCGTTTATGTAACTTGTGTATTTCATCTGTAATTGTCATAGTCATCTATTAAATTTTGTGTGTTTAAAATGAAACGCCTCGTCATATCCTAGTTATGGCTTAATCATAAATCTTCTCCTGCCTATAAAATACTATACTATGTTTATATATTATTAATTATAAAAATAGTACTGGTTTTTATACTAGTTTAGTAATGGTACTGGTAATGGTACTATTCTTAGTAATGGTACTAGTTTTAATCCATATTTACTTTTGAAGTATAAATTGCAATAAAATTGTTATATACTATATTATACTGGAAAACTGCAAAAATATCACGTACCAAATGCTTAAAATTATTTTTAAAAGATAATTTTTACACAAAAACTTATTTATTTATTTTTTATTTATTTATTTATTTATTTATTTTTTTGTATTAAATTTTATTTTTGTTACCTGCATAAAATAAATATAGTTGATTTTCTTTTTTCCTAATATACATATTACGTTGGTATATAAGCTGTTAGGGAGGATAAAAACTTTGTAATGAACCCCAAAATTGAATCCAAACAACAATTGTTCTGTAGAAATATGATTTAGCGCGGGGAAGTAAAGTAAATCGTATCGCAGTACTGAAGAACTTTTCCAATTAGAATTAAAAAAAAATTTTTTGGATTTAAAATATAATAATTATCCACCTCGCTGACTTAAAAGAAAATTAAATGAATACGATTTTAACATTGACAATCACGATATTAACTCCTCCAAACAACCTAAATATTTCGATACTATTCCGTACTATAAAAAAATTTCTGAATCAATAGCAAAAGTTTTACATACTGTTAGTATATTTGTATCCCATAAAACTCAATTTCTGATTAGTTATGCCCTTTCTAATTTTAAACCTGTTATCCCCCCCCCCTTTCCCATACAGGAGTCATTTATCATATTCCTTGTAAATCTTGCAATTCTATTTATATTGATGAAACTGGCCGTTCCCTTCATACTCGAATTCTCGAACATAAAAACATTTTAAAAACCGTGATATTCGATCTAATATAGTCCAGCATGCCATAGAAACCGACCCTCTACCTGATTTTGACAATGCTAAAATAATTTTATCCAGCTGCAAAAATTATCATTCTAGAATTTTCCTTGAGTGCTGGTATTCGAAGCAGCATTTTTACCTCTTAATGAGGCATTCGCAGTCCCTGCCGAATACGCTGTTCTTTTGTAAAGGAAATCTATTGTTCATCTCAACGTTTACTTTGATGTTTTTACAGATGAGGAGCCTAAAATAAGGCTCGAAACGTTTAAATTTATGTTGTGTGTACTTTAATTTTTTAATTGTATAATTAATATATATATATTATCTCGATTTTTAATATATTTAAAATATACTATAGAATATTCTCTACTCAAAATGGAATTAATAGGTTCGGTATAATTGATTTGTGTACAGGGACACCCAAAAAATGCCAATGCACTTTTAGGACAGACATTTTTATAAACCATATTTAAATAACTTTCCACTGTAAAAATCATAAAGAAATTTACATTTATTGTTAATATATTAAAATAAGGTTTTGTATACAAAAAGATATGGATAACCTTAAGATTTACAGTGCTACACAAAAATATTCAGATTTATTAAGGGCTGCAATTGGAATCTTAGAACTGCATTTTCTTTTGCGTTAAGAATTTTTAACACTTTCCAACAAGGTTTAAGAAAGATTTTGAATTCAATTACTCTACGTGTATTTTTTGGTTCTCGAAGAAACTCCAATAAATTATGAATATCCATTATCAGGATATCCTGTTTGGGTTGCCATGACAACCCCAAAAACTTGCACATTTGTTTTTCATTTTCATCGGAGGATTGAGGTAAGACATTAAAAAATCCTAGTTTTCCCCAAGTTTCCATCAGTACTTCATCGTTCGATATCCACATGCGTAAATTCCTACCGGCTTCTTTCATTATTTTTAATGAGACTTGTGAAATATTTAACGCATCTTGTATCGTATCTGATGCGTTATACCTGTGGCCAAGTCGTCAAAATAAAGAAGTTATCAAGATGATCTGTCGCTACTGGATATTTTTCTCGAAATTTAGAAATGTGCTTCTTAATAGTAGCAGACAGTAAAAATGGACTGACATTCAAGCCGAATGGTAAGCGTTGAAATCTGTACACAAGAATATTCGGATTTTTATTTTCGATAGGATTACTGTCAATGAAAAGAAACCACAAAACATCTCTGTCCTTAACATCGATAGATATTTGCAGAAAAGCCTTCTCGATGTCTGCCAAGACAGCGATTTTGTTGAATCGAAAGTACAATAACAAGTTGAAAATATTTGCGTTTAAATTACTCCCTGCATCCAATCAGTCATTAAGAGAGAGCTGACCCTCTTCATGAGCACTTGTATCGAACACAATGCGACATTTCGTATAAAAACTATCTTGTTTAAACACAGTATGATGCAGCAAGTAAAACACAGGTCTATCACATTGTTCTTCAAGATTTGTTGGAGATATTTTGACTAGTTTTTAAATATAAATACACACAAACATACTTATAACAATATATTTACAAATGTATATGTATATTTGTAAATATATATAAGCATTTATTAAAATATTACAATTGTATATACACATATATATATACAAATATATCTCTACATTATAAGAAATATATGCATAATCTTACCTACAAATTTCAGATCCAGGTTTTTGTTTCGTTGCACCTGTTGAATTTTGTCATAGCTGAAAGTCAAAGTTCCAGTATCTTGAAAAATCTGTAATAATAATAATAATAACAATAATACGATAGAGTTCATTAAAAACGAAATAGACAATACTCCATACTAATATATCTTTGTATGTGTATGTGAGTCTTTTATCTGTATAACCGAAGAATTGATATTAGAAGAAAATTCAAACTCGGTGTTCTAAAACTGTGTTATTTTTTAATGCTACTAAAAATTTTATTGATATCGTATAAATGAATCGTGTATAAAAACGCGAATAAATTATTCAATTCTACTTACAAATTATTCAAATACATCCTGTCTATGGGTAGAAGTTTAGCTAGGTACAATTTAACATCTTCAGACTGCATTAATAAAAAAAAAGTGAATATATATATATATTTTCCATCTATCTTTACATTATCTTACTCATATATGGAAGACAAAGTGTTTTCTTTAGATGTTGGGGGAAAAAATCAAAAAAATATTAATCTCACTATTCGGATAAGAAAACATATCTATAAGCACATGCAACATAAAGAGGCATAAAGGTAGGTTTGTAAATAACTTCACAATCTAGGACGAAAGACATAAATTTCTTTCTTAGTCCAGTATTCGTTGAAAAAATCTAAACATCACTTAACAATCCTCAAAATGGTTTTAAGTTAAAAATTAAAACAGGATGTCCTCGAGGTGCTAATAAATTGAAAATTTCTGGTGTGTACAGGTGAGGTATGTTCTTGCTAACATATCATTTTATAAATCGTTTTTCTGTTAAAAAATATTTTTGAATCTGTTTTAATTTGCTTTAATTTAACTAAAAAATCTTTTTTTAAATTGTTCAAATTTTATTTTTTACAATTGGTTGTTCACATTTCATTGCAAATGTTAAATTTAAGTTATAGAATTATTTATCTGACTTTATGGAAGCTTGAAATTTGTTATATTTTTCTCATTAATACAGTGTTTGGTTTGTAAATACTTTGGAGTATGCTAACTTGCCGTATCTCCTGAAATCGGTTATGCGCACAATTTGTTTTAAAAATAATTACTATCTTCTGAAGAGGGAATATATATATATATATATATATATATATATATATATATAATGATTATTTTAAGTGTAAAAATTGCTTACTATTAGTAGTGTTTTTGTAGTTATTATTGTTAAATTTACACACTCTACTGCCCTTTTTTTATGTTTATCAATAATTATATATAAATATATAAAAATACCCTTTCATTCCGTTTCGTTTATATTTTTAAGTTCTGTAAAAACAATTTTGAAACATATTTTTTAAAGTAACTTTATATATATATATATTGATTTTTAAAGTATTTCTTCCTTTTTTTCTCAAATAAAATGCTTTTGAAATGTGTTTTCTAATTGTAAAAATATATTTAAAAAATTTCTGCGTTTAAAAAAGTTCATTTTGTAAACAAAAAAAGGGCTTTTGCTTGACTTACGCAGTACATACATATACAGATAACATCGTTCGGCGAAAAAATAAATACATAAGAGAGAGAGAGAATACATTTTTCAGGCTAAAAGAAGGGGTGGGGGTGGGGTAAACTGTATGATTTTGGCCTTCTTGATTACAAAGGGTTCATTCAGATTGTTGCATCATGTACAATTTTTAGTAGAAATAACACATAAAAATTAATACTTACAGTATTAAATGAAAAATAATAAATTCCTTAATAATGCTATAAAGCGAAATAAATAAATAAAAAAGAACATGAAAAAAGAACAATTTTTATTACCTTATTTCAGAAATAAGTAAAATCAGTTTCAGAAAAATCATTTTGTTGACATTTTCTCCTGAGACTGTCCATGTAAGAATTCAGACCCCTCCAAAGGAGCTCATAACTTTTTTTCAGAAAAACATAGAGGCTGTTTTTAATAGAAAGTAGAAATGAATAAGATGAAATAAAATAAAAATTAATAAAAGTGCACTGATAACTAGCAAGAATAAACTATCTCATTTTTCAAAACGGCCCCCCCCCCCACCTCACCCCGAAAAAAGAATACGTGATGGAACAATTTAATTTTCCTAATTAAACTTACTATTTTTAAATTTTTCACAAGCTATCATTACTTCGACAGAGGGAAATTCGATACGGACTACTATAATAATAATTATTTAAAAGAAAAAGAAAATCTCTAGATAATAGACTAAAATATGTCAAAAATTATTAGTTATAGATATTTTACTAATAGTTGGAAAAAATTATCTTCTAGAACTCATATGTGCATAAAGTTAATTACTGAATTCTCTATACTGTATATAATAATTAAATCATGTTTGCTACTCTATGTAACTAATTTTTTATTAATTGTCTTGAAAAGACAAAATGTGGTTGGAGCTTAAAGGGCTTAACGTAACGATAAGACATATCCACTTTCACGCAAAAAATTCATCCGGAAGTAATGAGGTAATTATTTACAGTGTAATGTCTTAATATTAATGCTAGTGTAGATACAACAAAAATAAAGGAAGAAAACGTTTATATCACCAAGCAATAAAAAAAGACATATTTGATATATATATATTATTGAAGCTTTAGTAGAGATTAGAGATTACTGTAGTAGATATTTGTTTGAAACGTTTATAAGAGAATGATTTCAGGTTTCCTTAAAAAAAAAAAAAAATATATTTGTTTGAAATGTTTATAAAGGAATTGTTTCAGATTTCTTAAAAAAAATATTTTTTTGTTTTATAAAAATATGTCTCACAACTGTGTTTTTAATACAATTTTAGCTATACGAACTTTATTTAATTAAACTTGTGAAAAGTATTTATCTTATAAACAGTCTCATGTATATTCCAATAATATTAACAATATTCAAATAACTAAAATATTTTGTATACTAATACGTTCAATAAGTACTAATATTAAAGCTCTACTTAATTTATTTTCATGTGTTTACGTTTAGTGTTTGTTTACATTTTCTCCCATTGAATTATATAAGTTATTCTTTTAATAATTATAACATTTACTATGTAAACGAATACCGAGGAAAATTAATTAGATAAACTCAAATTGTTTGATGTTTTCCTATACAGTAATTACTTTACATGATTAACTCACGCGTTACAAGTAATTATTCAAATTGATAGAAAATGCAAAGATATTTTTTTCCTATAGGCTGCTCTAAAAGACCTATGAGATTATGAAATTTAGGTAATTTGCGTTGAACTCAATAGATCATATTAGAAAAGGGAATTCTTGACATCGGTTTTCGCATAATAACTTTATTAACAAGTAAACATAACTCATTTTATTAAAATTTCATTATCTACAGAATAATTGAAACTTATTTTTTTAAATACATTGTTTTTTATGAAGAGGGTTATAGTAAAATCGTAACAATTGCATATACTTCATAATGTATAATAAAATATAATTAAAGCAGGGATTTTTTTTTTTTTTTATGTATTAAAGATTATTATTCTACCAGAAAATATAAAGACCTATGAAAACAAAGACAGATTAAAAATGAATAACAATACACTAATTTAAAATTCTAAATTAAGAAATAATTTAGACTTATATAAGAGGGGAAACATTTTATAGTTATTTTACGTTAATTAAATTATGAAAATTTATTCAAAATTTGTTACCAAATTTCACGCTTCTTTTCTTTTAGTCTAAAGGATCATAGTACAAAATTCTTTAGATTTTATAAGAAATAAAAAGTAACACTACAAGTAATATTGGTTTAATAACACAGCTCATAGTTTAAAGAAAAAAATAATAATAATAATTGCTAAATTACCCCGCGTTTTAAAGTATCAACGTTCATGTGACTACAGAGCGATATTAGAAACTTTAGTAAATCAAGAATATTCTAATAGATCATCAATATTTACATGAGTAAGATATCCTTACAGCGATATTGCTGTTGCCAATGTTATACTTAATATATATATACACATATATACATATATATACTGTTCTAAAAAGGTAACACATTTACTTCCATTTCTATTTTGGAAAAGAATTTGATAGAAGTATTATTAAAAATTATTTTGTGTCTAATATTTTCACAGTATTTATATGGATACGAATGCTAAATACAGTATATTAGAACACGGTAGATGGAATTTTTCATATATACGTATATATATATATATATATAATACGTATATATATATTTCATATATACGTATATATATACAGGATCAAGCAAATTTACCTGACACATTTTAAACGTAAACATAAAACCAAGTAACTAACGTACGTGAATTCTGTTTGTACTACAACCCTGATTACGATGAAAAGTTTTATTTAAGATAAAAAAAAAAAAGCAAAATTTTTTCTTAGGTGATGCTGTTGGTCATTATAGCTTTCTTTATATTTCCTGTAGTTTGGTATCGCCACCTAGATCACCAGACTCAACTCTTATTGATTTATTCTTCTGGGACTATGGGAAAGACATAGTGTATGCTTTCCCGGTTTTTGACATGAAGTATTCAAGACGCTAACGCATTTAATCCTGCCACTTTAACAATCAAAGCCAGAGAACACGTAGATTTAATTGTATTAGCGTTTGGATGTAGTTCGTACTGTAAAGGGTGATTATAGATTCTTCCTTTAAATGAAATTCTTGTTTAAAATATAGTAAATACTTAAATATGAGTTCCAAAAATTCCTAGAATTTGTCCCCGTACGGGGAAGGAGTAGACCATTCATAGTTAAAAAAAAAAAAAAAAAAAAAAAAAGATATCCATAAAACTGTTACTTTAAAATGTAAAATATATCAATTCTAAAAACTGACATCAGGAAAACACCCTTTAGTATGAAGGGGTACAAAATGGGTTTTTCACATATTTCTTCAAATCTCAAAGGAACGAACAAATATTCATAAGATTTTCGGTTTAAAATATAACAAACATATAGATACCTATACATAACTCACCCCCAACTCCAAGATATGGAAAGGATCAAAACGTGTCCAATGATTTTGTTAAATTATATTTTAGGAAAAAGGCGATTACAAATATTGCTCATTCTGTGCATTTCAGGAAAAACTGTAATGTGCTACGGTCAATACTTTTTGAATAATATATTTTTATTAACTCTTTCCAACAAAGTTCAAAAGTGTATCATGGAATTTCTTGATACTGACACATATTATTCAAGATTACCTTCAGATGTACCCTATTGAAAATGAAGTAAGTACCACAATTAGTTTGTGTACAGTGACACCCAAAATATTCGAATGCATTGCGTTCTACGAGAGGTATTTCAGTAAACCATTTTTAATAATTTACTCTGCTGAAATTCTGCTGAAATTGAAATATGTTATTCATATACACAAATGATTGCTTTCTATAGTACAGTGAAACTTGAATAATTCGAACTTGTTGAATTCGAAATTCTGGATAATTCGAATTTTTCATTCGGTCCCTTGAATTTTGTATTAAAATAATGTTAAAAAATCATGGATAATTCGAATTCTATTTTGGATAATTTGAATTTTTCATACGATTACCTTTAAAATATTACACTAAAATTTGTTCCCGAGATTTTTCTCAACTAAAGTGCATTATTATTTTTTAACAGTCTTTCAAAAGAAGGATAAGGAAATGCAAGAGTATTTCCTACCTAGTGCATTAGAAGATATGGCTTGGACTTCGAGGTTTTTTTTTTTTTTAAATTTGAAAGTCATGTCTAATGTAGAAGGTTCTATTTTTGTTAATAGGTTGAAGTCATATGCTATGACACAAAAATTGTATTTAAAGAAGCAATCAGAAATATCTAACTACTTTTTAAAAGGTGTGAATAATTAAGCTCGTAAAAAAATATTGATTTTAATGGGGTCGGGAATGAATGTAGCAGTATTCTTAGATATAAAGTTAATCTGTTAAATCTTTGGTCGTAGAGTTTTATTTATTTATTTTATTTATTTGTCTCTTCTTTTTGAAAAAATAGTATATGTAATTCGAATTTTTGGATATTTCGAATTATTCTCTGGTCCCTTCAACTTCGAATTATCCAAGTCCTACTGTATATAGTATACTTAGCTTTAAGATTTACAGGTCCACATAAAAATATTCAGATATATTATGGGTTATATAAGGTAATAGTAATTGGCATAGTATTTTCATTTTTATTTAGCATTTTAGCATTTTCTAACAATTTGTAAGAGGGAATATGATATGGATTTGTCTATGTGTCTGTCTGTCTATCCGTCTGTATAACTGTCCGTCTGCCTGCCTCCAGCGTCCATAAATATTTGCAGAATTTCTTTAAAATAATATATGTTATTCAAGTTCATTATGGAATGTTCCCTTTTATTTCCTTATTCGAAGTATAAGGATGTATTGTAATTCCGATTTGCAAAATGGATTTTATATCTCGCATACTAGAATGATGCAAATTTATAAGTGTGACTGTCATGATGTCTAGTTGCAAACCTGCAAATTTCGTCTTAATACGCACACTCGTTTTAGAGATATCAGCAACTTTACACGATTTTTTGTGACGTCTGTATGTGCGTAAGTGCGTATGTATCTCACATAACTCAAAAATGGTTAGATGTAGAATGTTGCAAATTGGTATATAGGTTTGTTATGACATCTAGTTGTGCACCTCCTTTTTTGGTCTTCCTTTGACTTTTCGTTTTGGAGATATTTACGAAAATTATATTCATAATGACCAAATATACAAAGGTTTTGGCTATTATATATGGCCTACCATCACACACATCTCAAAATAACCTGATCATAAAGCTCGTAAAGATATTATTTATTATGAAAGTTGTCGACATTTTTGCGTGTAGATAGTACTTTGTAAAGACATAAGCAGGTTCTAATCGACGAATGCATTTTATTTAGTGAACATTCAGCCCGTAAATAGAGTCCTTAATAATATTTTTATAAAAGTTGCCGACATTTTTACGCGTAGAATATAATTCTTAAAGACATAAATAGGTTCTAGTCGACGAATGCAATACAATGAATACTCAGCATGTAGATAAAGCACATAATGATATTCTTATGAAAGTTGCCGACATTTTTGTGTGTAAGAAGTAATTAATATATAGACATGTTCTAGTCGACGAATGCATTATATTTTGCTTTAGTCTTGTTTTTCATTTAAAGAATTTTCGAAGAAATTAGTTTAGCACTATAAACCAATGAATCTTTCCGTAAAATTCCAGAATACTGTTTTTATTGAAATTAGAGCTTCCAAACTTTGTCAAACTTAAGCTACAAAATATCGCAAAATTTGGTCGCCAAGTCACCAAATTCGACGGAAAATCGCCAAAATCGATGCTAAGACAAAAATCAGCATTGGCTACAAACTTGGTGACTTGGCGGGACTAGCGATCACATTTGTCGGCAAATATTGTTTCAGAATAGCCAGAATTAGTAAATCCTCTCTCAATTTTAACTGAATTATTTGTTTCAGTAAAATGTATAGTTTTTTACCTCTAATTTTTGGCGAAGAGAACAAAAAGTAGCATATCTAAACTCGAATGATTTTCATTAAACTCTAAGCTATGGATTTGCCAATGAGCGATTCTGTAATAAGCCATTCCTGAAAAAACTAGTATATTTGTTTGGAGGTATATACAATCCTGTTATTATGATTTTTGTAGTTAGAGTAGCAGTTTTTCAGCTTCTTTTTTTTTTTTTTTTTTTTTTTTCCCGTAGTTGGAACCTGCCTATTTATTTACGAATCCGTTACCTCACACAAAAATGTCAATGTTTTTATAACAGTATGTATTTTCCAATGGGTGTATAAAGAAGTCATGTGGTGTCCAGATTAGATTTTTTAAAAAGGCATTAATAGGCCTTGTACAACTGGTTTGTGTACATGGACACTCAAAAAAGGCTAATGTATTGCGTTTTATGAAAGACATTTTTATAAATCTCCTTTAAATAACTTTTTTTCTCAAAAATGATAAAGAAATTGAAATTCATAATGGGCTAAAATAATGTTTTGTATAGAATATGAAATGTTTAGCGTTCATATTTAAAGGGCTACACAAAAATATTCAGATACATTAAGAGCAACAATTGGAAATTTCCGGAATTCTTATTCCGTTTATTTTAAGCATTTTTAACACTTTTCAACAATGTTTAAGAGTGATTATGAATTCGGTAAGTCTATCTATCAGTCTACCTGTCTTTCTGTCTATCTGTACAGTGATAATATAGCAGAAGAACATTGAAGGTTAAACGATGCAAAGAGTACGTACAGTTGGAAAGCGTTCGTAATCAAAGCGAACAATATGATTTTCGATCAACCGGTATTATGTAACGAGCTTAAATAGAAAATGCGATGAAGTTGATGAAGAATAAACTAATCACATTTTTACATTCTTTCAGATAACCTTCTTTTGAGAATATTTTATAAAGCAATTTATAAATAAATTTGACTCCGATAATACAAGAAAATGCTCTGAATTCTAATAGGGGTTTTAGAACTCGCTATTAAATAGAACTAGAAATCATAAGGAAGACATAGAACTCATTTTAATAGAGCCACAATTTATTCTCTAGATGTCACAGATTTTTTTTTTTTTTTTATTTATTTATTTATTTATTTTTAAGTGCAGTGACACAGATTTTATCTAATAGTTACATATTTGTTTGCATACAGATAACTTGGTATCAAAGCAGAATTTGAAAGTGTTAAGTAACTGCACACATTGTAGTTCCGTGGCTGAGTGGTAACATTATCGCCTACTATGCGGAGGGCTCTGATTCGATCCTAGCTGATAGAACTACAGAATTTTATTTAATGAGAGATATTTTATCGTGTAATCTATGGAAAAAATATGTTGTGCACGAATATTTTGTTTTCTACTGTTCCAAAAAATATTTTTCCAACGTATTTTTTGCGTAGCGTACTGATATATTCTGTCAATTTTGCTGCCACAAATTTTCTGTAATATAACAGGATAATTTTTACAGTTTAGTTTAAGTAGTTTTGGAGGGAAGTAAAGACTTTTTGGGCAAAATCGACGAGGAAGGAAACCGTCTGCTTCAGAAATGGTGTTGATTAGTCACTCAATTAGTGTTGATCGTAAGACATTAATATATTTTGTCATGAGACACGGCAGTGTCTCCGTGACGCAGCGAAGCTCAAACGAAGCTTAGCCGGGACACTACATATACAGCTAACTTAACATGAAACGAAATTCAAAACACGGCATTTAATATCTCAGCAAATATGAGCTATGTTGATCTGACTTGTTCTGGTCTTTTATGTTCTGTCTGATCCTATCCTGAAATTTTTTAATTTCTACATGCAGTACATTTTGAGATATGAAATGGTATATTAAGACTTTAAGGGAACGGGGGTAATGATGTAATGGTTTTTTCTCGAAAATGGCTCGGGCAATTTTTTAATTCATATACAATATTAATTTCTTTTGACTGAGAAGATTGACGGTTCCCGTTTTTTCCAAAAAACTCTTGTTTTTTATATATATCATTTAAAAAATGGAACTGTATTACCGCGTGTATTACACTCTTTCCTTTCGTATCTCTAAAGAAAAGAGTGGATATTTGCGGACGCATAAAAACTTTACTTTCATCTGAAATATTTTCAAATAGGCATTTTAGCTCCATCTATTGGCTGTTGATGTAAATATGTCCTACACTTACATAAATAAAAAATTCTTCTTCTATCTTTAAAATATACATTAAATGAGTTATTTATTTAGACATTTTATATTATATTTCTTTATCAAAATTGTTCATTAAATTCACATTGTTAACTTTCAGAATTGGTTTTATTTTAAAAGTTACTCCAACAAAAAATTTTCTTTACTTTTATAAAAATGATTATATCATAATCATATACGAATATTTGTAATTCGTTTAAAACAACGATGAATAGGTGATAAATCACTGAAACTATGAATTGAAAAAATCCTGAAAACAGAATTAAATTTTATAAAATATGTCAAAAATGAATAAATAAATAAACTCTTTATTGAAACCCATAATAACTTATTTAAAAAAGAAGTATTATTTTTTTTAGAATAACACTTTATTCTGCCAAAATAATATAATTCTGAAAAAATTAGTTTGTTACAATAAATAAATAAACGAAATTAAATTGATTAATTAATTTGCTCATTAATTTTCTAATATATATATATATTACAAAATGTTCAGCTATGTGAAATTTTGAGCAAATTATTATCTAACTTTAAGATTTTTTTAAAGTTACATTTATACAATATAGCATGTAAATAAAATATTTTACAGAGATTATAATTAACTTAATATATCAAATTCATATAAAAAAATATGTTTTCTGTTTTCTTTCTCTCTCTCTCTCTCTCTCTCTCTCTCTCTCTCTCTCTTTTTTTTTTTTTTTTTTTTAATTTTTTAACAGTTGGAATCTATGAATGCATGAATAATAACGTAGTTTTATTTTAAAAAGCTTTAGCACCTTTTATTTTTCATTTTTTTTTTAAATAATAATATTATAATAAAATTACAATAAATTAATTAATTAATTAATTAATTCAATTTAATTAATAAAATTTAATTAAATATTTAAAAGAAAAATGGCTAGGTTACCAAACACTTAAATGTATTGAGAAAACTCTGAAAACAGAATTAAAATTAATAAAATAAGTAAATAAATAAAATAAAATAAATAACATATTTTTTCAACTTTTATTTAAACCCATAATATATTTTTAAAATTATTAATTTAATTTTTTAGCATTATATTACTTCTATCAAAATAATATATATATGCAAAGCATACTTGTAAAATAATTAAGAATTAGTGTATTATTTTATAAATTTAAATTGTTCATTAAATTTCTATTAATAAATTATACTATTTAAACATTTACCTGTATAAAAGTTTCATTTTTTAAGATTTTTTTATTGTTATTTACTTTTTTGTTTTAAATCAAATCTCTACCTAAAAATTAATTCATGTTTCTTTCTTTCTTAAATTTAATAGTAGGGAGGAGGCATGAATATAACAATAAAAGCTACCCTACACACACACACACTCACCAAAAAAAAGAAAAAAATCTTTCTTAATTTCTATAGCCTTATTTCTTAGATATAATATCCATATAAAAGGAAATTACCATGCATCTGAAACCTTTAAACTAGATATTAATAATAACATTGTAAGTATTGTTCACACTACTCTATAAAAAAGTATGTCACAAAATTTTCTGGAAATTTTTTTCGGTGAATGATATATGTCAAATTATTAAATGACATAAAGGTTCAAATGTGATTCAAAGATATGTGATTCTATTACGAAAGAGGTTTTTTTTTTTTTCTTTTTTACTTTGATATATATATTTTTTAAACCTCTGTTAATCATTATTTAGTATAATATATTGTTCCGAAGTTTGTCTGAGTTCTTGTTTGTTTTTTAACATAGTCTTCCTATACAGTATCCATAAAACATTAAAAGTGATATCAGATTAACTGCTGATGGTAAATTGAGACAATTTAAATTTTTTAATTAAAACACATTAAGTAAAACTACAATAAATAATCGTTTTCACTTTGTAAAACTAATTAATTAATCAGTTTAAAAATTTAAAAGTTGTGTGGCCAAACCAACAATAATAACGATTAATACTTATACTAAATTAAATGATTTTGCCTTGGCTTAATAATTACTGATAACACAAATACTGTTACAGGATCTTGTGTTTGCATTAGTTTATAAATATCGTAAAGGCAAATTCTTTTAGGGCAACAACTTTAAATCAAATTGATTTGAAATCATTTTGTATTATATAAAAAACTAATCAAGTTGTTCTGTAGAATTTTTTATTAGCTTAATTTAGTCGACTTTAGAAAAGCCTGTTTCCATAGTTCATACAAAATCTTGTCAAAAAGTATCGAATACAAATTATTCAATTAATTTTTCTTTATCCAGTAATGTTTGGAATTTCCAAAAACGGTAAAACACGTCTTCAAAAATTTTCACGGGATTTTGCTTAGTTTTGTTTGGAGGTAGGGGGGCAGAAGGGGGGTCAGCTATGGGCAAATTGTCGCTTAGTGTATTTTTCAATTATGGCAGCATTAAAAAAAAAACAAAATAAAATAAATAGTAAGCTAGTACACGATAAAAGTAATAAATACGCAATAACGTAATATAATTGCGAATACAATACGTAATTATTCTAACTACACAATGTTAATACGAAATCTATATAAATTCTGAAAATTCGAAACTTTCATTTGATTTCTTTTTTTTTTTAATATTATTTTTACACATTTATTATAATTATTTGGCAAGTCGTCGCACTTGGCGACGTTTTCAGTCCGGCCGCAGTTGACATAAAGTATTTTAAAATGCGGACCTCAGTTGCTATAGGTGGAAATGGACAAAAGAAAACAGCTTGTACGTCTGGTCGCAGGTGGACTATACCGAAAATTTAGGGAAGGCTTTCCTTCTGCGATGTAAACACCCACTAAAATGTGATTTTACAAAATTCATCCCAAAGAGGAAGGGGGTTAAGCAAAACAGAATTGCACACAGCCCTTCATATATCAAAGAAAAAAAAATCCGTGAGATTTTTGCTTTGAATTATTACAGACACAAATACATAAAAACTAATTTAAGAAATGTTGATACTTTCTATTTACCGATCAGCAGAACATTTTCAAGAAGATTTCAAGTCAGGAAATTTGATGCATTTTACAATGCATTTTAAATTGATCTTATATGGTAAATAACACTGATAATTTATACCAAAAATTGAAGTAATATTTTTTATTACTTTTTTTCTCAGAGATTTTTATTAATTGATCTTTTGGCGATTATACTCATCTCTAACAATATTTTATTTCTATTTTCGGAAAAACACTTTGTATCCTCTAACGATCAAATCTAGTTAGGCTTGTTATGTGTAACAAATGAAAATCGAACAAATGTAACGACACAGGGATTCTCGATTTATATGTTGACAGAAACCATTCTTATAAAAATGTTTTCAGATGGTTCAACTTTATTCTTTTTTTCCTCAATAAGACACTAAATAAAAGGGAGGCTCTTTCTGGTATCCTTCAATTATAGGAATATTCTCAGAGGTACCGCTTGCTGATAAATCCAAACAAACATGTATTTATTTCGAAACCTTTTCTACACAAGAAAATGCATGTTAGGAGCATATGCGAAAAGTATATGTTACATGTTATCCTCTTATTTTACATCTACGTAGCTTCTAACTTTATAATTTATTCTACAATGTATTTAGTAGCCAACCCCCCCCCCCCACACCTCCACACACACACACACATACACACTTTTAAAAAAATTGCATTTCTTGAAGTGTAATTTTCTCCCTATTTAATCGAAATTATGTATTGTGGAAAATTACTCTGCAAAGATAGTAATGTAAAAAAATAGGCGGGTAATACATCGTTAAAGAATGAATTAAAAAAGTTGGCAGTTGTGTCTGTATATGCATTAATAAAACAACAACAACAAAAATATTAATTATTTAATTATATTGACTGTTAGTGAATTAAAAAGCTTTTAAAAGAAAATAGGTTGGTTGTGGGGTTTAAGGCCGATTAACTGCACATGGGTTCTAGGCCTGAGGAGTAGTGCCTTTCGTGTGTGTGAGGGGGGGTCTTTCTAAGGGGTCCTAGGCCGTATTTACGCAAGTTTCGGTGGAAGCCACAGAAAACTCCAAACGGCTAGGCCGACGAGCGCGACCTGGGATCGAACCCGGCACCTCACGTCTACCAGCTTTGAGCGCAGAACCGCTCGGCCGCTAGTGGTCTTTAAAAGGAAAAGGAAAGGTAGATTTTTATTTCACTAACCAAATCTTTTTCTGAGTATCTGTAAACATATATCAAAGTTTCTTTCTTTTTTTTTTTTTTTTTTCTTTTTTCTTTTCTTTTCTTTTTTTTTTTTTAATTTTCCAATAGAATTTTAACACTTAGACTTAACTAATTATGAATAGTTTTTCAAATGTCATTTCTTTGAAAATTAGGCTATCAAATATACAGCAATAAAAATTATTTTTAAAAATTATTTTTATTAAACATAAATAAAAGAAAGGTTTATTTAGCTAATTCAAATTTTCATTAAAACTGAGCTCATTATTATTAATAGTATTATTATTATTACCATTCTAAGTGAATTTTAATATACTTTTTTTTTTTTTTTTTTTTTTTTTGCAAGTTTCATTTTTATCAATCGGATAAAGATGAACAATTGAATAAAAATTTACCATTAAATAAGAATTGACAATTGAATAAGAATTTATCTACTCAATAATGAAATATTGAGTGAAACTAAATATTTTCTATAAACCATGTTTTAAAAACTAAAACGCAAATTATACGTATAAAGAATAAAATCTTTTTGTAAAAAAATAGAACCGACTCCAAAAAGGAACTACTATTCAAACAAATAAAAATGAAAGAAAATTGGCAGAAAATGGAACTGTAAATTGCGCCTAAAAGTATAAAATAATTTTCTTCGCCAAACAACCTATAACACTACAATTAATCATAACTTTTGAAGTCGGCGCAAAATTAAATAAAATTTAATTAGTTTTTAAAGGTTTGTCTTTAGATCGGTAGCAACAAATGCTGTTGTCTCGAATGATCCATTTTCATGTTTCCTTTATTATTTTATCACTGTATACAATTGGACCATTAGTAGCATCAACAAAGAACAGTGAACATTCTTCACAATGCGGTATTTATGTTTCTACGAAGTTAAAGTTTCCTTTGCAAATTTGGTACAACTTTGATAACTATCATCCTTGATGGATTTTGGATTTGGTGACCAAAACGTAAGGCAAAAATGTACACGCAAGTTGTATATTTTCATAATATATACTGTACGAAGTATTGTTTCATATTCTTGCCAGATAATTTTGCGATTTTTCTTTCACCAAGGACGTCAGATACCAGCATCTTCACCAACTTTTGCTGCTTACAAAATCTTATTTGTTTTCTTGAATCAAAGTAGTTTTCGACTGCGTTTTGCAGGTAACAATGTGAGATGTGTATTTTGAATAGGATTTGATTTTTGTATTGAACAAAGGTATCAATTTTTATTTAATTTTGCGCCGACTTCAAAAGTTATGATTAATTGTAGTGTTATAGATTGTTTGGCGAAGAAAATTATTTTATACTTTTAGGCGCAATTTACAGTTCCATTTTCTGCCAATTTTCTTTCATTTTTATTTGTTTGAATAGTAGTTCCTTTGTGGAGTCGGTTCTATTTTTTTACAAAAAGATTTTATTTTTCTCTTTTCAGTGAAAACTCATTTATATAGCAGAGCATCAGAAGACGTTCGACGGAAGTTTCACAAATCACAGCTTCCAAGAAAAGTGATATTACTCAAAAAATGGTTTATGTCACTGAAAAATACATGAAATGCACCCAATGTGAACAAAAAAGTTACATCTCCATCTAGAAAGTTATCCACTCGAGAGACAGTTGTACCAGTTTTATTCTAGTCAAGTTATTTTTAAGTTGTTTTTTCTCAAATGCTGCATTTTTAAGTTGTGTCACTTTTCTTGCCTTTATCGGATATGAGCAAAAAACTATCCATTGAACGAACATACGTTAAATAAAAAAGTCTTTAGAAATGTAAAGAACGGATACGAAGTATTCGCAACCGAAAATTCTGTTAGGCATATATATTGAGCTTTACAGTGAATACGTGTCACCCGCTGCGCTGGAAATTGCGCAGCGTAAAGTTCAAACAAAGAACAAAATATGCATTGCAGCTGACGGACAGAAGTTTCAACATCGATACTTACATACTGCTTTTACCAGTGTAGCTGCACGCGTTCAGCAGTTAGAGTGAAAAGAGACTTTTGTGAGTATCCTGTAATTTGTTTATATCTTAATGAAATCATAACGAAGCTTATTTCAGGCCAAGATCATTACGACAACAAAAAAAGTATTAAAATTAAATCCTCTCTTACGAAGTTTTAAGCTGACAAATTTAACAACAACAACGAGAAACATGGTTTATATTGAGAACCTCTTCCTTTATGAAGTCGGTTTGAAACGTCTATGCGTTAATAGATGTGACCGCTTACTATAACCATACTTTGAATTTTACATAGCATAAATGTCACCCGCTACACTACAACATATGCAATGTCGTTCAAGTGTGCACAAAATAGGAAATTGTGAACAAACAAACGCACGTTTTAAGCGTTCTGTTTTTAGCATTAATGTCTAAATTATCTTTGCGGACTACATCGATGATGCTCTGCAAATTTATAATTCACATTTTTCCCCTGTCTTGAAACGTTTCCGAGATGGGATCGCTAACTCCATTTTTTTCCCCCAGGTGGCGCTTTAGGCGGTTGAATCGCGTAACACATGTCCACTTTACTATACTTATATACCATTTTTATGAATATAGCTGCAGCTGTTTAGCAGTTAAAAGAGTCGGGACTGACTTTTTTGGCCACCCTGTATTTTCTTTTGATCGTAAAGATCTTACAATGGGACCTATTTCAGACCAAGACCTTTACAATAAAAGAAAAAGTATAAAAATCGGATCATCCGTTTAGAAGTTATGAGTTAACGAACAAAACCAAAAAAACGTACGCTTTGAATTGAGAACCTCCTCCTTTTTGAAGTCGGTTAATTAGAGCATCACTTACGAAGTTATAAGCTTACAAACGCCAACAACAACACATAGCTCGAATTAAGAACACCCTCCTTTCTGAAGTTGGTTGAAAACGACTTTGCGTTAATCGATGTGACCGCTTGCAGTAACAGTACTTTGAACCACAGAGTATACGTATCATCCGCCACGCTGCAAAGTGTGCAACGTAGTTCAAGTGTGCACAGTGTAGGAAATTGCGAACAAACAACTGCACGTTTAAAGCGTTTTATTTTTAGCAATAATGTCTAAAAACTATCTTTTCGTAGTAAATCGATGATGCTCTACAACTTCGTAATTAACTTTTCTCCCACCTTGAACCTTTTTTGAGATAGGAACTCTAATTCCGCTGTTTTTCACCAGATGGCATTTTATTTTCTATAGATTGTAAAGATGTTATAATGGGACCTACTTCAGACCAAAATCTCTACAACAAAACAAAAAGTATCAAGTAACCGTATTTTGAACTATATAGCGTATGTCTCAGCAGCTACGCTACAACGTGAGCAATGTAGCTCAAGTGTGTATAGTGTAAGAAATTGCGTACAAAAAAAAAATGCACGTTTTTAGCCTTGTATTTTCAGCATCAATGTCAAAACTATCTTTTCGTACTAAACCGATGATGTACTAAATCGATGATGCTCTGCAATTTTATAATTCATTTTTCCCCCTTTCTTGAACCGTTTCCGAGATAGGAATAGTAGCATGAATGTCTAAACTATCTTTTTGTACTAAATCGGTGATACTCTTCAGCTTTGTAATTCACTTTTTCTTTAGAACCGTTTTCTAGATAGGAAAACTAACTCCGCTGTTTTCCACCAGGTGGCGCTGCAAGCGGTTTAACCTTGTACTGCATGGCCACTTTGCTATACTTACATACCATTTTTATCACCATAGCTGCAGCCGTTTAGCAGTTAAAAGAGTTAACACTGATTTTTTTGGGCACCCTGTATTTTCTTTAGATCGTAAAGATATTACAATGGGACCTATTGTAGACCAAGACCTTTTCAACAAAAGAAAAAGTTTCAAAATCGGAGCATCCGTTGAGAAGTTATGAGCTAACAAACATAAAAAAAACATACGGTTTGAATTGAGAACCTTCCTTCTTTTTTGAAGTCGGTTAAAAAAAAGCGTGTATAGAGAAACGAACAGCATAGAATACAGTTTAAAATGTGTTACCTAATATCATATTTTAAATTTTATAATAAACTGAAAATTTAAAATCAATACTTTTAAGAGTAAAATCAACATCATCTTACTATTTAAATTACATTTAAGTCGGTTGAATAGTTTAAAATCATTTTTTATAGTTAAAAAATATATATATTAAAAAGTATTGTGGTTTTACCAATTTTAAATTTATAACAGTAAGATTTTAATATGATTTTTTGCAATACGTAAAAATTTGGCACGAATAAAGTTTCTAGTATTTAAACAGAGCAAAAAATAACTGGTAAAATGTTGAGAGCATAAGATAAATTTAAACCATATGTGTATTTGCCGTTGAAATTTCTTGAAGTTTATTTGTTTTTCTTTAATCTCAGTTTATAAAAGTTCGAGTAAAAACCTAACTGAATGTGTTTGAGGAAAAAATTTGGAAAGAGTATATTTTATTTATTTATTTATTTTTGAAAGAAACTTTTGAATAATATAAGCTTTAAGATTTCAAGCTGTTTAAAGATGCTTCTACTTAAACAAAAATTGCAGGTAACAGCTGTAAAATTTATAAATAAAAATAAACGTGGTAAATCTATTTATTTTTAAATTATGTTATTTACATGAAATATAAAACTACATCGTTGAATTTTCTTTATTTACGTAACATTTTACATTAAACATTCCAAAGTAAATAAGGTAACTGAAGAAATATTATATATATATATATATATATATATACATATAACGTATTATTTAGGTACGCAAGGCCACAAATATAAATATATGAATTTTGATTTTGAGACTAATTTAAATTAATTTGTTAATTTTTACAAAGACTTTTTATGATTATTTTTATTTCACGTAATAATATATTCTGTATTTTATTTAAAACCTTTTAAAACTGCTCCTTTACAATACTATTTTTTAAAATTCAGCAAAGTTAAAATGGTTACGAAATGCAATCACTATCAAATATTAAGGAGAGTACAGACGCTTTGACGACCATTACACGTAAGAGTTCATAAGGTTAAAGTTTCTCTAAAACCACTTGATAATTTTTTGAGGGATCTGTTTAACAAAATGTATTTAGCAATGTCAGCTAAACGCTTCTGTACCAGTGTCAAATCTCCAAGTATAAAGAGAAACTGAAAAGAAATTATGTCGGGAACACACACGGATATATTTCCTTGAAAATAACTATTTTTGTTCCTTGATTAATAAGAGATATTTACTTTTGTACATGGAACACATATCATATTAAACTTAACTAACAGAAATTCAACGCAATTTACAATTTTTACATTTCAGACTGTCTTTAATTATATCAGATAAATAAGTTTAATAATAAATAACTGCAGTACTATTCATTAATAAAAATTTTGCTATACGTTAAGAGTAATAGTATTAAAAAATTTTAAATAAATAAATACATAACTTTTCGTATTCTTTTTTTTAAACTCGGTGTCTTATTCCGTTAACAATATAATATTTTCTTCCATATTTTCCTATACAAATTCTCCCAGTAAAAATAATTTATTAAAAATATATACCATGATGAATGCACACAGCTTTCATCTTAAAGAAAACTAATACTAAATATTCAAAAAAAAAAAAAAAAAAACTTTATTCTCTATAAATGATGTCTTAACAATGTGTTTTCATAATGGTTATCTAACATAACAAGTTTCCTTTCGTACATTTATATGCCATAAAGTTGGGATATAGCCAACCAATTCTCGAGGAGAATCGCAGTATAGCAGCATCACCTATTGGGTGATATGCATCCAAATTGAATCAGCATAATGTCTTATAATGGCCTTTATATATATCAAGTTATGTTTGATTACACGCAACAGAACCTGAGATATAGCCTTCCTTGAAACTGCCTGAATATAGTCTCCTCTTAAACTTCGGAAATCGATATATTGAAACGCTAACTTTTGACATATTAGCACCAAAAGTTGTTAGGTTCTAACTCATATCAAGGTGAATTTACATATAAATTTATATGCAAATTTGTGCAGTAGTTCCTGAGACATAGCCTTCCCTTAAATTGTAGAAATCACTGAGTGATTGATACCAAAAGTTTATAGGCACTAACTTATGTTAAGGTGCATCTGAATATAAATTTATATGCAACTTCGTGCAGTAATTCCAGAGGTATAGCCTTTCCTGAAATCGCGTAAATTACGGTATAGCAGCGCCACCTGTAGACCGATTGACCCCAAAGTTTGATATGTGTTAACCCAATGCCGGTCCAATTTAATTTTACTCCTCTGATCAGTGTTGCTCAATTTAAGGCAATTTTTATTCAATATCCACCATTAAATTTCAACTGTAACGGTTGCCTAATTACTTCGAAAGTTATTCATCCATTATGTATATAAAATATCATTCCTCAAAATAATTGGTTAAAGTTGAATAAAAGAGTCCCCCCCCCCCTATATTTGGCAACACAATTTAGAGAGCTTTAGAGCGTTAGATCCAGGTTTAAGGTTTAATTTAGGTCAAGGTCATCTACATATAAATAAATATGCAATTCTGTGCAATAGTTCCTATGATATAGTCGCCACAAAATTTTTGTCACATATACACAGACAGAGAGAGAGACAGAATGATAGACAGACAGGCCGACAGGCAGACATTTTTTAAAAATGGTCAAATCGTGTTCTGGACATAAATCTATCGAAATCTGGAAGTCGAAAATTTTTCCGAATCCAATACTATAATATCAAACCTACCATATCCAATACTTTCTTCTAATGAATATATCAGAAAGTAAGAATTGAATGAAATTATCTGCATGGAAATTTTTGCTGTTGTTGTTGTTAAAATATAAACAAAAATGCACTAATATTATGTGAGAAATGGAATAAATTTCTTTTTTAAATACAAAATAACTTTTTTCCTGTTTTTGTTGTTAGAATACAAACAAAATATACACTAATACAATATGAAATTTGAAATAAATTTCTTTTTTAAATACAAAATAATATTCTAAATGGAATTTATGCCAGATTAACCCTAAATTCAGCTTAACTTTTTAAATAGAAACAATCTATTTTGGTCACTAATTTAAAAATTTAGACAGTAATATGAATACTTCCATTGTATAGGTTCTTCGGTTTACATAAAGCTTTTAACTTTTTGTTTATTTTATAAGAAATTGTTTAATAGCGTTTTAAATCTTATAAGTAAAATTTTGGAATTTATGAATTTTCATAAATATTCATGTTTTCCATATTTCAAAGTAACCTATCATATAAAATATAACATATAAGTTTTAAGAAATTTCCATTTTTATATGATTAAAAAAGGTTTAATCGAAAAGATTCAGAAAAATTCTAAATGTATGTATATTTAAAAAGAAAAAATGGAAGTTTTGAAATATTTTAGAAAGTAATTTGTTGATATAGAAACTTAATGCAAATTATTGTTTATATTAAATCACTTTAAGCATTTAAGTAAATTTAATAAACAATATTATAATAATTTTCTAAGAATGTCACTGTTCATTAAGCAATTTCATCTGAAATTTTATAAATAATAAAATTGCATAAATTTGTAACTATGTTTCATTACTAAATATTTATTAAGTCTTTTGTAATACTGATACAGGAACAATGGTCACATAAGGAATAAAAAAATTTCGAACAATTTCACTAAATGTAAGAAAAAAATATAAATTTTCTGTCATTCTTAATTATTTATAACGCTTTATTTAAAAATGTTCTGCTTAAAATTCAATGAGGTTGCGAAAATAATTATATCGCTTCTTTCTCACCTTGTTTATTAAATTAAAAAGATTTTATTCATTTATTTTTATAAATTTTGATTAAATGAAAGCTCTTTAATAATTAAGCTTACACGTGTATTATCAGTGATACACATCTGGAGCTTATCTTAAACACATTTTGAAACTGATTTTTAAATTAGTAAAACATGCCAAAAAGTTACTGAAATATCTGAATTTATAATACGAAATATATTTTGAAAATTTATCCTATTGTTGGAGTTATTTACATAGTTGTTTGTTAAATTTAAGTTATTTGTGTAATTCTTGTGCAATCCAAATACATTTATGATTTTATTTATTAAAAGTTAACAATGTTGATAGAAAAATAGTTTAACTTTTCCATTATTGAGGCATTGAATTATAATACTTTTTTATTAAATCTCTTTATTAAACAGGTAAGTAAGTAAATGAATATGCGGATAAAGATACGTTAAAGATTTAAATGACAAGTCATTAAATTTTAATGAATTCGCCATGATATTTAAATGTATGCATATAATACTTAAGAAGACTTTTTTTGACGATTAGTGTTTATAATAGTAGTAGAAAAAAAAATATCGAATGTTTATAAATGCTTTCTAATATAATATAGTATTTTATTTACATGAAGTATAAGATAGTTTATAAATTTCCTAAACTTATGCATTTTATTTAATTAATATTGTAATACATACTTATGCTTAATCTTATTACACATAATTATTTGTAATATAGCGATACACAATTCTACTGAATATTTCATACTTAATTATTTTAGAAAAAACGATCTGAAGCTAAGAAATGTTATTCCCTCAGGTTTTATCGCCTTTTTAAATATATATAATTTTTCAATAAACAACATCTTAAAAAGAACATAGAGATGTATTTATTAACCATCTATGAAGCATAATTAAGAAGCATATTTTCTATATAAATCAACGTAATGGCGATTTTAATTTGAACTAAAAATATATTTTGAAAAATTTCAGTTGTGTACACATCGCGTTTTAACCCAAGAGTAGTCGCATCATTTTTTATAACGCTAGTAGTCGCGTGTCGGTCTTTTTGCCGTCGCTGTTTAGTGTTGGGGGAAATCCGAAAGAAAGCCAGTAAAGAAAGATGAAGTGCCTTTAATTCACGTGAAGTTTTCCCCGCAAAACTCTGTCTGAAAAACCGGAAATGGGGAGAAAAATGAATCAACGTTAGTGGTCGCGTCGCGGTCAAATAGACCGATTTGAGAAGTAAAATGTTTTTAACTGCTCAAAAAATAGCAGGAATGACTTGAAAACATACTATGTTAGAGGACATCCACCCAATGTGAGGTACACAGAGTTTCTCCACTTTATTTTTAAGGGGTGATCTGCAGGAGGAATTTATAAACGATGGGCGGCAAAAAGACCGATATGCGACTACTAACGGGTTAAAGATAAAAAAAATAATAAGAAAAGAAAACCATGATCTAAAGAAATGTACTTAATGTAAAGAAGAAATGGATAATTTACATATCGCATCATCCATTTCGCAAATCATATGATCTAATTCAAATAAAGACGAATATTTATTATCACAGATGTTTCAAAAAGAATAAATTTTGTTGATTCACGAAATGTGTAAAATTAGATGATATTCATTCAATAGAGAAAAACATCCATAGCTGCTTTATGTACATTTTTTCATTTATTCTCTATGAATGTTTTTATGATTAGATTTTTCGCCAAAAAAATTATTTAAAAATAGATTTAAAATCAATTCATGCATCAATATTTGTTATCTGTGAATCATAAGCTACTTGATAAATTGATTTTAAGCAGTTTAGATAATAATACACAATTTTCAAAGAATTTTATTTAGAGATATAAATGCATACGATACAACGTGTTAAAATCATTGTCGTCAGTTTCCCAAAATATAAACATCCAAATGCAATTGTATATCATTTTCTATTTAAAGAAACTAAAATTATGCAATAACATAAAGTATTCTTATTAATTGAGTATCTTCAGTATTCTTATTAATTAAAGTATTCTTAGAGTATTCTTTTTCAAAGACATTTAATTATTATACCAATGCATCTACAGATCAGAAGCTGCAACTTCCTCAATAGTAAAGTGTCATGTTTTATTTATTAGTATTGTTATTTAATAATAATAGTAATAATATTACTATATATACATACATATATATATATATATATATATATACACTGGCGTAGAAAATTAAAGCAATAATCGGTTTTCTTGGTTTTTTTCTTTCGTGCATTAATAAATGAGCATATGGAGATAAATTTTGGATGGCATGATTATAATAAAATTCTCAATAAAATTTTATACAGTTAAACATCAGTAATGAATTTTAAATTGGTATTATTTCATTTTTTCTGAAAAGTAAGTTTTAGAGAAAATGAAATATTTATACAGTTTTGGAAAAGAAAACTAAAAGAGAAATTGTGTTGAGGATTAATTACAAAGAGACGAAAATACACATGCCTCTATATGACAAATTAAAAGCGAACGTCTATTCCTGTATTCATTTTCCTGACATGATTTCCTGTTCATTTTCATGACATGATATGTTTGTTATAAAAAAATTCTTTCTTATACTTTTTTTTTTCTTTCATGTCTGAAACATTTTCTTAGAAATATATGCATAAAAGGGAAAATTTAATGACATGTTTGTTATAAAAAAAATTACTGACATTTTCATTTACTAATTTATTTATTACTTTCTTTTATATGTATATATAGAGAAAGTATTGGATTCGATAAAATTTTCGAACTCCAGTTTCTGATGGATTCACACGTTTTGGGATGTCCTGAACACGATTTGACTGTTTTTAGAAAATGTCTGTCAGTCTATCTGTGTATCTCTCTGTGTGTATCTCAAATATTGTGGATGCTGTGTCACCCGAACCAATGAACAAAATTTAACCACACTTGGTATTTAGTTGGACCCTGACATGAACTGGTGTTGATTAGAATTTTGGAACAATTGCTCAACAGGTGGCGCTGCGATCGCATTTTTCTAAATTTTTAACATGGCAGCAGGGGACAAGATTTCGCATAAATGTACATAATGAGAGTTATTTTAAACGTGCGATTGTAAAATTAATATGAATTATTAATAATATTAACAGTTAACTAGGAAATATATTTTGTGCATGTGGTAGCATTGCTTCCCCCCTAGGGAGAAGTACGCCCCCCGGGGGAGTAAATTTTCAATATGGGTATCTTTCGAAAGATCTCGTCAATACCTTTAAAACGAATGGTTGAACTATAGATCGCTGATAATTTAAAACAAAGTTATCGATTTTTTTTTTATCTTCTAATGAAACAAACTTAAGAAAAAAATCTTATTTCTTCTGATAGTTGCAAAAAATTGACTTTCCTTCGGCATTTAGTGATATTTATATAATTCTGTCAGATAAAAATCGTCTGAATTTACATAATGGAAAATAATTTAATAAATAATTTGTATTGAATGAATTTTGTGTAATATTATATAGAAGAAAGTCATGTGGTGGCCACATCATACAAGTTTACTTATTGGTAATGTTCATATTTTTCACAGTAAAAATTATATATTTTTCAAAAAGTGCATTATAAAAATAAAAGAGCAGTGAATACGGGAAGAAAATTTGCATGATGAAAATATGCACATTTTATTTTCATGTGTTCGTATGTTTGAAAATTATGATATATATATAAGGAGAGAGTAGAGAGTCAAACAAATAGATGCGATTAACTCGCATCATGTTTTTGAGCCCCTTAATCGAAGCATTGTATTTGTCTAGTATATGTATGTGTACATCTTTGTATTTTTGTATGTACTAAAATTAATATAACATATGTAAAATACACATTCATTAATAAACATGCACTGCAAAATATATAACTTATCAAATTTCTTTTGTTCAGCCTGTAAACTAATTATTAAACATTTACGCATCATATCCTATAGAATCCATGCATTTAATGAAATTACTAAATAAAATCATAAGATAGAATTTACTGTAACAAAATTTAAATACAGGCATAGAATAGAAATAACGTTTTTAAACTAAAATGAATTGAAGTTTTTTTGTGTCAGTGTACACAACAAAGAAATATTATATGCACTAAAAAGTTATACAGATATCTTCATGTACTGATAAATAATTTACCAATTTATAAATTAATTGGGTAATTATAAAGGGATGGGAATTCTTTGCGTAGCCTTGTAAACTAATTATCCGTTTTATGCCTATCAAATATACATACACTATGCTCTTAAGTATTCTAATGCAGCATGTTAACTTTATTTTGTTCAATGCAATGTAACCATATTTAAATGAGCTTAATATAAACATAGTTCGTAGAACATATATGATACGGGACTGTTCTGAGTGATTCTGATCGTGAGCTACTAAAACAATATAAACTAAAAATTATACAGTTATTTTTATGTTACTCATTTTTAACAAATTTGAAGTCAATTTAAGGGATTGCATGAAGTATAGAAATTCTTTTGTCTAGCCCTGTAGGTTAGATATTAAGTCTATATACATTTGTTTCTCAGAAACTACGATTTTGAGCAACTTAATATTGTATTTTAATTTTTTTTTCGCTGAATGTAGTAAAATTTTTTCAAAGTGCACTTAAAAGAAATACCGTACGTATATGCAACAAGTATACTACATTCTTTTGCGTTTGCCTATACACGAACCACAAATACGAAAAAAAATATATATATATAGTTAAATTCCATTGAACACATAAATATTTCTGCCACTTTTGAATTATTCTGGGTAATTTTATAAGAGATCGGAACTATTTTTATGTACCCAGTCGGTCAATTGTATCTATGCCCACTATTTTCTATAGAAACCATGTTTGTAAGACTTTTAACTTTTTATTTTAATTTACTATTTTGAATGCCGTAAAATGATGACAAATTGCTTTAAAAAAGAAATTACACTCATAGATCACAATAATATGATATATATATATATATATATATATATATCTTGTACACGAGCTACAAACAATATACACGCAAAAATCTATACACATATACATATTTCTATGTATCTCAAAAAGAATTATTCTATCGCTATATATGCATTCAGATACCAACAATTTTCGGAATCTCAAAGAAGAGGCTTACTCTAACGTTTAGGCAATAATTTATCTGTACACTTTTGCCTGACATGTAGAGTAAATATTTCTTTTACACAGAACATTTTCTACATTAATTATATATTTAATCATTTTAATAATGCATATTAATTTAATTATATTGAATGCAGTTTGATCATGATAAAATACATTTAAGACAAATTATGTCCGTAGAACTTAATAAAACGAAATTATTTGTGAAATAAACAACAAACATAATATAAGGTAAAACTAAGAGAGATTGTGCGCATATATGACAGGAGGGAAGGAGTAGGAGCGAGCGCTGCTACTCCAGGTAGTTGCACAGAGACAATAGTAGAGTGTTGAGTATCGAATTCATTGCTTCGATCGTCTAACATAAAACTTTATTATTTTGCATTTATTTCAGAAATAAACGATTGAATTTCCCTATCACTTTCTAGGAATTTCTATTGAATGGTAAAGGTACAAAATAATTTTAAATTAAGCAAATTCTCATGAGCTACTACCCTAGAATAACGACACGGTAACGCTTAACTTTATACCAGAAATATACAATAGTTCCTTGCATATAAACATTTGAAGCAATTTTTATGTCAATCGGTAAATGAGGACACTGTACCTATACACGGTACATATATGCGCACACTCATACCAAAAATGTTTTTGGGTCTATATGTAAATAACTTAAGTTTTAAATATTTCATAGTTATTATGATCAATGCAAACAATATAAACAACAGTAAGGAGAAAAAACAGATTTTTGGACTAAATTTCACTATGTTTTAATTACTGTCTGCCTCTTTAACAAACGATTGTAATCATTGATTTATGTCTATTGAAAAAGTAAAAAAAAAAAAAAAAAAACATTTCTAATGATAACAATATGATAAATGAAGACAGAAGCGCTAAGCATATTTATATTTAATTTTGGTACGGATACGTTTTATTAATTTAAATGTCCATCACATAATAAATCATATACATAACTTTTTAATTAACTTTTAAATTTAAATATTTTACATATGATTTTTGTTTAATTTGGCGCACTTTAATAAACATGCTACACCGAATTATTTCACACTGTCTTTACTACCGCACTCTACCTTTAATTTGCGACAAAAAAAAACGTAAGCCAAAACCGAGAATTATAACTAAAGTTAAGTATTAAATTTCTAACTGTTTCATTTATTGTATTATATTAATTCAGCTCTACAGTAAATTTTTGATTAACTGGTATCAGATTTTACGGTACGGCCTAAAAAATTACGAATATAAAGAAATGCTAAATGTGCTTCAATTCATACGGTACGAAGACTTTTAGAAAATGTTGTTCATTTTCGAAAATCAATTTTTTTTTTCTCCACAACATAATTGCGAGTGAATTCAAACGAAGAAATATCAAAATTTCAATATGGAAATATTTTACCAGACAGATGTCCCTAATTACGATAGTGAAAATCGAACCTACCTATCAACAATTTATCTTAAACTTTAAGAGAGTTTATTATCGGAAAAAATTTACTAGCTCGATTCATCGACAAATAAATAAAATTTACTATAACTTTCTTCTTTTCAAAATAGTGTGATCAATTGTTGCAATACTATATTGCTATTTACTTTTATTGAATAAATTGTAAGTTTTGAACAACATTATATTCTTTCTTTCTTTTTTTTAAAAAGATAATTTTTAATAATATAACAAACTTGCCAATATCTTGAATTTTTAAATCTGATTTATCACCAAATATTTTTTTTTTTTTAATCTAATAATTTACGTATGATTAAATAAATTAAAAATTGTCTTAGAGAATTCCTAGTATAAAGTCTCTTGACAAAATCGATAGGCCAACTATGATATAATATATAACAATTACGTATTTTCTAGAATGATTTTTCACATATTGGCATAAATTCGACTATCCGAAATTTTCATATATTGACGAATAGAAATTTACTGATTGCTACGGTTAAACAAGTGTCTACCTAACGAACTTCAACTAAACTTTATTAACTACTTTATCAACATATTATTTTTTAATAAAATCAAATAATACATTTATAATGCTTTCAAATATCATAATTGAAAAAATCCTTATAAGCTTATAATTTTAACATATTTTCGTTAATTTACAAAGCTTTACGAGATTATACGGAGTTTTTCAAAGAAAAGAACTTTTGCAAAGTGATTGAAATAATTGAATCATCAAGTTTATTACGCGGCTTCTGAAAAACCCCTTATGAAATTTCAACTCTTGGAGAACACCTAAAGTCTAGCACATTCTTTTGCCGACAATTTATTTAATTTTTGCTCTTTTCAAATGCACATTCCACAAAATTTGCCCAATATATTTCCAATATAAGCTTTCAACTTGTGTAATAGAAATTTTTCTATCTTTTGCACATGCGCAGTGAAAACATTTTTCATAAAAATGTTCATATTTCATGAGATATTTAAGATAATCCTAATCCGATTGCAGTTTTTTGTTTCAAAAGTGTTTTTTCAAATTATCTGAAAGTGGGACAAATTTTCGTTTAAAACTCTATATATTAAAAATAAAAAACATGCTAACCTTTTTTGTAAGTTTTAAAGTAAATGGTTATATCTCCGTTATTTAACATGCTGTCATCACACCCACTAATTGTATTGGGTCTATATCAATATATGCTAAAGTTACAGTTCATTCCGTATACTTAACGATACAGGGCGATCATAAACATTATTAATTTTGCTCAATTTGACACTGGCCCTCTAAATGTTGTCATAAACCAATCTTCACTGAAAAACACGAGGAAGACCCTGTTCTTTAACCCTCTCACTGCGTATTTTTTGTTTATTACATATTTCAAATCTACAGATATTTTGAGTTAAAATATACAAATTTTTATTGTAGAAGAGTTTTTTTTAATATAAAATTAGGTCATAGAAAAGGGTTGTCAGAATATTGAAATTGAAGAATAATGATATAAAAGAAAAATTTTGAAAATTAATCTGGCATAAATTATTATTTTTTTTATAAAATACAAAGGTAAAACGTATATACTATTGAAAATATGCAAAATACGTGCAAAACATTAATTAGAAATGAATAGAAAATGAATTTTCAGATTCATCACTATCCACAGAGAAATCCGAGAAATTTTCATCAGTTTAGATACAATTATCTTCAATATACTTGAAATCAGAGTCAGAACTACTATCAGTGTCGGAAATATCGTCAGGAATATAGGTTATATTACTCGCGAAACGCTCCCTGCCACACATCTTTGAGCTTTGAAAAGCGGGCGAAAAATGCTACAAAATTTTTTTATATATTTCGCAGAAATGTGGACAACTAACGCTATCTGTTAGCCCATATCTAAATAAACAATTAAACATCACAGAAAAGCCGAAATGAAACCATGAACGGGGAAAGAGCGGGTTGCACAGTTAAATAGACGGCAAAAGTGTATCCCCGCGGAAATCGCGGGTTGCGCAAATTTTGCTACTATTACGTTGCCCGTGGAAATCACGGGATGCGCAGCGAGAGCGTTAAATACTCAATCTTTGAAAACATTTCGTTGAGAGATAAGTTTTTAAATTGAAAAAAGCTGATCGTTTGCAAATCTTGCTAAACTTTTGCGCAGGAGTGTAACTAATTCATACGAAAGCACATCTAATAAAGTGTTCATATAGCAACTTTGAAAAAAATCATTACAGTCGTTTTTGAGATACGGACTTACGGTCCGACTTACAGTTCCTGATGTCTCACTTTTGGCTTTTAACTTTCACCAAAAGTTAGAAAAATCGTCTGTACACCAGCCCTGTCTCAATTCTGCAGTTTCGGAGCTCTACCTCTATTAGTTTCGGAGAAATTGTAGTCTAGAAATCCCCCCCACACACACATTATACACATACACACATATTTACTAATTGCGTAAAATATTTTTTTGGAGTCAGGAGACCTTAAACCATATAAGTCAGATAAAAACTCGATATCGAATTTTTGGGCTGAACACAATACTTCCATTACGGTCGTCGGGCAATAGATGAAATAAAAATTAATTTGATATACTTTATTTTAGAAATTACAAATTGAAAAATTAAACAACGAATATATAAAACGAACATAAAAAGATAAACACATTTTTTTTTTTTTTTTTTTAATTAAAAAAAATATAAACAGTAATCTTCAATTGAAACCTTGTTTGTAATTAGCTTCAGGGAAAAATTTATTTCCCTGTAAAGTAAACAATAGAAAAATACACAAAATAATTTTCTGGGAAAAAGATCGCATTTTTTTTTTTTTTTTTTTTTTTTTATATATATAAGAAAAAAAAAATGGTTAATACTGCCAGTTATTAATAGACAACGCTATATAAAAAACTGAGAAACTATTATTGAAGTCGGTAAGCCATGTAAGTGATCTACAAAGTTTTTTTTATTTTTATTATTATTATTATATTTTAGCAAAGAAAGGAAAAGTATTTTTAATTTTATTGCACATCATGCTTTCTTATTTGTCATATGAAATATTTTTATATTATGTTAAAAATTAAAGTATTCTCATCGCTTAAACAATTTCAATTTAAAATTTTATTCTGAAAAGAAACTATGGCTAAATTTATAAATTTATGAAAAATAACAATTCTGTATTATTATAGAACATTTTAAATCAATCAAAAATTATTGCAACAGAAAATTTAATAACGTACTAAATCACTTTCAATATTTATCTAAGAATATTACTTAATATAAAACTGCCTCGTAACTACATGATATGTAGATGCATAATGCAAGTAATGAAAAATCTGCTTTTATTTCTAAAAAAATAACGAAAAAGATTTATTTTTAAAATTTATGTTTAAAAAAAATTAACGCATAATATTAATTACCGATAAAATATATGTACGTTGCGCAAGTTTTGATAAATGTATATTAAAGGTACAGTCGGTAACAAAAGTGTCCGAACACTAGCAAAAATTCCTATATAAAAAAAGTACACTTCATACGGTTTTGTTAAATAAATCCTTATCGAATCATGTTCTTACACTGACTAAGAACAGGATTCGACAAGGATTTATTTAACAAAACCGTATGATGTGTACTTTTTTTTACATAGGAATTTTTGCTAGTGTTCGGACACTTTTGTTACCGACTGTAAATAATTTAATAATATAAATATATATTAAAGGTAAATTTTCTATGTTCATCAGAAGTGAACGTTTTATTTATTTTATAGAATGAATTATTCAATGAGAAATAAATATTGATTATTTATTACTTTACCTCTACTTCATGTTTTATTCAATGAAATGCTCTTTCAAATTTAAATCTAAAAGATGGCGGAGCATTCATTTCAGATTTCCTCCTCATAAAAATGTCTGGGCATTTGAATTTATTTCTTTGAATGCATTTTATAAGATAGTGGTGATAGTGGTAGTGGTCAAGGGGTTAAAATCAAGCAAATACACGTGAGTCCTAGGTTTTGGCAACATGTACTTACTTAGTTCTTTCTGAGAGGTCTTACTCAGTATTTACGCGGGTTTCAGGGAAATCCTCCAAAGGGCTATGTCGAAAAGCAAGACCTAGGATCGAACCCGTCACTTCTTGTCTCCCAGTTTGGAGATCAAAACATATTGGCTACTGGTTCGGCGCATATTATAAAGAAAATTTATTTTATAATTTAGAGGGTTTGTTTTCTTTTACTTTTTTTAAACCATATTTTATTATTCAAATAATTTTATTTCTGTGTTTAGTTATTGAAAGATATTGTAATGAAAACACTTATTTTTTTATTACATATATAAATGTCATTTTTCGTATAAATTATTATCTAATTTCTTATTTTTGTTTTTCTTATTTTATTTATTAATTTGCACAGCTGAAAAATCATTGGTCTTATGCAATGAAATATGTATATATATATATGTTTCAAATTACTTTCCTTATAGTTCTGTTTCGCAGTAAACGTGGTGGGCATAAATTAATGTGAGATATCAAGAGTCTCATAACTTTTAATGTAATGGGCTGAATGCAGTAAAAAGTTACATACATGCACAGTAAAGTATGCAGTTACTAATTCTAAAGGAAAAAACATCTATCGAAAGTTGTCGATAGTAGTAGAGGAATATTTGACGCTGCGGTGAAGAAATACGTAAGAAAACTACATACATGAGATTTGGGTAGACCATTCATAAAAGTAAAATGAAAGTTTGGAAAATTTTCATTACATATATTTATGAATTGTCTTTCGATTTGTTCACTTTATCTGACTGTGCTTTGTTAGCTTATCTGTTTTATCAGTGAAACGAAAATGCCACAGCTACCTTTAGTTCATTTTGGCAATTGAAAAATTTACGAAGAAGATTAATGAGCATTACAAACTTTCGGAAAGATAAGTAAAATTTTTAATCTACAAGAACTCTAGATGTGCAATCATGTCGTCGACGCAAAAGAATCATGTATTAACAAGTTGGAGGTGTTGCAATTGTTGTATGGACCAACAACTGACCAATGTTCTGTCTACCAGCAATTCACGATCAATATCTCGCAAACGTCTGTCATATATTTGGCTGTAAGGGAAAACAATGAAAAATCTTTTGTAATTTTATCTTTATCAAAAAAATCATTTTCGTTCAGCAATTGTATCCTGGGGATGAAAATGTCCGAAATCACCTTTCATTACGATTTTTGGCACGAATGGAAATGAATGATGCTTAGCCCTGGCAGATTTCATGCAGTGATAAATGGAACTTTTATTTGCATGGTGATATATATACACGTAATTGTCGTATTTATACTAAGAAAAATTCAAAAGTGTGTCAACAAACTCCTTTGCATCTGCAGAACATTGCAGCATAGAGCGGCTTTACTGCTTCTTTTACCATCGACACTCACGTTTTTGAAAAAAATCGTCAAAGTGTACTAGTGATTTGCTCCATCAATTCTTCCAGGTAATTCGAATGTTTGTATGTTTTGTGATATTCCAATTGCAGTAAAACAAATATCTCGATTCTATAGCCTTTATACAAGATGGTGCATCTGCGAACATCGGATGTCGGGTGAAGAAAATCTTGCGACAAAGTTTCGTGACCAGCAAAATACTTAGACATGAATTTCCTGTGAAATGGCCACCAAGATCGCCTGATCAATATCCTTGTGATTTTTGGTTATAGAGGTGTCTTGAAACAGTTGTGTATCAAGGACATGTTTCTGATATTTTTTCTTAAAATTATCAGATAACTGTACAAATTAGACAAATAAATGCTGACATGCTTCCTTGAAAATGCCGTATACCGCATGCAGTTGTTGGAATGTCAAAATGAAACTCATGTTCAGCAATGTTTATAAGCAACAATAAAAATTTCTTATTAATTTTAAGAGATTATTAATTACTGTTTTAATTAGCCATTATATTATGTATTCATTTGCCGCACATATTACACTTGAAATGACAAAGATTCTCTAAGCGTTATATATATATATATATATATATATATATATATATATATATATATATACATTTTTTTTTTAATTTGACCCATTGTACTTATAGCTGTAGCTCTAAATACCTCAAGTAATTTTACACTCGCCGTATATATTGCTTATTTAAATACAGTTACACGATTTCATAAATTTTTAAAGTATATAAATAAATAGACTTTTTTTGAATAATATGCTTAATCTGTCCCACAGTATTTACAGCACTAATTCAAATCACAGTAAACGAAACAAACATATAATGCATAAATTTCATTTTTTTTTTCGATTCAATTTATTTATAATACTGCTAAGTTTTTGAAACTTTTTGTTTCTAAAGTAAATGTCACAGTTTAATTTTAAACTATAAAATTATGTATTTCTGTAGCGCAAATAAATGTCAATAAATTTGTAAAATCTTAAACTGCCAGATTAATTAAAAATAACTATAATTCAAAGATTTTAAATTGAGAGGAACCTGTAAGTAAAATGATAATATGATAATTCAATTCGCGCAGAGGGTTGGTTGGTTAATCTAAGTTACCATTACTTCGTTGTAATACCAAAAGTCATACAACACTAAATGCTTTCATTACGTGAAAATTTTATGCATTTTTCTGAAAAATCTACAAAAGAACGGATGATATGACATTATCTGCTTCTTGTGAATATGTTTTGTCTTTTCAGGCAAGTGCTCAAAATGGGTTGTATGTACCAAAGCGGCATTAAATGTGATGTAATTATTTAAAATGAGCTCATACATATATATACATATATATATATATATATATATATAAGAGTACTTTCACTCACTCACTCAGTTATCAATGCCCAGCAAAATCTACTGGAGCTACTGACTCGAAACTAGGTTAGATTAAAGAACATTTAGTGAAAGCACCTCCTAAGAAGCGATTTTGCGAAATTCGACCTGCAAGGACGGTGGGGGATGGGGAAGCACAACATGATTTCGCAAAAACCTTCATATCAGAATCTATGGGCTACGTTTCTTTTTGTGTTAAGCGTTTTTAACACTTTCTAACAATGTTTAAGAGTGATTAGAGATTCAATTAGTCTTTCTGTATACCTTTCAGAACTACTGTCTGTCCGTTTTATAATAACGTAGGCAAAGAGCATTGAAAGTTATACGATACAACAATTACGTACAGTTGAAAGTGTTAACAACCAATGCGTAGCGCATGATTTTTCGTTCTTGTTTATATTTTTTCTCACTTCTTGAACACTTATTAGTAAGACTTTAATAAAATACTTAACTTTCCAATCAGAGTAAATTCAAAGAAGGTGTACTTCTCTAACGTACAAATAAAAATTATACTAAAAACAACTAATATAATCTTTAATAATATTAAATGGTGTTTTATTTATTTCTTTAAATAATGAAACTATAAATTTATTTGCATTTTTACAATAATAATAATTATTATTATTACTATTATTTAATATAACAATTTATACCATAATAATGATTCAGACCTTCATGCATTTGTCGGACATTTATTCTTTCAGTGACGTTAAGTGGATTTCAAAGAATTCGTTTTTGACATTTCTCAACTAAAATATTCTAATACTTTTTTTTTTTTTTTTTTAAGAAGAATGTCATTTGCTTTCCTTTATATATTCCAGTTAAAATACTTCAGACTATAGAAATGAGAGTAACTTTCAAAGTACGTTTACAATAAAACGTGGAAGTAAAAAAAAATTATTATAGTAAAATTTTATTCTTTTCGTAATGTTGAAGAACTTTGGAAACTAAATTTGTATTAAATATTTTAATAAAAATGTATTTTAAGTAGAAGAAATAAAGCATAATATTTTTATAGGAATATTTAAAAGCATCACACACAAGTTTTAAACAAGAAGAAAGGAAAGAAAAAGAAAAAGAAAGAAAGAAACAATTTTAGTTGTTGTAGATTTATAAATTCAAGTAAACTTTTATTATTTATCAATAAATATGTTTAAAAACTGTAAAAATTCTAAATTTCAGCCACATTACAGCATATTTCTGGATATTTCCGCTTTTTAATTCGTTTTATATTATGTGGATGATCAGTATTTTTAATAGAGATAAAATCTAGAAGTAAAATACACATAACCATTTATATGATGATGTATGATTATGTTGAATAATAGATTTTATAGAAAATAAGTAAAAAGTACCACATGTTTATAAAATGTAATTTTTGAAACTGACAACACTGTTAAAATATTTAGTTTCATGTTAAGTGGCAATTAAGGAAAAGTATAATGGATACTTTGTAATTTTTCAATGGGGTATTTTTATATTTCAATCTAAAAATTGACTTTTTATATATATATGTAAGAAACATTTAAAATTCCTTTAGATCTAACAGTTTTATTTCCTTAAATTATTTAAGATCACTCTAAAAGCATAGAAAAATTTTGCTTGATAAATAAATGTTTCTTATGATTTTCCATCCGCTGAAATCGAAATATATAGTAAAATGTTCCATTCCGTCTAGGTTTTTTGCAAAACGCATATTGTTAGTTATATTTTGCGTGAAATCAGAAAATTTTGTATTTTGTAATTGACTATAAAAACATGTTCATTAATTATTTCTTATTTCAAAATAATTATTAGACTAAATCTCAAGAATATATATGTAATTAAAAATCGAAGTGGTGTGAGAGATTGTGGAAGAGGTGAAAATGGAAGCGTGTTCGTAGGGGCATTAAAAAAAAGAAAAAAGAGAAAAGAGAGAGAGAGAGAGAGGAAGAAGAAGAAAAGATTTTACTGGCAAAAATAGTTAACACGTAATGTCAAATTTATCCTGAAAGAACTGTTTATTAATTTGCGTTTAGTTTAATGTAAAATGTAATTCTTTATTGCAAAACCGTGTTATTTTGGATAAAAAACATCGCACGGGATGGTCAAAAATGAAAATCATTTTAGGATTCATCATCTTTGATAACGTAAAGTTCACAAAAAAAAAAAAAAAAAAAATCACTCAGCTAAAAAAAAGATTTTTTTTCCCCCGAAGGCTTGGCTTAGAAATGCCACACTTAAAAAATGTAAATATTTATTCTTTTCTTTTAATTCAAATTTACAATGAATTTCTTAATTATTCATTTTTTAATCAAGTCAGTTTTTATATGCTTAAAATTTTTCATAGAGATATAGATTACCCAAACACAATTTATCCTGATTAGAATCTGTAATTCTAACTAGAAATTTTAGAATGTTAACACATTTTATTTATTTATTTATTATTAATATTTTAATTCCAAACACAATTTTGCTGCGAATGCTTAGGATTAAACAACTTATTATTTAATTTTACTATGTTATCATTAATATTCGAAGTTCTAAAAGTTGTGTAACTAGAAAATGTTAATATAATTAGACTAAATAATAGAACTAATGAGCTTTATTTTGTTGATGTAGCGTAGTTTTAACGAAGATATGGCAAGAGCTTTTGTTCAAAAACTTATAAAGCCAAATTTATAATTTATATTAAATGTCTTTTTTTTTTTTTTTTTTTTTTTTTTTTTAGTTAAATTTGATATTGCTTGGGGAGTTTTTTTTTACTAAATAATGCATATTCTAATAAAATTTAAATCATTAAAGCAATAACATATATTAAAATATTTTTAACTATAAAATTAAGAAAAAAAAACTGCTTTAATACACTAAAGGACAATGTTTAATTACAACGATTTATATTTTCTTTTATGTACAAATATATATTTACAAAAGCAAATCTAAAACTGAAGGCTAATAATAATAACAAAATTGAAAACATTCCTAAGTAAAGAAATAATTTAAACAATGTAATACAAAATTAAACTACAAAAATGTTTTATTTGTGACTTTTTTTTTTTTTTTTTTTTTTTTTTTTTAAGAACGTATGTTTGAAAGTATATCTTGTAAGCTGAATAATATTTTAGAATGGATTTGCATATATTTTCGATTTGACGCACTTTTTTCCCTGCAACCAACTTACATGAACTATGAAATGCAAAACTAGGTCTTTTAGTTTCATTTCTAAAAGATCTTATCCTATTGAAAACGGATGACATAATTAAAGAATAAATTTCTTCTCATACAAATGATCAAAGCAAAATGTACCATGTCAGCCGTATATTCGGACATTATATCTAAAATAATAGAAAATAAATCGTGATAGACAACAACAAGTGTTATTTATATTTATTGATGTCATTTTTCTTTTTGTATCGAGATTAATCCTCATCTGTTGAGAAATGTATTAATAAAAAACTGCACTTTGGTTCTTTTTGGTGTTATCTTAGAAAACAGTTTGATTTGGTATATATATGAAACAAATGTGCTGTGTTAAGTAACTATATTAAAGTATTTTTTAAAGAAGAATATTTACAAAAAAAAAAAAAATAGAAATAAATAATTTTTTTCTATTATTAGGAAAGAACAACAACAACAACAACAATAATAATAATAATAATGAATTGTTTTTGAAAAAAAAAATCTTTAAAATTGAGATTATCCCCCCCCCCCCCCCCAAAAAAAAAAAAAATAATAATAGTAATAATAATAATCGATTCTTTGTTCCATAATTTTATCATCACTGTATATAAAATATAAAAAGCATCGAGTATGCGTGAATTTACATTTATTTTACTAAATATAATTTACATTAATATATTTAATAACAAACATAATAAAAAACAGGCAGTATTTTAGTAGCAATATATCAACTACTTATAGAATACGATCAAAGAATGGTTAACACAGCAACCTGACCAATACTGGTTGAAAAATGCATCTACGTAAACAAAAGCGAAAAAAAAAAAAAAAAGTCTAAAAAGTACTAAGCTAACTATATTTCCAGGGTCGTACTCCTCGTTTTTTATTTTATTTTTTTTGTTTAGAACACTTTTAGGAAAAGCAAATTTCCAACTTTTTCTATAACATTATTTTTATTTAAAAAAGTTTCATGATATTTTTATAATAATGCGCCGTGTTTAAATAGGTTAGAGATTATTGTAAGAAAAAAATAATGGAAGAAAAAAATGCGGAATTTTCTCACTCTATAAAGTCTCTTGAAAAAAGGGCAGATGCAAACCCCTGTATTTGTGTTAAAACCGCATAATTATTATAATCATTTGAAAACAAGTAAGAAGAGAAAAAATATTTAATGCGTATGATGCTTAAATTAGAAGCGTATGTATTATACAGACGTTTAAAAAATAATAATAATACCATTTTTCGACTGCACTAAATATTTATAAAAACAACAAATTTCAAATAAATTTAAAAATATATACTTTGTAGAATGAACAAATTTTTAAACAAGGTTTCTAAGCTTTATAAAATTAAATTATGTAAAATATTAATCATTATATCCAAAGAAAATTACGAAAATAATATGTGTTATTGCGTAAATTTCCAACAGATTCCCTTTTGAAAATAAAAACAACAAAATAAAATAAAATGATATTAATAAAATAATATTATATTCTGCTTTCAGTTAGGTAACTTGAAAAAAAAAAACATTTGGAAATTTACGAAGCATAAAGGAATTTTTAAGTGAAATAAATGTATGTAAATAAATTAAAATAAAAATTGTTTCAATAAAGTAGTTCTAAAGTTAAAATATGTGGATGGAATGATGTAAAATGAGACATTTATTGTAAATTGTATTCCATATTTAAATTCATTTGATTTATTTTATACCATAGTTAAAATATTAAGATGCAATTGTTATATTTCATGATTTTCAATAAAATAAACCCAGAACAGTAATATTACGTATACATATATATATTGTATACAGGATCCTCAGTAGTTACTATTTTGAATTTCACTTTTTATATAAAACAATCTTTGTATTATTCTTTCGAAGATACGTGTTACAAACGATTGCTGAAGATGACTATAAAAACATAGTTGTATTGAGAAATTGTAACTCCCGAAAACTCTTTCTCTCTCTCTCTAAATATATATATATATGCGTGTGTGTGTATGTATGTATAAACACTATAATTCAAAATTAAAGCAACAACCTGTTTTCTAGTTTCTTCTTTTGTGCATAACTTAATTAAAGAAATCTATGAACATAAAATTTAGATAGCATGTTTGTTATCGTATCAATAATTGAATTTTACATAACTTAGGATAAATAATAATTTTTAAACTAATAATTATTCAATTTTTCTCAAAAGTAAGCTTTGGAAAAATTGAAAATTTTCAACAATTTTCGAAAAGAAAACTTTATGAAAAATGGTCTTAAGAATGCATTACAGATGGGTGAAGATGCACATGCAACCATGCTTTAGATTAAAACCGGATTTATCTTCCTATATTCACTTTTATTTATTTATTTATTTATTCTGTTTTTGCATGTGAATAACTTTGTAAAAAATAAAATATGCATAGAAACATGAAAATTGGATAAAACATTTATTATAAAAGTATTTTTTGATATTTTTATTATTTTAGTGAGGTTCACAATTCATAAATTAGTAATTATATTTTTTAAGCGAGAAAACAGGTTGTTGTTTTAATTCTGAACGCCAGTTTTATATATTTATATACTTGTATTTATGTAGCATCAACACTCTTACAAAAGAATGTTAATTTGTTATATTTAGTATTTTAACATCATATATGTAACTAGATAAAACTTTATTATCCCTGAATATTTTACATTGTCCATCTGCGCAGCACTAGTGCGAAGTAAAACCCAACCATCCAACCATCCATCCTGAATATTTCATTGTTTGTAATAATTCATTAATCACATATTTTTAGACATAATTTCCATATTAAATATCAAAACTTTTCGATGTTTTTTGTGGTTTATGCATATTTAACAAAGGAATTCTCATAATTGTATAATGTGTTCTAATAAAGTATATAACTTAGATGACCAAATAAAAATATATTACCTGAAACACACTTATGTGAAAACGGGTAAAATTGTCTTCTTTAAAAATAGTTAATTATTATTTATGGTGGACTAACAAGCCTAGTTCTTTTAAATGTAGTTGTTTTAAAACAACATTTCAAATTAAATATTCAGTAACATAGCACTTAGAAGTAAATAAATTAAAACTGATAACTAAAAACTTTATTCCTGATATATCCATACCTATTTTTATCTCATGAATAAAAAATTAAAAATTAAATAAAAATTAAAAATAACGCACAATTTTTTATTAATAAATTTATAATGCTTCTGGCTTTTTACAATGTCAGATAATGGAATTCACATTGAATATTTTTAAAAGTAGATGTTTCACTAGTTAAAAAAAAATGATAATGAGATATTTTCAATTTGGAGAATATTTAATTATGCATTACCACGTGCTAAATTGCTATCTTAACTTGCACGTTAATGATTTTCGTAATTTATCTTTCGTAATTGCTTTATTTTCTTTGTTGTTAATAAATTACTACTTTAATAGCGCACAGCATTTATAATACAGTCATTCAGTTATTATACTGAAAATCCTAATATTAAACAAATATTCAAATTGTTAAATTATTTATATATGTGCAAAAATAGGAAAATGAAATATTTTTAATACACATAGTTTTCTATTCTGTACCAACAACACTTGTATTTTAAGTATTTGTTTAAAATGTAATATATTCCTTTTTTTCTTTGATCTATTGGGATTTATACAAATATTTATATAAATTTTTAAATGTGACTTTTATTCTAATTCTGGTGATATATCTGTGACTAATATGTAACAATAATTCAGTAATATTATCTTAAAGAAGTGTATATTATACTAAAATATTTAAAATACATGTTTTTTTTTTTCTCTTTTGTAAAACACAAAAATATCATAATACCAACGAATTTTTCAGAAACCATTTCCAGTTTTAAAAACAGTTTTGCTGAACTTCTTTAAAAAACAATTACATAGATTTCATAAATAATAGCATTAAGTAACTAGAATTATTAAAATGTTAAAGTAATATTGCCATATTAATTAAACGATTTATTCAGCTGCTTTAAAATTTGAATAAATTATGATAATTAGATATAAACGATCTGAAAATATGCATATTCAGTTACCATCGTTAAAATAACTTATAATTATTAAAAATACTTAATAAAAGTTTAAAATGCATTTAAAACACTATCGTAAGAAAGTATAAAAGTTAATACTTCTTTGATATTTAAGCATACTTTATTGTGGTATATCAAGAAACATATTGATATAATTACATTTACAAAATGTATAATTATATATTTATATATTTATAAAAAGTATATTTATATTACACGGTTTATCACTACAATAAAACATTTTTCAAAATATTTCATAAAATTCCAAACACAGAAGTCTATATTTGTTTATGTATTTTTAAACAATCTAAAATGAAATGCAACATTTCTCACCTTCTGTTATATACGCAGGTTACATATTTTGTAATCACAAGTGAAGTATCACCAGAAAAGGAATTCGAGATTTTATAAATGAGAAAACTCGTGTGATGTTGTAACCAAGGTAACAAGATCTTCGCCAGTTCCGTTCCCTAGGAGAGTGGGTAACAGAATGGCAAAGAAATGTTTTCGGCAAAATGACGGAGACAAAATGATTCTGCGCACAAGACAAAATGAGAAGAAAGTAGTAATTTTCATTAGTTTCGGTGGGTAACCACTTCCGAACACATAAGTAGTGAATGGATGAATTGACTATATTTATTTTAAGAAAGTTAATTGGAAATGCAGTTAATAAAGTTATTGCTTCTCTTTTAATATTAAGGAATGGGTAATCATAGAGTTCAAAATCAATTTAACCGTTCTTGTCGAAATTTTTAAAATAGACTTTTTAAATTACTCGTGAAAAACAAGTAGAAGCGTATATATTATAACTATGATAATTAGAATAATGGCTATTCAATGTTTGTAATAAATGAAGTTGTTTTAGTCTGAATACATTTTTCACGCACACGCACACACACACACACACACACACATATACATATATATATATATATATATATATGTGTGTGTGTATTAACAGAATACACTATTTAATAAAGCTATTTTTTTTCTTTTCTTTCAACGTTAAGAAAAAATTTCCACTAATGACCATTTAAACACATTTCTTTCACAGTAATTATTATTATTATTATTGTTATTATTATTATTATTATTATTATTATTTCTAAAAAATGCATTTTTTCTTTTCTTTTTGCGCATGTGTTAAGTAACTAACTGTAATTTTTTTTAAAAGAATACTGAACTTTCAAATTAATTAAAATCTGTTCAGATTCTCCACTATTTATTTTCAATGTAAATATAATAATTATTACGATACGAGTTATAAATAATATTATATCCTTTGTTTACGTTTTAAATTACTTCAGTATACAATTATTGGACGTTTATAGTTATTATATACGTATAAAGCTGTTTTTCTCAAAAATTAAAATTGTTAACTTTCTCAAAGTTTGACAAGCTCCAGGCGAAATTCATGAACTTCAATATTATTGAAACTCTTTACACATGCTTTTTTTACCTACATTACCCGACTACAGTAGGTAATAAAAGAATTCTATTCCATCAAAAACTTTGATATCACGTTTTCACCTAATTTACATGTTTCAGTATTTCCCGAACTCAAAAAAGTTGTTTTGGGCAATTTAACACTGTGTGTATGTGTTAGGGAAGACAGGGGCACAGTGGACCACTTTTACACGCATATATATATATGTATTTTTTTTTTTCACAAAAATCAGAAAAGCAATGTACTTGAAAAAAAATATCAAACAATTTCTAAGCCCTTCTTTATGTGTCTTAATTTTTTTATAACAATATTTCCAATACATTATGAATAAAAAAATAAATTACGAGCACGCACAACGTGGACCACTGTGGACCAGCCGCATTTGTTTACATTAAATTAATATACATTACTTTTTTTCCTCTCTCTCTAAAATTAGTTTCTTGTACTATTCTAGTCTAAAGAACATAATTCAAGCATTTTCATGAAATAAAATAAACAAAATTAAACTAAAATAAACAAATAAGAAATCAAATCTCAGTTAGAAATTTATTAAGTTAAAATAGATAATTTTGATTTTTACTATTTTATTAGTATTATATAAATAATTTTTTTATCCAAATATTAATAAATATTATACTACTATTCAAATATTTTATATTTTTTTAATTATTTTGCGATATAATTAATTTACATTTTACGTGTAGGATAAATTTAACTAAAATATATTAAGCTATTTTTGCTTTTCACATGTGATCTCTAAAAACAACAATAATAATAAATTATTCCTACTATTTATTAAATTAGATATTTTTTCTTTTATTAATGCTATATAATTCAAATAATTAATAAATTTAGATATTAATAATGATTATGTTACTATTCAATTTTTTTTTTTCAGAAATTTATTCTTTTTATTCTTTTTATTTATTTTATTATAATACTAAGATATTTATTAATTTAAGATATACAGGATATCCAAGAATTATCTTTACAACTTTGAAATTTAATAACTTTTGAAATAAAAAGGATATTCACATTCTGTGTTCTGCAGTTATTAGTGCAACTCATAAAGTTTTGTTCTGTTTAGGTTAGCCAGTTGTAACTGAGCATGTGGACCCCACAGGAGAAAGCACAATGTGTGGCATTGCTCAATGACAGCAAATCGGACACACAAGTTCAACGCAATTGCAGGACCAAATTTGGCAAGACGCCACCATCCAGACCCACCATCCATGCATGGCACACCAGCTTCATGACCACAGGCTCAGTGTTACATAAGAACTGATTTTTTGGGACTGCGCTGGAATGCTTCGCGAATCCGCTCAACAGTTTCATCACTTGTGCTGGGTCGTCCTGCTCCTTTCTTATGTAACACTGAGCCTGTGGTCATGAAGTTGGTGTGCCATGCACGGATGGTGGGTCTGCATGGTGGCGCCTTGCCAAATTTGGTCCTGCAATTGAGTTGAACTTGTGTGTCCGATTTGCTCTCAATGAACCATGCCACACACTGTGCTTTCTCCTGTGGGGTCCACATGCTCAGTTACAACTGGCTAACCTAAACAGAAAACTTTATGAGTTGCACTAATAACTGCAGAACACAGAATGTGAATATCTTTTTTATTTCAAAAGTTATTAAATTTCAAAGTTGTAAAGATAATTCTTGGACACCCTGTACTTTACATTATATTTGTATCTATAAATTTAACTAAAATAAATATAAGTATTAAATCTAATTTGTAGTTTTAGGCACATTGGAATGTGGTCCACTGTTCCCCATGCCAGAGTAAAACAGATAATAATAATAAAATAATATATAGACTATAAATATGCTAATAAATTTTAGGAATTAAGAAACAGCAATATCTTTGCCTTCCTTTAACAGCTATATAGTATTTATAGTCACTACTTCAATCTTTATAAAATTTTAAAAAACGCAATGTGGAAGAAATGCTTTGAGCAATTCAAAACATAAAAACTGCTCAAAATGGTTACCTTACTATTTCCCATGTTTTTTTTTTTTTTTTTTTTTTTTTTTTTTTTGGGGGGGGGGGGTGCATACAACTAGTACCATGCTGCCATACATGAGTATCCATATGAACTTTAAGAGTTGAATATTGATAGATTTAAATAGGGGTGGTCAACTGTGCCTAGTTCTCCCCTATATGTGTATGGAGAATCTTCTGACTATCATATCTCAACATCTAATAAAAATAGGTCGACGAAACTTCAGAATCAAGATAGGTTCGGCCTACTGATGACTTTGTCAACTTTTGGTGAAAATTGGGAAACGTAAATAAGACAGTTATTCCACAACTCAAAAACGACTCAAACGATTTTTTTCAAAGTTGATAGACAAACACCTTTTAGATATCCTTTCATATCTTTTAATTGGTTAATTAAGGATTGATAGACATCCTGTATAAACAAGTCAATTTTAAGTCTGGCAAGTGCGTTTCTTTACAGACGGCTCGACAGGATTTCTTCAAACTTACCATATTAACTCCATTTAAATATCCTTTTGTATGTATTTGTTTATTTCCGGTGAACTCTGAGTTTGTTAAGTTTTGGTAAAAATCAAAAGTAGAATAAAATCGGTATTTCGAAAACGGCTTCAATGATTTTGTACAAATTTTCTACATAAATATCCTTTTAGATGTTGTTTTGCATAGATCGCTTTGTTACTGCAGGAAAATTTGATAGAGGTCCTGATTAAGTAGGTCAGTTTTAAAGTGTTATATATATATATATAAATAGAAAGAAAGAAAGAAAAAAGCTCTTCCGATTTTATTGAAATTCTCTATGCAAACTCTGTTTTATTAATCGCTTAAAACCACTGCATAGGAGGAAGCGCCCCCCTTCCGTCTAAAAAAAGAAAAAAAAAAAACTGTTTTCTTTGTCTTTAAGATGTATTAGTTTGCTCTTACAGGAAAGTTGTTTGGGGGTCTCATTTTTTAAGTCAATTTTATATCATTTAACCAAATTATTTCAAAAAGTGAGTATAGTAATGAGATATAATTAATCAGACAGATGTTACACATCATAATGTTTATGTATGCAGAAGCATATGTTATCAAAAATAATGTTCTTTTCGGGTCATTAGAGTGCAAAATTATATTTTATTGAAAAAATATACATATAAATAAATCCATTTTATATTGTTTAATATTATAGTACCTGGATGACAGAGTTTATTCGGTCTCATTGTAAAAATCATTCGTAGTGTAGATACAGTGATTTGTTTCCAAGTAATTACATACATTATTTGTTTGCCCATGGCTGAGCGTTAGGTTATTACTGAAAGCTAATTTTCTTGGAAATAAGGAAAATTCAAATCGAATTGTCGTGTCAAATATCTAACTATAATTTCTTATCAAAATCACTCAAGCAGTTTCCTAAAAAACAAGATTTTTGCTACATATTGTTCTAGGGCAATGACGACTAACTGTTTTGAAGAAAAAGATAAGTACGATAGTTTTTCATCTAAAAAATAACTTATAAACATTTTTTAACCCTTTTCGGAGCAAGACAATTCGGATCATTTAAATTATACTGCCCCCGGAATTCATGAAATAAATTAAACTAAAAGATATTTCAAATTTTAAGGTTAAAAAAACCGGCCTTTCCTGATATGTTATAAACGTAAATGTTTGCTAAAAAAATTCCGGGATGAATTTTTGCATTTAGTTCTTAAATTTTGCGTCCTCGCAGCGAGGACAGTGCGCGTTAAAGGATTAAATTGTGGCAGCAAACGTCTAGAAACCGTATTTCTCTCGGGTGTTGTGTGGGTTACCAGTGAAATCAGTGAGGGTTATTTCAGATCGAACTGACATCTTAAAAACGAGCCAACCCTAAATATTTATTAAAATCATTCAAGGACTTTAAACAAAAAAATAAAAAATAAAAAAAATAAAAATCTGTCATTTTTTTTTTCTGGGAGAAGTGCGAGTTACCGCTGAACTCTAAATGTTCTAAAAAGAATGCCAGACATTTGTGCTTACTAATCAATTGTAAACTAAAAATATTTCTAAATCTAAATTTGTATTTAAATCATTCAAATAGTTCCTTAAAAAAATCTCTACCATATTTTGCCACGTAGTACAAGATAAAGGTTAAGAATGAACTCTAATTTTCACGAAGATGAGGATAAACCAGATGGGTTTCTCATTCCAAAAAAACTCTTAATACTAAGTTTTTATCCAAACCGTTAGAGCTATTTCCTAGAAAGTTTCTGCCGTATTTTTTGAAGGGCAGATTGGTGGCTAATTGTAAATGCTAACTTTCCTAAAAATGAGGAAAATTTAGTTTCAATTGTCATTTAAAAAATCCCCATAACTTAAATATTTATAAAAATCGTTCGAGAAAGAAAACCAAATTCTGGTCATATTTTTTGTCACAATGGAATGAGGTTAACACAGCAGTGAATAATAACTTTTCTCAAGGCTAGGATATGTCCGATAGCTTTCTCATAAAAAAAAAAAAAAACTTAATTCTATGTTTTTATTTAAAATGTTAGATTTATTCCTGAGAGTATTTCTTCCATATTTTGCAATGAATGGAAAACAGTCAACAGTTTTCTAATTTTCGTGAAGAGTAGATTAAGTCAAATGGATTTCTTATCTAAACGAACAGATAAACCTAAGTTTTTATCAAAATCGTTAGAGCCATTTCCCACACAACAAAATTTCAGTCATATTTTTCAACGGGAGGAATAAGGATTAACAGCGAAAGCTTAATTTTCAGAAGAAGAAAATAAATCAGGTGTATTTGTTGACTCAAAGCAGCTTTATTTCAAAAGTTATGTAAATTTCAAAAGTTATTATAAAATGTTAAATAAATCCTTGTCGAATCATGTTCTTAGACTGACTAAGAACATGATTCTACAAGGATTTAATTTACAAAACAATATTAACTCTACTTTTTTATGTAGGAATTTTTGCTAGTGTTCGGATACTTTTGTTACCGACTGTATATATATATAACGGGTGTACCAGATTAAAATAGACTATTGCTATTTGTACGTATATATGAAAATTTTACAGATTTATAAAAATTTATAAATTTTTTACAGATCAAGAGCAAAAATTACATTGCAACTATAAAATAGTATGAAGAACAAAGAAATGCAAAAATTAGTACTTTCCAAGTTCAAAAGTGGAGAATCCGCTAGCAAATTATTTCGTTTGAAAGGTGTTTTAAGTCGTGCCGATGTTTTTAAGTGGTGTAATATGATTAGAAAGACTAGCAGTATTAAAACATCTCATCCGTCAAGCTGTCCGCACGAAAACTCTGATTCAAAAAGTGAAGAGTCGCTTGCACTTAAGAAGAGTATATCCATAAGGGAACTTGCTAGGGAACTCAAAGTATCAAAATCACCTATTCAGCGAATACTTAAAAGTGACATTGGATTACAACCCTACAAAAAACGAATAGAACCTAACCTCACAGAAACCCAAAAGCAGAAAAGAATCAAACTTGCTAATTAGGTGCGACACAATTTCAGAAAAGCTGAAACTAAGAGAATCCTTTTTTCTGATGAAAAAAATATTGATTTACATGGAATATACAATGTTCAAAATGCAAGAGTTTGGGCAGCAAATCGCCTTGAAGCTAACAAAAAAGGTGGAGCGTTAAAAAAACATAAGTTTCTTAGAAAAGTTATGGTTTGGTTAGTGGTATGCTCCAAAGACGTATCTCCATTAGTTATATTGGATAAGGGAAAAGTCGATCACCAGCAATATATTGCAAATGTATTGCCTGTAGCATTAAAGTTTGGAAATAATGTCTATGGAAAAAATTGGACTTTCCAAAAAGATAGGGCCACATCTCATACCCACAGACTTTCTCAAGCTTGGTGTCAGAAACATTTTCCTCGTGTAATCGATAAAGCCCATTGACTTCCAAACAGTTCAGATTTAAATCCACTGGACTACTCGATTTGGGAGGAATTCGTACGGCAGGTGAACTGGGATAAAGTAAAATGCAAAAAAACCCCTGATTTTCAGAACTAAAACGAGCTGTAAATAGGATGAGAAAGGATGTAATAATGGAAAGTTGTTTAAGTTGGATCAAACGCTCACATCGAATGGCAAACAGCATGACAGACTGACAAGCTGATTGACTAACAAAAATGTCAAAAATGATTGCTTTTATACTATAAAATTATTTACTGAATATTGTACTTATTTTATCATGAAAGAAAGAAAAAAAATATGTAAATAATTTCAGGATGGCATGATAGTTAAGAAACTGAAAATTACTGCCATTCAATTTAATTTTTAATATATATAGGGTAAAACTAGCATTCTTTGACAGCTTCACTAGTCACTATATTTAAATGAATTATTAGATTTCGATATTGTTTATTAATATAAAAATATCTCAACAAATCAAAACCTTCAAAAACATGTCTTTGAAATCGGTCAAGGTTTTGGTTTTGATTTTGCAAAACGTCGTCTTAGTGGAGAGGTCAACCAAAAATATTATGCCTTACTGTAATGCCTTAATGGGGGTTAGCCAATCAAAAATTTTCACATCAAATTTTCTGACACAGTCGTCACGTAGAATCCCAGTAGACTGGTTGAGTCAAAGAGTGAATGTAACTCTTATATGAAAAAATCACTACACGCCCCCTTTCCCCTTGAGGAGAGAATTCCTGAAAATTCTGAAATTGGTTTTAAGGTACAGGTGTTTATTATATTTTTCAGGAAAAATGTTACAGATATCTGTTTTTTTTTTTATATTAAGGGTTGAGTGAATTTATGTTTTACCTATGTGAAAACACTTCTTGCGTCCCCCCCCCCCCACTGGGTTCTAATCCGTGATTTTTTTTTCTAGGTATTTGTATTTGTTATATTTTTAAGAAAAAAATCTTACGGATATCTATCTATCTATCTATATCTACCTATCGCTCTCTCTCTCTCTCTCTCTCTCTCTATATATATATATATATATATATATATATATATAATTGTTTTAGAGGGGGGGAAAGTGTTTTTTGAAATCATGTTTTGATCCCTCAATCACTTAGGAGAGGGGATGTTAGATATTGTCCATGTTTTATTTTACCTCTCATTTTTATATTTTTAATTCTCATGATATATGTTTCTTATTAAAAAAAATATTTAGATGATGCTCGTGTGCGTACATCTTTTTTTTTTTTTTTTTTTTCTGAGTATTCAAATTTTTGAGTGTAATAAAAACAGCAAATAGATTTTTTTGTTGTTAGAATTTATTTAGTTTTTAGAAAGCTTACGAGTATAAAATAACTTCTTTTGTAGGATTTAAGTTTATTTGGCATCCGCAATTATATCTAGTAAGCTAGAGAGTTAAAATAACTTTCTTTTTGTACGCTTAAATAACATTTTTGTGGCATCCGCAACAGGACGAAGTAAAACAATATGTCTCAAGCGTATAAAGGTTTTAGAAAAGCCTATCTGAAGGTTGTAGCGGAAGTGCTGGGCGAAATAATTCCTCCTGAATGTACTATTGCTACCTTGAAGGAAATTATCTTGAACAGCAACAAATACAAGAAAGATCCCATTTTAGCGCAAGAAATTCTATCAACGGCGGTTTTTGAGAGGAAGAAAGGGAAAAATTGAAACTAGAGCCAGAAAAAAATCTACAGCAACAAAAACTTAAACTTGAACAAGAAGAAAAACTTGGACTTAAACTTCAGCAAGAAAAGCTTAATCAAGAATTAGAGATAAAGATATGGAATTAGACCAACAGTTGAAATTAGCTAGAATACAGTCACAGGCACACAGTCAGGTTGAGTCAATTTTAACTATTAGTGAAAATAATGCATCTAAACGAAAATTTTCCTTACCCAAGTTACAATTCCGACAATTTGATGGGGATTTAAAAGAATGGCTCCCATTCTCGATCCAAGTAAAAGAACACTTTCTTCAGACAGTAACACGGAATGAAAATGGTCGTTATGAGATATCATCGGCTAAGATAAACCACCTTTACCCGATATTTTGTGTTTAGCCAAGAAAAGGTTAACCAATGTCACACAAAAACTACTTGCGAGTAATATTTATGAAAAATATGAGGAATTACTTTTAGGATAGCTTGGCGATAAAATTATTGAAGAGGTTCATCAATGTGAAAGGTCATTTTATGGACACTACTTACCTCATCGACCAGTTATAAAAGAGAATAGCACTACTCCAATTCGTCCAGTGTTTTCGCATGAGCAAGAATCCAAAGCTATCCATCTTAAAATCAATGTCTACACTGCGGCCTAAATCTCATTGAATTAATTCCTGACATACTTTTGCGATTTAGAAAAAATAAATTCGGTGTCGTAGCTGATATCAAGAAAGCGTTTTTGGAAATAAGCATCCGGAAAGAAGATCGGGATTTTTTGCGTTTCCTCTGGTGGAGCAATCCAGAAAAAAGTAAGCTTAGATTACTTCGTCATTCTAGAGTCGTTTTTGAAGTCAAAAGTTCACCTTTTTGCTCGCTTCAGTAATAGAATATCATATTAAAAATGATGAAGAATACGACCCAGAACTTAAACAAAAATTGCTGAGAAGCTTCTATGTTGACAATGTTGTTACGGGTTTCCGTATGGAGGAAGAGTTAAAGAGGTTTATTACTTGATCTAAAAAGCTAATGTCTAAAATTCGACCTAAGAGAATAGGAACATACAGAATAGAGAAAGAACACGGAACACAGTAAAGAAACTGCTGTACTTGGATTACACTGAAACAGATTTTTGGACATTTTAAAGGTCAATGTATTCTGGACGAAAGATGTAAATCTGGAGAAAATAACAAAATGTACTATGTAATCAGTAGCACATAAAGTTTTTGATATAATTGGTTTTTCTTCACCAGTCATGATTTGCCCCAAGATGATGTTACAGAAAACCTGGAAAATCGGTATAACCTGGGATGAAGAAATTACCGACAATCTAAAGAGTTTATCGGATGGTTTTGTGAATTAAATATATTGGAAGAAATCGATATTCCACGATACATTCAAGTCACTTCAGATAATTTAAAAAATTGTGCTCTTCATACATTTTGTGATGCTAGTATTCATGCTAATGCTGCTGTTGTATTTTTCATGATAGAAAAAGCTGACAAAGTGAAATTATTCCTTCTGGCAGCCAAATCCCGCATCGGTTCTTTAAAGTGCCCAACTATACCTCAAATGGAGCTCTTAGCGAAAAATATGGAAAGATATTTCTGGAGTGATTCCACAGCAGTGCTTGCAGGGATAACCAGAGAAGAGAATTGGTCAGTTTTCGTTAGGAACCGAGTTCAAGAAATCAGGAATTTGTCCGATCCTTCTTTATGGAAATATATTCCCAGTGAAATTAATCCCTCGGATCTACCCTCTAGAGGTTGTAAAGCCAAACAACTTGTCTCTCTCAAATGGTGGTAGGGTCCATCATGACTTAAAGATCCCTATGAGTAAAATAAACATATGAATTTCATCTAACAGAATATAAATGAAGAAGATGCTGAAAGAGAAAAGTTAAAATCAACAAAATTACCGATAAAGTTAGATGAAAATTCAGAGAATACTTTGTACTATCAATATTTTTCATGTTATGAAAAAATCGTACGCTTTGCTGGATGGACTCTCCGTTTTAAACATAATACTTGTAATTCAAAGAATAAAGTGAAAGGAGAATTGACAAGTTAGGAATTTCACGAAGCAGAAATAAAGATAAAGATTATGATAAATTGAAAACTCTTGAGATTTTCAAAGATGAGGAAGATAAAATGCGCGTGAAAACTAAAATTTTGTATCGACAAGACAAGAAGGATTTTCTCACTCCTATCGTTCTACCACCTAATCATGAAGTTGTTAAACGACTGATTTCATATTTTCATCTGAAAAATTGTCACGCAAGTCCTCAGATTCTTTTAAATTTCATTAGAGAGAAATATTGGATTTTCAATGGAAGAAGAACTGTGACATCTGTTTTATCTAAATGTACTACTTGTAAACGATTCAACTCTAAGAACTTGGAATCTTCGCCAATTTCTCTACCAGAAAATCGAGTAAAAAATGCAGCTGTGCTTCAGATCATTGATATTGGCATATGGCTGGTCCTCTATTTCTGAAAGACAATCAGAAGAGTTGGGTTATCTTGTTCACATGTGCCATCTATCGGGCAGTACATTTTGAATTTGTTACAACAGCAAGTACAGAGGCTTTTTTAATAGCTTTAAGAAGATTTATATCTCGTAGAGGAAGATGTTCCGTTACATATTGCAACAACGGTTCTAATTTTGTTGGTGCAGCTATTTGAAGCGATTGAACTGGAATCATATACAAAAAGATGGAGCAGCCAATTTAGTTGAATGGAAATTCAATCCGTCAACTGCTGCATGGTGGGGCGGCTGGTGGTAGAGGCAGACTGATGAAAGATCTATTAAAAAGTATCCTTCGGCGAGCGTGCTTGAATTATGAAGAAATTATTACTGTAGTGGCTGATTGCAAAAGCGTTATCAATTCTCGAACTTTAACTTACATGTCAGAGGAAGAATGTATTAAACCAATTCCTCCTGCCATGTTTTTGAAAGATATTCATGAATATATTTTACAAGACATTGATGCAGTTGAGAAAAACTCTTTCAAACGAAGGCTTAAATACAAACAAGCACTGCAGAAAATTTTAAGAAATTGATTTAGATCAGAGAATTTGGGTTTACTTATTCAGCAACCGAATGGGAGAAGAAGCCAACAGACAGTTTCTGTAGGAGACATTGTAATAGTGGGAGCGGACAATAAAAAAAAAGGATTCACTGGTCATTAGGACGCATCATAGAGTTTGTTCATGCCAAAGATGGAAAAGTGCACCTCGTAAAGTTACAAACATCTCATTCAGAGATACTTCGAACAATACAAAGAATTTATCCTCTAGAAGTGACGGTGCTGAAAATACGTTTCTTCATCCAGCTGTGAAAGAAGCACAAATTGAACAGCTATTGGGGGATAAATCCTGCATGGAAATTAAAAAAACTAGATCGTGAAGACTAATTAAAATGCCAGACAGATTGATTTTATGAAGTTTATGAAATGTTCTAGATATATGAAAATGTAGAGTTAGATATTGTCCATGTTTTATTTTATCCTCTCACTTTTATACTTTTAACTCTAGTGATATATGTTTGTTACTGAAAAAAAAAAAATATTTAGATGATGCTTGTGTGCGTGCATCTAGTTTTTTTTTTTTTTTTTTTTTTTTTTTTTTTGAGTATTTAAATTTTTAAGTGGAATAAAAGCAGAAAATTTATTTTGTTTTTGTTAGAATTTATTTAGTTTTTAGAAAGCTTATGAGTTTAAAATAATTTATTTTGTAGGCTTTAAGCTCATTTTGCGTTGCAATTATATCTAGTAAGCTAGAGAGTTAAAATAACTTTCTTTTTGTACGCTTAAATAACAGGGGGGGGGGGGCTAATTTTGTAAAATCTCTTTTTAGTGGGTGTCTACGGTAGGAATTTTTTTAACAAGTTTCAAGTTTCTAGGTTTATGGTTTTGGACTGAGTGATGATGAATCACTTAATCAGAGCAAACAATTTTATATATATAAATAATCGTATATTGATCAGATAAAAAAAAGTGAACAACTTCAAAATTTATTTCTTAACTCCATTGCTTCATTTTAAATATTATGGAATTTATATATTGGATGTGACCAATAACGTAAGATGTTCTTTCACGTATGCAGACCTTTGTTTTTCCATTAAGTAATAAGTGCAAAACTTTGAATAAACACCACAAAATTCAATATACCCGCAACAATGGTTTTGGGTCGAAAAAACACACTACCCTTCTAGTTTACTGCATTTTATGGAGGGGGTGTTGCCGCTTTGATTGCAGCACTCGTGCCTACTTTGTTCGCCTGACGAAGGATTGTGTGTTTTTTCGACCCGAAACAATTATTGCGAGTTTATTACATTTTATAGTGTTTATTCAAAGTTTCGTATTTATTACTTTAAAGCACCAGTTCCTGTTGTACTTTCTTATTATCATGCATTAACTGTTTTTATTGAAGTAAAAGTAATAAGTAAATATTTGTAATAATCTAAAATCAATTAATTAAAAAATATCTGGAAAAAAAATAGTATGCGAAATATTTATTTTCAGTGCCTCAGACTATGTATTAGTTTAAGTTATTATTTTTCTTTAATTAAAACAAAATAAAAGGTGGTGAAATGAAAACCTATTTTAGCAATTCTTCATTCAATTTATGAAATGAAATTATTACAAATGCGGCATGAAACTATTTTTTTATAAAACATATGAATATAAATCTAAATAATTAGAAATTGGAAATTTAAAAGCTCCTCTTAACAACGTGATATGAAGAATATTTTGGTTATGCATATCTTTTCGGTGTTTAATTTTCTTTTTCTTTTTTAATAAGTATGTAATTAAAATTTATTGCCTGTTTGGTCATTTAAAATGAACTTCAAATTACATCCATATACATTATACACTTTTGCCTATAAATTATATTAAAACGAAACAACAGTATTTCATTTAATTAAAGTGACACGATTTTATATTAATTATATATTCAAGTGAATAGAAATATAAATAGAAATATAATGTACTGAAAGCTATACAAAAATATTTTGAAAGCAATGTAACATTAAAGTTTTGTGTATTAATATTTTAAAATTTGTTTCAAAATTATGTGCATAATTAAGAAGATAAGCTATTCAGAGTTGTCTTAAGTCATAATTATTCTTGAGACAGTTATGAAGCTTTAAATAAATTTAAACAAAGCGATGAAAATTGTTAATAATCCCACTCGAAAAAAAAAAGTTTAAATTAGTTCCACCAAACATCCGATACCAAGAGAAACTTTTTCATTTGTGTATTCCTTCAAGTTAGATTAAATTTGTGAGATTTTGAGATTTAAAGCCTTTGACAGTTTATAACAAAGTTACTTTGACATTTGTTTATGATGAATTATTTTTACTTGAATATGTAAGGCAAATTTTATTGTGTCTAGACGTATGAAATAAATAATTAAACATTTAGAATAATCTTAGCAATTAAAATTACTCATATTAAATTTATTAAGAATATAATATAAATAAATGAGCACTATATATTTAAATATATTTATTAAAAGCATATTTAAAAAAAAAAAAAAAAAAATCATTGCGCCATTAAAACAAAGGATTTGGTAAAATATAGTAAACAGTTAAATGTCTGGCAAAGTTAATCGACATTAAACTCGAAACTGTTCAACCAATATTTTATAAATAAATTACTTCTTTGAATATATAGTACAATTCATTTTACATTAAAAAAATAATAATAATTAAGCTAAATCGAGCCCAAAATATGTGTAAATTTGAATTTTTAAATATTTATATCTTATCCATGCATAGTTATTTTACGTTTATTTGTTTGTGCCTAAATTTTATAAATTTTTACAAGTTAGGATTCTATTTTATTAGATGCCTTTAAAATTAAGAGCAAGAAGTGTGAAAGATTTTAGTAGAATGTCTTATAGAAAGTTATAAATTGTGTACAAATAATAATTTTGGGAAACAAATTTACATTGTGCCCAGTTATTTTGGGCATTTCATCTTGGAAAATGCAATTTTAATTCTTGTAAAATAACGTTGTGATTTTAAATTCGGCTATAAATCATATTCTAGAAAAAAGATTCGCGAACATTTTCTTTTCCAAATTTTTCATGAATATATCTGAACAAAGTGTGACAATATTTAGAAAATGGTTGTTTGTATTTCTATATTTCTTTGTACCACTTAAATATTACAGACTCTTTAGCTGTCAGAAACGAATGTGCAGAGTACACTGCTCATACAAATTAGAGGAGCAAGCAAATAAACGAAGAAATTATTGTGCGTTAGCCATGCATGGACATAAAATTGAGAATACACGTATAACAAAATGCAATACAGAAAAAAAGATACGAAAAACAATTGTGTGGGAACTTTAATTCCTTTTAATAGTAGAAAGAACATGAAATGATGCTTCAGGGCAACAATTTGGTTACATGTAATAGACAAAAAACTTAATTTTTGGAAATGATACAGGATTTTTTAATGTGAAGTCGCCCCTAACTGCTAAGACTACCACACACCTGTTTGGCATGGATGCGATGAGGTTATTGATAATACTTTGAGGAATACTGCTCCACTCTTGAAGAAGTGCGATCTCCAAGTCTTAGACAGAAAAAAGAGGCCTTGGTCTTGCAGCAACCCGTCGTCCGTTTGTGTCCTAAACATGCTCGATCTGATTTAGATCTGGAGAGCATGCTGGCCATTCCATACGCTGCAATGTTTCGGATTCAAGAAAGTTCTCCACAGGACGAGCTGTATGAGATCTGACATTATCATGCATTAAAATAAAGAAATGTCCAGTTTCTGCAGAATTTCGTCTGCATACCTTTCGGCCGTCAAATTGCCATTCCGATTGATATGCAGGTCTGCACGTCCGCCTATGCTGATTCCAGCCCGTACCATCAAATCACCTCGTCTCTAATGGAATCTTTCCTGAACGAATATAGGGCTATTTCGAGTGCCCCTTTCTCACCCTGTCAAAAACATGTCTGGTGTCACACTTTAAACTGAATCGAGACTCATCAGTAAACAGCACTTGACTCAAATCATATTGCAGCCAATCTTGAAGTTCAGCAGCCCACCTTCTTTGGCTTGTACGATGTCTTGCTGTTAACGGAATATACACCATTGACCTACTTGCATACAGACCACGCTAGTGAAGCCTATTTTCGATTGTTTGGCTTGAGAGCCTACGCCCTCTTGCCAAAAGAAAATGTCTTTGCAGCTGAGTAGCATTGGTTGTTCTGTCTCGACGAGCTGTTAACAGGATATATGGACTATTATTTGCGGTGGTAGAACGTGAAAGACCTTGTCCTGGTCGACGTCTAACATTTCCTGTTTCTTGGAGTTGATTATACAGTCTTGAAATGACACTTCTTAGTGGCCACTCCATTGTAGTGACCACTCCAACAATGTCCACTACAATTTTTTAAGTTTGGCTGGTTTCAAGTCTTTCGATAGTACCCTAAGCCATGGATTCCGGTTGGTCACGTTCTCGTGACATTTTCAATTCATCTTCTCTCAAAACAAAAGCCTAAAGATTGAATTTCAATACTGAGACAGTGAAAAAGAGAAGCTTCTGCGAAAGGACAATTTTTGCACTTATATCTTTTTTCTGCTTTTTGACGTCATGAGCGTTGATTTGCAAATGAAGCTTTCTTCTTCTGTTTTCTGCCATGTTCTAAATTATGTATGTTTTATTTGGCATTATTTATCGGTATAAGCATTTGCGTAATTTCTTTAAAACCATGTGCTCCCATAATTTTTTTTGAGCAGTGTATTTCAAAAAAATTATATTTTGCTAGATATTGAAATAAATTGTCTTACACAAGAAGACTCAATTTCACAATGGGATATTATACTCTGTATTATGTTTTGATTCTAAAAGTGTCTTCTTAATTTGTTGATAATAATGAGCGGATCTTGATAGAAACGATGAAATTTCTAAAAAAATTCAAAAATACTGAAACTAATACTACATAAAAATTTATCGGAATGTACACGAAATGTATGGTTGTTACAACATACTAGCATGAATACCGCAGTGGTCACCGTAGTAACATTTTTTAAAGAAAGATTTAGCAATTGCTTACAGTAGTTGGATTCGATTGTGTGATACAGAAATTGCTTTTTAAAGCACGTGCGCTAACATCCAACATCTTTAAAACCAATTAATCAAAAAATCGACAATTTTAATTAAATACGAAGCTCTTATGAGTTTCAGTGATGTAAATGTTTATTAGGGAGATGTAATAATAATGCTGATAGAAATTAGAAAGGATCTTAAGATTTTCGATAGACTTATATTGTCTTTTATTATCAATTTTTGCCTTAGGACCTAACAATATATACACTGGAGAACAACTGGATAAGCGATTAGCAGTGCGAATTAATATAAATTTCTGCAAACATGATAAATTATCCGAAACATTAAAGGAAATACTATTCCGAAATATTAAAGGAAAATTATCAGTTTTACCATATCCTCAACAATCTAAGAACCGAGGTAATAGGGTATTCTCAAAATGTAACGTTCCGGGCAGCCGATTAATCGCATTAAAATTAAATGTAAAGATGTAGTAAGTCAAAACCCCTTATCTGCATAAACAAAAGTGTACGAAATTGCAATTAAGTGCCCCGCAGTTAAATGGTAACGAAAATCGCGCTGTAAGCTGATAAACTTATTTCTGGGAAATTCCGTATGTTATAGCAATAATTAAGTGCAAAATGTCTGTAAGACATCAATTAGGTGCTTACGTTCGTTGATGATCGGTTTGACGGATAGAGTAAGGTTGAAGATACACTACTATTCGAAAGCCTGCTGGTGATTTTAGAAGGATCACCGCACCCCAGCAGGATCGATATATATCCCTAATGGCGAAAAACAACAGAAATCTCACTCCTAGATAGATATCTGCAGACTTTGTAACCAATACCGGTACATTTTTATTTGCCAGAGCTATTTCTCTTAGATTTAATCTGGTTGCTTTGCATGCACGGAAACTTGTTCAATGCATCCTATTCAACCACACCATCGTCGAGAAAGATTGCATTTTTTAAGTAACATACTGGTTGGAATCAGAAACGGTGGTCGAGAAGATGTTCTCCGATGAATACTGCTTCACTGTGACAAGTGATTTTGGACATTAGTTAGTGTGAAGAGAGATGAAAACACGTTGAGCACTATAGAATGTTCGTAGATGTAATCGGTGTGGAAAAGGTGAGATGTTGTGGACAGGCATTATGCACAAGGGTAGAACACTGCTTCACATCTTTGAGGGAGCTATCATTGCATCATAGATGCACTGCAAGGAGATTATTCTAGATAGTCCCATTTTTTTACAGGTGTGGTAAATCTAAACCTTTTCTTATATGAATTGCAATGCGCGTAAACACAGGACTGTAGAAGTGTCGAAAGTAAAAAATATTATGTGTGGAATGGCTTCTTACTCTCCAGATTTAAATCCTGTAGTGTATGCCGGGCTGCACTTGATAGACGTGTTTCTCAAAAAGAAGCATTCTATATTCGAACCACTCAAGAACTGAAAATCACCTTGAGAGAAGACTGTGAAAATAAGAACCAAGACTTCTGAATAATTTAGTAAAAAATATGAATAACAGATATAAAATGCGGACTTGTGTCTTAGAAAATATATTCTTTACTGAGAGACTGATATTTTTTCGCCTTTCATCCTCAAATAATTTTGTGAATCTGAGTTTTTACAAAAGTGAATTGTATTTATTTATTTATCTTTTTATCTATTTTATTATGTAACCTTAGAATGTGGTCAAATGTGTATCATTCTGATTGATTAATATTATACTCTATCTCTTTTACACATATGTTTAGTTTCATTTCTTCAATAATTCCATGACTTATTTCGAAAAATGTCTCTGTTTTTTAGCAATTGTCAAGTAGTGTATTTGTTAAGCTAACAAAACATCCATTTTTTTTTTTTTTTTTTTTTTTTTTTTTAAGTTAGCAAACACCTATTTTGAATGTAATAGCTGTTTAATTTCTAAACTAAAATACAAGAGTATGCACATGAATTTTTATTTTTAAATATAGTACTTCATACTCTCAGGAAGAATATATCAGAAATCTAGTAAGACACTCACACTAGTTTTTCGTATTTTACATTGTTATGGAAGTATTATCATATATACAGTTTAGGTTAAAGATAGACAGGCGAAATCCTAAAATCCTAATTTTCGTATTCAGTACTTCGAAACGAGTAAATACAGCAAACCTCAATTTCGAAAATTTGTCCCTCAAAAAATTTGTTTCTTAACGTATGTGCGAAAGAGAAAGTAACGAAGCAGATTACCATAATAAGATGATGAGCTTACCATGAAATATTTTTTAGAAAAATTTTATTTATAGCAACTTTTTTACTTTCTCTTACCCATAAGGTAGAGAAAGTATTGTTTTTGGGTCAAATTTTCGAACGCGAGATTTTGTTATATTTACACGTTTTGAGGTCCCCTGAATACGAAAATCATGTTTTTAGCAAATGGTCTGTGTGTCTGTGTGTGTGTCTGTGTGTGTGTCTGTCTGTCATCAGCATATCTCAAAAACAAATTATGGCAGAAAGTTCAAACTTGACATTTTAAATGTGTATCATATAGGGATGCTACAGTAAGCTTTTCGTTAAGATCAAGCAAATGGTTCGTGTACAGGGACAATCAAGAGAATTCTAATACATTACGTCTATGAGGGAAATTGCAGGTAAGTAGAGGTTAACGTCTATAGACTGCACTAAACCAAATGAAACGAACACATATTTTTTGTAATAGAGATAGTCAACTGGGAAAAAAAATTGTGTATATAGGAGCCTCGCCTCCCCCCACCTGGGGGGAAGTACCCCCTCGAGGGGAGTAAATTTTTATGATGGGTATCTTTCAAAAGCGCTCGCCAATACCTTTAAAACGAATGGTTAAACCATCGATCTGCGATAATTTAAAACAAAGTTATCGATTGTTTTTACTTTTAACGAAAAAAAAAAAGCCACCTTTTTTTTTTTTTTTTTTTTTTTTTATATTGAGAACAAAATGGACTTTTTTTTGGATATTTGGTGCTATACTACTTCTCTAATATGGAAATGGTCTGCATTATCATAAAAGATAATTTTTTTAAATAATAATTTTAATAAATTATTTTTTAATAACCGAATTAAATTCTATATAAATGTAGGTGCATTAATGAAACGGGGGGTTGAGGGGGGCAGTAGCCCCCCTCACACAGAACTAATTATCATATAAAACTCTTCAGAAGCCTAATATGAATTGTTTAACACAGGTTTACATAACAGTACTCGTTATCTTACCTTTTAATCTGCAACCTGTATTTATAGTATTAAATTTCAGGGTAAAAGAAAGTCGTGTGAGTGACACACCAGATTATTTTTTGTTAACATTATTTCGTATCGATACAAAAGAACATTCTTTATTCTGCTTTGATTGAATTGGGAAAGATATTATGGAGCCTATATACTCTTTAGACAGAACTGATGAAAGATACTGAACATTTTTGCGCAAATTTCATTTTTTATTTATCATTAGGTAACTTTAATAGCTAAATATTAAATTTTTAAAATAATATTTTTTAGTTCGTCATCATACAATAGGTACGGAGAACTTACATGGAAACATTCAAAAGGTGTCGCCTTCAAAAATATTGAAAATAATATAGGTGATTCTACTCTTCATAAAACACCAGAAAGTGAAAAAAGTATCGGCTGAAATGATTTACAGCGACACCACAAAAAATTATCAAAATTAAGCGTTTTTGGCGATTTAGTACTGTTAGGCGATAAGTTCGTTTGCACTGAGATTGCCGTGTACAAGAAGAACCGTGTTTTCTCAAGTACTCAAAATCAATCGCCTAACAGTGTGAAATTGCCAAATATGGTTAAATTTGATAAACTTTTGTAGTCGCTGTAATTAATTTCAGCCGATATTTTTTTCACTTTCTGGTGTTTTATGAAGAGTAGAATCACATATATATATATATATATATATTTTCAATATTTTTTGAAGACGACACCTTTTGAATGTTTCCATGTTAGATAATAGTGAAAATTTTCGATCTCGAGTTTTTGACTGTTTTACGTGTTTTGAGGTGTGAGGAATGCGAAAATAAAATTGTTATGGTGTCTGTCTGTATGGTGTCTGTTTGTGTTAGTGTATAAATTTGTTAGTCTGTGTACACGATATCTCAAGAACAAATGATTGTAGTACATAAAAATGGCCAGCTTTAAAAACATAAATGGGTTTTTGGAAATATCCCTAATAAGACGCACGGCCGTTTTCAATATCTTTGTACTATTATTGGTCGAATTTTACTCACATATCAGGATTTAGCTAAATTTCGCACTGAAAATTGTTTTTCCCCTCCCCACTTAAAAATCCAAAAATCCAAAATCTAAATTATTCTTTTTATCCGACCAGATTACCTTATGACATTGGCAAGAACTCTATTGGTCGCAACATTTTAATTTAAAAACTTCGTAAGTTATTCGAAATTTACAATTTTCTTAACATGGGAATGTAGGGCAAATTTTTGTTTAAACGTTCATTAAAAGGAATACTTTTACTGTAAAGATGTCAGACCACCTTTAAAATATCAGTAATGATGCTGGGTAAATGTAATTAACTATGAAAACTCATCTTTGAAAAATTCGTAAGTTATTTGAAATTTACGATTTTCTTAACATGGCAGAATAATTCGAAATTTCACAAAAATGCTTCACTCTGTTATTCTTGGATTCTACAAGACAAAGAAAAATATAATTGACAAAATCATAAAATTTAAGAGCGTAGGCATTTTGTTTCATTTTTTAAATAAAATACTTTTCAAGTTGCAGTTTTTGAAACTATTTATTCTATTGTAAAAAAAAAAGTGTCTAAGTATTTATTAAAGTAAATGAGAATTTTATTTCGCAATTTAGCATATATTTTTCATAATCAATAATTTAAAATTTAAAATACATTGTGATACATTTAAAAAAAACAGCTTACAAAAATAATGTGTAACAAGACGATCGACATACCTGCTCAGACATCTGTCTATTTATAAACTGTTTTAGAAATGCATGATAATGTTGTAACATGTTGCAGAACTGTTTTAGAAATTTCTACATTCCATTGATTTGGAATGTTAACAACATGGACGAGTTTGAGAAATGAGTCATTCCTTTTGTAATTGGGCATTTAGCAATTCGTAGTATATTATCTTGCATCATAAATTGAAAATTCTTTAAAATAATATTTCTGAAATGAAAATAAAATACAGCTTCTTTTTTCTCCCCCACCAAATAAATAAGTAAAAATAAAAATAAAATAAATTTCTATAGTTTGAGATTTCTGAATGAATAATTTTTTCAAGAACATATGTATATAAAGCAGTGCGATATATTTATTAATAAAATAGTAATTTAATATTTGAACAAGTATATGATGTGAAATGCCTCAAAGAAACTATTTCTTCTAGAAAAGAAATAAAAAAGAATTTCACGTCCTAGACCGGACACTTTCTATTTCAGACATTTTTTTAAATATCTCAAAAAATACTAGACAAACCATCTTGAAACTTCAGCAGTGTGAAGAACATGGTATACTTCATATATTTTACTGAAAGTTTTGTCACAAAAGTGAAAGTGGAATCGGTAAAAATTATAGAAATATGAAAGAGTTTCAGATCACCCTGTAAAAAATGATACCTGAAATGCGATCTGTCTGTAGCGAAATGTAATTATGGGGATCTTTCTTATTACCTGTATACATTTACATGCCTCTACCGCATGTAATCAGAAAGATATTCTTTAAAAAATTTAAAAGGTTCCTTTAAAAAGTTTCTTCAGGAAATTTGAAAAAAAAAAAATGTCACTTTAATAGCTATAACACGCAATGTATTAAACCCAGTGCAAAGTCATTTTCACGAAACTTGACATACAATATCAGACACAATATACAGCAATCAGAATGAAAAAAAATATTAAATATCTAATGAAATATGAGCATTTTAGTAAATAATTTTTAACTACGCATGCGCAAGATTTAGCGAAATTTCATTTGCATAATTTAATAGCCAGATGTATTGAGTTACTTATATAAAAACCTCAAACAAGTATCGTGTAAACTCGAAAAGTTGTACGCAATAGAATGGACTAAATTTCATCTGTTCCCAAAAGTAAGAAAATGATAAGGGGGTTTTCGCAAGATTTATTTCCAATCATTGAAAACTGTATTACCATTCACAGAATAAATATAAAAATGTGAGTAAAACCCCTTATAGTTTAGCTTTTTATCGAGGGAAATTGAATAGCAGTTCATTCTATCGCGTACAACTTTTTAAGTTTACACGATTCATGTTTGAGATTTTTATATAAGTAGCTCAATGCATTTGACTATCAAATTATGAAAATGAAATTTCCCAGTATCTTCAACTTTTGTGGGAGTTGAATTTAAGAAGGAAACGTGTGGTACTTCAGTGGATACCTGGCCACTGCGGTGTTTTTGGTAACGAGCAAGCCGACAGCCTCGCAAAAATAAGCTCGCGACTACTTCAAATGAGACCCCGGCACTATCATTCAGTTCTATAAAGCTGTATATTAAACAAATAATGGATAGGTATTTAAAACTGCAAATTTGTGACAGAATAAAATTAAAGCGTTGGAGGGCTGAAGATCTTTTAAAAATTCCCAGCAGTCAACGACGGCAAGCTGTGACCCAGTTCCGCTTCTTGACTGGACATGATTGTTTTTGCAGAACATCTCCATCGCATTGGAATCTTTTCAAACCCTGGTTGTCCCCTCTGCAATTCAGCAGAACCAATGAGCACACACCACCTCCATCGATGTGCTTCATTTCGTGGCAACTCTGAAACTGCGCTTTACTGGCGTGCCAGAGAACTTTTAAGGCAATGACTTCGGTCACTTCTACTTTTCTGTCATCTTTTTTTCTTTCTTTCTTTTTTTTTTTTTTTGTAATCATTTTGCCTCTGCATTTGCCTTGCCATTTGGAAATAAAATCTCACTGATTACATGCAGTAAAGAAATAAAAATTTATGCAAATATTAAGAAACAGCTTTATAATCTCATGCTACAGCCAGATTGCATTTCAAGCATTACTTTTTACAGGGTGATGCCAAACTTTTTTTTTAAATCTCTTACTGATCCCCCTTTAAATTTTGAGACAAAAACTTCCACTGAAATATGTAAGGTATAACATGTTCTTATCAGTCCTGCAGTTTCAAGATTGTTTGTCTCGTACTTTTTGAAGTATTTCAAAAAACGTCTGAAATCGAAAATGCCCGGTCATTTATGGAAAGATAGTGTATTAAAATATATAAAGAATTTATTTTCATTTTTCTTTGAAGGATAACTTCAAAACCGCCATTACTAATAACTCAAGACAAATAATTTTATACCAACAGTTTTGAATAAAATTACAATTTGCAATATAGCAATAACAAATTTCTGAAAGTTTTCAGCTGCTTTGTTAAAATTCTCAATAAAATACTACATCTAAGACTCATTTAAACACATTTTTATCTAATATAAATTGGAGACTTCACGTAGGATTATTAAAACAAGCAAAAGTACAATGCCTAAAACACGAAAGAGAAAAATTTGAAAGCAGATAGCTGTTTCGGTAGCATTTAGTGTATTGTCTTCAGAGCAGTGAAGACGATACGTTAAATGCTACCGAAATTGCTGTCTACTTTTCTTCTTCTTTTTTTTTTTTTTTTGAGTTCTAGACGTTGTACTTTTTCTTGTTTTAAAATTTTTATCTAGTTATTGAGATATAACTCGGGCCTGAATCATAAATTGAATCAGCCGTTTTAATAAAAATTTCTCTTGCGATATTGCTATTTATCAAAATAGGGTTTCAGCGAAAAGTATGGAATATTAACTGAGTTCTTCCGTTATGGGAAGTATTTTCTCTTCAAATGTTCATTTGGCTTGGCGGAGTATTTGGTAAAAAATGAATGTTGCTCGCCAGGAGAGGAGATATCAAGTCCAGTTAAATGTCCGAATTTTGTATCACACTTTTTTTTTCTTATAATCAATTTCAAAAGTTTTTCTTTTCCCATTTTTATCAACTGTCTGCTTCATCGTAACTGCCGAACCTATGCCGTTTTACTGTGGATAGTACTGCTTTTTAATCCAGTAAATAAATTACACTTCACTGCTTTTTTATGAGTCTTCTTCATTCTAAACTACATAGCAAAGTGTTCTAAAAGGGAATCAAAGAGATATTCACCGGGTAAAAAAAATGTGATAAACTACGGCCAATAACTAAAATGCATTTATACTTAGATATATTTATTTGAATTCATAGGTAAGAACACTGTAAAAATTTTTTGCTATAATACACAACAGTATTAAGGTAGTCTATTTGCCACAACTATGCAGAGAAATGTTACCATCTGTAACTGTGTAACATTACATGATATGCTACGGTTACACAAGTACAGCTGGTAACATTTCTCTTCACGGTTGTGGTACTTCTCTACATGCTTCAATATTGATGTGCAATATTGCACAAGTATTCTTACAGTGAGTTAAAATAATCTTAAACAAACAATTTTAATAAAATATAGAACAAAGAAGATATTTTTTAAATAAAATTTTGTAATTTTGGTTGTTGTTGTTGTTGTTGTTGTAAGATATCGAGATATCAGTTTTATTTTTGATTATGCATTTTTAGGTGCATTTCTCAAATTTATGAAAATGAACGACTTTTTAAAAGTTACATTGAATAATATAGCTAGAAATGTATTAGAATATAATTTTGTAGTTTTCATTTTTTAACTTAAACAAACTGCATATTTTAGAAAATATTTAGTTACCATTTTTTCCTGGAAATATTTTTAAAAGTTTTATCGATTCTTTCTGAATCTTATAGACGCAAAAACCATTCTCTTTCAAATCGCATTTTAAAAATATTGTTTGAAGTTTATTATAAAATATTAATTTTTTTATTTATTTTTATTTTATTTTTTTATTTAAATAAAGTATCTATTTAAAAAATGTTTAAGAAATTAATATTATTTCCTGACACGCATTTAAAAACTCTGTTTACACCGTGTTCTTACTTTATTATTATGCATATAACAAATAAAAAAATCACAAGTTTTTATTTTCCAGGAGATAGTAGATATTTTGAGTGATTTATTTAATTTGTATATTCTTTCGAAAACTAACAAACTTTCTTTGTAACAAAATTTTATTAAAAAATAGAAGTTCTGCTAAGATATTTTATTTTTACAAATTCCACATTGAAATCCGTATTTAATAAAAATATATATGTATAGCATCCCTTAAAATAAGATTATATGTGTTTGTTCTTCATAAAATCTAGAAAAAACTGTTTCATTTATTTGTAAATATTTTATTATTATTATTATTATTATTATTATTATTATTATTATTATTATTATTATATCTTATGTTTAATTTTGAATTAATTATGCAGCGATAAGTAGGAGCATTAATATAATTACTTATATATTTTAGAAATGAAAATATTCATATTTATGCGAAACAATATCATTATTTTATTTATTATTATTTGTTTCTTTTTCGTGATTTTTTTAAATATAATAAATAATGTTACGAAAATAAAATACACATTTCATTTTAAAATTATTTTGGCCTGGTTATGATTTAGTGTTCTTGATAATCACAATAAATATTTATTTTGTAGTAAATATTTCTATTATCTTTTTAAATGTGCATATTATGAATCATTTTTAAACTTTTGCTCTGTTCTGCAAGTTATGTTATATAGGATATATTGATATATTTTGTATAAAATAATTGACAAAATAAAATACAAAATTTGTCTTTTCTTTTCAAAATCTTTTACTTTTAATAATATGATTTTCAACTCCATTAATTTATGCGAAGTTCTATTAATTGGTATCAGTTTCAAATATGATTTTCTTTATTGAGATATTTTTTCTTTATTTTTGTCTTTAAGTCTTTATTTATTTTATTTTATTTATTTATTTATTTGTATTTTGTCTGGGTTCTGCGTGGTTACATTTTTGACCACTACTTTTTTTTCTTATTATTTGCGATGGTTATCGTCGATCGAATACTATGGAAGTTGCTCTATAAAAACACTGTTTTTCAATAAAATGAATGCGTCAACCTCTGATCTATTCTACAAAGCTCTTCTAGAACAAATATATTATTTTTAATGCAGGGAAGCTTTTTATTCCTTTCTAGTGAAATCACCAACTTACGTATTCAGAATTTTTCTATATAAATAATCAATATCCTTTGCACTGTGTTACGCTTAGAATTTTTTTTTCTAATTGTTTTATGGTTTTTGGTCGTTTTCTCAATAAATTAAATTTAATGATTTACAAATTTGTCAACATTTTGAATTTTAAATCAAATTTGTCACCACTATTTTTTAATAGAAATCTGTCATGTTATTTTTCAACGATTAAATGGAATAAAAAAAAATTACCATAAAAAATTTCCGATACTAACTCTACCGCCGCCGTTTGAAGACTACGTAATTGTCATTCTGCTGTCAGTGGTCGTACTCTACGCCTTTTTTTTTTTTTTTTTTTTTTTTTTACTTTCTTCAGGATATTCTCGGGAATGAGAAATTTCCGCCTTTAGTGCTACCACTGTTTGTATATAACAACCACTATCCTATTTAATCATGCCACATTACTATTAAAATACCCTAAATAAATCTACAGGAAACGTGGAATAAAACAGGGAAATTTGTTTTCCCTGGGAGTGCTTTGAAAAAAAGATGGTGAGTAGGAATCCTTGTACTCTCCGCCTGATTGAGGGATGAAAAATTGGAGAAAAACTCTTATCGGTATTTGTTTAAAATTTTTCTCTACTTAAAAAATCGTTGGTATAAGAAAAAGAAATTTTATTTTCATAAATACTGGTATGACTTCAGTGAAAATTTCCAGCTCTATTTATTGTACGTCCTATGCAATCATCCCTAAACAATAAATAAAATACGTAAGAATGATAATTGCTTGCTTTAGATAGGTTTGTATAAGTAATTCTATTTAATCACTAATGTTAAACGAAAAATCATTCATCGCGCATTTATTAGGGCTGCATTTTCTTTTGCGTTAAACGTTATGAACACTTCCCAACTGCACGTTCTTGTTGTATCGTATAACTTTAAATATTCTTTGCCTATACGTCATCACACAACGGACGGACAGAAAGACTAAAAAACTAACAGACAGACGAATTGAATTCATAATTACTCTTAAACATTATTGGAAAGTGCTAAAAATGCTTAACACAAAAGAAAACGCAACCCTGAGATTCTAATTGCCGCCCATACCGCATCTGAATATTTTAGTATAGACCAATAAATCTGAAGGTTAACCATATCATATTCTATAAAAAACATTATTCTAGCATATTAACAATAAATGCCAATTTCTTTGTGATTTTTACAGTACAAAGTTATTTAAATGTAATTTATTTAAATGTCAACTTAAAGTGCAATGCATTGGAATTTTTTAGTGTCCCTTTACCCAAACTAGTTATATAGGATCTATTAATGACAATTTAAAAATTCAATAGCATACATAGTTTTTTAAAAATTCTGAAAATATTTATGGACACTGGAGGTTGGCAGACGGACAGATAGACTTGGGAACAGCCGTACAGTCAGATATACAAATTCAAACTATATTCACACTTAAAAATTGTTTTTTAAAAAAAGTGTTAGAAACGCTTATTGTAAACGAAAATGCGATTCCAGCAAATGTCCCATAATATCCCTTAATGTAACTGAATATTTTTCTGTACCCTTGTAAATCTTAATATACTCTATTCTATAAAAAGCATTGTTTTGTGCATGTGAATAACATATTTTAATTTCATTAGATTTGCACAAAGTAAAGTTATTAAAAATGTGTTTATAGAAATACCTCTCATAGAACACAATGCTTTGGAATACTTTCCGGTGTCCCTGTACACCAAACAATAGGGAGTATTTACTCCATTTTCAATGGTAAACATTAGATAGTAAACTTGAATAACATATTTCAATTTCATTAAGATTTATGCAAAGTAAAGGTATTATATGGTTTATAGAAATACCTCTCATAGAACACAATGTTTTGGAATACTTTCGAGTGTCCCTGTATCCAAACTGGTAAAGGTATTCACTCCATTTTCAATAGGAAACATCCGATAGTGAATTTGAATAACGTATGTCCGTTTCAAGAAATCCCATGAATATTTACGGGAGTTAGAGTGCAGACAGCCAGACGGACGGACAAATAGACGGACAGACAGACAAATCGAAGTCCTTAACACTTTTCAACCTAATAAACGACAAAATTCTATCCTTTTTAGAAAATAACGACTTTTTTTTTTTCTCTTTTTTTTTTAAACTAATGTTCAGGAATAAATACGGTACTTTACAATACTCCTTTTGTTATTAACAGACAAAGTTTGTCGTTTGTTCTAGTAATGTACAGATGCAAATTAGAAATTAGAAACATACTTAATAATATACATAAAAACAAAATATTAACTACATATTTTATGCTTCAATTTAAAACTACGTAATATAAGTTTCAAGTACATTTAGACAGCCATTTTTTTTAAAGTGATAACCTTTCTTGACAATGTGCAGCTGCTGTGTATAAAATTTTGATTTAAAGCTAACATTATATGTTTTAATTTATTATATTTATATATTTATATATTTTCTTATTTTTAATAATAGACTTTAAAAAAATGTAGTATATTTAAAAAATGTAATATATTTCTTGTTTATTACTTTTATAGTAAAGACACTTTTTAATTAATATTTCAGAGGTACCAAATTAATAAGGATTATCCGTAACCTCAATACCGGAAAATTATTATTTTTCTTTTTTTTTTTTTTTTTTTTTTGTAATAATTATCTAAGATTAAATAAGACAAATTGTACTGTTTAATTTATTGTGGTATGAAATTGATTTTTCGTTGGTAACAAATTGACACCTCTCATATTTACTTATAAAATGTCTTTTCATCTCTTTTACAATTCTCAATTATATATAGGAACAATAACAAAAATAAAAAACTGCATTGAATCAAATTTTATGTTTTTCTTTCTTTATTTGTAAATATGTAATTTCAAAACAGTGAAAAATAATAATACTACATCTTATGCAACATTATCTTCAAAAACATATTATTTTAAATAAATAATTTGGAAGATTTTTAAAATATATATATTCTCAAAATAGAATCTTTTTTCTGTGTCCCAGACTGTGAATAAAATTGTACACAAAATTACACATTGTTTCAAAATATCATTTTATTATTTAATAGCTTTTTAAATCTATGTTCAAATTTTGTAAGCTAATGTGACTTAAACAAAAACAATGTTAGTATAAATAAATTTTTCACCGAAATAAGCTGAAATAACATTTAAATTTTAATCTCTTTTGAATTGAATATTTTTATACAAATTTTATTGAAAAGATAAAGTTTTGTCGTATATTCTCCATATTTACATCCACGAACCATTTCATTAAATTCAATCGGTTCGTCACACACACAATTTGAAAACAATAATCTATTTGTTTAAATCAAGCATCAAATTTAAAGATGTTGCACTGAATTCAACTATTGATTGGTTAAAATACATTTAGAAAGAATTTCTATTTTGAATTTATTTTTGAAAGGCCATTTAATGTTATTTATTCTAATATATAAAAAGCTTAATCTCTTAGATCTGATTTTAGAAATGTCCTGAATTTTAGAGTATAAACCTTTTTAAAGATAAATAAGTATCCTTTTTAAACGTATTAAATATTCTGTCCCTCGATTAAATTTAGGTTCATATTTAGCACGCTTAAACATTATAAAAATATGAAATAATACTATAAAAACAATAATTACATTGTGATGTTGCGTGAAGAAATATTTTTTTCTTTTATATTAACAAGCACACGATGCAACGAAAGCTTTTGAAAACAATGATACTTATCAAAGTATGATTATAGATTAGATTTATATTCATACACTAGCAGGTTTTGCCTGCTTCACAAGTCACTATATTAAAGGAATTTTCGAAAAAACATTAATCACTATATTTTAATTTACTTTATAAATAAAAATTAAAACAAAATTTCATTGAAATCTCTTTCAATCCTCCCTTTGAGTTTTCGCTGCCTCCGGCCATTTCTTTCGCGCTTTCGCTATATCAGTTCCGGGTCCCCACTGCTTGTATTTGTACCTTAATCGGGCATTTAAATTTAGGTGTTAAGAGGACGATAAATGACGCAGTTATTATTCTAGAATTACCTATTTTCGAACAAACATTTCTCGGAAAGATTTTCATTTTCCCTCTATGATAATAGGTGGCAGCATCAGACAATCTTCTAATCTGAAAAAAAAAAAAAATAATAATGAAATATTTAAAAATTGGGCTTCGAAGTGCATCAGGAAGGAGCAAACGAGCCTCCATCTAAAATGTTGTAGCTCAGAGATCAGCCATTTGCCTATAAAATGGCGAACAACACATCTCTAATTTTAACTTTGAATTTTCACTTGCTCGTCTTTCTTATGGTTTAGGATACTGTGAAGCCACTGAATTTTTCTTTCTTTTTTTTTTTCTTTTTAACAATTGGCATTATTTCTTTTAATTATCTGCAAAAAGTAACACATTTTACCTTCAACTATCGAACCAACAGCCTTTGTGTTATTAGCATGACGCTCTAACCAACTGAGGTAATGGGCCACGGAACATTCTGTTCACTATTTCGGTTCTATCTCAAGAGCTGGTCATTTTAGAAACTTATAGATTTTAATTAATAAAAAAAAAATTAATCAAAATTTCGGAAATTGGGCTTCCAAGTGCATCACGAGAACTTCAGGGTGCATCATCATATGGACCTCTATGCAAATTTCTGTAGCTCTGCGATCAGCTGTTTGTTTAAAAAGCGATAGACATACAGACACACACGAACGTATCTTATTTTATTATATGTAGAGATTACGCTCATTTTGCTGCAGTTGTATGTAATTTATGCGAGAACCAGGTTGCTATGGTAGACACAAAGTAAATAAAACATACCGAACCCATAAAACATTAGGACCATTATGAGGAAAGCCTTTCAATTCAGGGTATAATAATTAAAATATTTCAAGAGCTGCTTATAAAATATTGCAGCTTATCTCTCTACATGTTACGAAGAAAAAAAATGACCATTCAAAGGATTTATTGCAGTATATATACTAAAAACATTGTATTGCTTCAATACTACTAATTCAAAGCATCTCACATTAAAAACATCCAATTAGTTACATAATTTCATCTGAACTTTCGACTCTTTATCGTTGAGTCTACTTCAGAAGTGTAAATATAATAAAAAAATTTCTGTCGAAATATACAAGTTCAAAAATATATAATCATTAATATAAAGTCCATTAATATAAAGTTCATTAAAATCAGTTCATTATAAAAAAGGTAAAATTCATATGCCATATTAATGTAAGATGTTTTCAATTAGTAGTATTGAAGTAATACATTGTTTTTAGTATATATACTGCAATAAATCATTTTATACAATGTAATTAATCAACTTATAATTTTACAACCATTCAAATGTTCAGAATACAAAAATATTTCCAATGCAACGTTCCCCATAATGCAAATTTATATGAAATATTGCTCTATTTTGCTATGATAAGAAAATCTTAAATTTTAAATAATTTATGAAATTTTCAATTAGAATATATGTAACTCAATAATATTCAAATCAGTATTATAAAAGATACTTTAAATGTGATCTGAAATCTTTACGATGATCTATTCCTCAAAATAGACATTTTATCCGAAATTTCCACCTATTCTGACATGTTGTGAAATTCATAAATTTCGAATAACTTAAGAAATTTTTAAATTAGAAAATCCATAGGTAATGGTTTTTATGCCAGCATTCTAAATGATATTTTGGAAGTGGTCTGATATCTTTACTATGAAAATATCCCTAAAAATGAACATTTGTGTGAAATTTTGCCTTATTCTGTCATGGTAATAAAGAATTATTAAGTTTCATATAAATTACTTATGAAGTTATAAATACTTATAAATACTCATAAATACTCATAAATACTTATGAAGGTTTGAAAGTTCAATTTTCATAGGTAATTCCGTTCCTGCTTGTAACATAACTCCCATTTTAAAACTGGTCTGATATTTCCACAGTTAAGGCATTCTTTTTAATGCACCGTTAAGGAAAAATTTCCCTATTCTGCCATGTTAAGAAAACCATAATTTACGATTTTTAAGTTTTATATTTAAAATATTGCAAATCAATAGGGTTCTTGCCAGTGTCATAAGTAATTTTAAAAACTGTTCAGTCTGTCAGCGATCATTTATTTTTGAAATATCATGTACACAGACAAAAAAACTAACATACTAACAGATATTCTACAGACGGACACTATAGCAATCTTTTTATTTTCGGATACCTCACACCTCAAAACGTGTAAAAAATCAAAAAAATCGCGATGAAATTTTACATGCTTGATAAAAATGTAACTACTTTTCCAAACATGCTAACTTATTTAGAATTCATTTTTAAAGTACTTTCAAATTTATGCTTGTCACAAGCATTTGCTTTGTAGCTTAGAGCATATATCTTACTGGAGTGCGCATCACTCATCGAAGCAAGTAACCAATATCGAAATCATGTGTTGAGTGCTTTTCAGTTTTCACCCTTGGTCAAGGGGTCACTCTCTATCTGGGACAAGGGGTGAAAAAGATTTTTAGCTGTGTTATCCAACTGTGCCATGTATTGCTACGCATTTGGATGCGAAGAAAAATTTTTCAATGGAGACTATTATTATTTCCTAAGTAAGTATAAACTTTTAAATTTTACTGAAATATTAATATAATATTAAATGAAATATTTAAGGCACGAAATGAAAACTTCTTTTATTGCATGTGTGCATTCTAATGTAATTTTCGATAAAAAATACTAAAAGTTTATTTGAAAATTTACATTATATACCAATAAGTATTTGGACATTTTCGAATTTTAACGTTTTGGAACATACCTGGAAATGTTTTTTAGGAATCATTCTAAAACTTTAGTAGTGTAAAAAACATGTTATACTTCATATATTTCAGCGAAAATTGTGTCCTGAAGAGGAAAAGGGGACCAGTAAAAAATTAAGACAAACTCAAAATGTTTTGGATCACCCTGTAAAAAGTATTGTTTCAAAGTATTGTTTCATGCATTTTCGCTGTGGCATGTGATTAAGTGAATTTTTCTTAATATATGTATAAATATTTAGGAAGCTACCATGTATATCCATAAAGATATATTTTTTTTTTCTTTTTTTTTACAAAAAAAAAAAAAAAAAAAAAAAAGTTTCCACTTTTTTTAACTATAACACGTAGGGTATTAGACCCAGTGCAAAGATATTTTTAAAAAATTTGGCATACTATATTAGACATAGCATACTGCAATTAGAATGCAAAGATGTTCAATACCTTACGAAATATAAGCATTTTTACTAAATAATTTTTAACCACGCATGCGATAGCTTTAAAAAAATCCATTTGCATAATTTAATAGCCAAATGTATTGAGTAACATATATGAAAACCCTAAACAAATATCGTATAAATTCAAAAAGTTATGGGAGATGGAATGAACTGAATTTCAGTTCTCTCAAAATAAAAGTTGCACTATAAATGATTTTACTGCATTTTTATTTTGATTCAATCAGTATTCGCTGATTGAAAATAATTATTAGTACAACTCCCTATCATCTTTTTTTTTTTTTTTTTTTCAGAAGAGCTGCAATTTTTTCCTTGACGATTCTTTCCTTAACAAAAATATCTGTTTTCATGCATGGATTTTGCTTTCTATTTACATGATTTTTTTTTCTTATAATATAATTGAAGTTTTAATTATTTTATTTCTTGTATTATTTTGGCTCTAATTTTTCTTCCAATTTTTTTTCACCTATCTAGATGTACTTTTAAAAATTGATGATAGACTATTTCAATATTTAAAGTTGTGATTACCAAATTATGTAATAATTTTTAGCTGATAATAGTTACATGTAAAGGATTTCCTTAGTTCACATTCGATATGTTTAAAAATTACGTATATAGAGAGGTAGATAGACAGATACATTTAATATTAAAATTTATGAGGTAATTTAGTGAGTGATACTAACTTTTTTTCTATATGCTGAATATATAATTTACAAACATTTCTATTAACAGTTTAATATTTTCTTCGGTTTCATTAGTTTGAGCTATTTACATATAAACAATTTTCTGTCTGTGTTAACTGACAACGGCAATATCCGGGGAAAAGATATCTTATTTAAAAGCGAATTCTTTGAAGAGATAATAGCTGATGGGCCCTCCGTGGCCGAGGGGATATATCACCACACTGCTAATCGCCTTCGAGCGTAAGAGAGCGGGTTCGATTCCCGTGCTGGTCCTGGGTGTTTTCTCCAATTCTTCGTATTGTAATTCTGTCATGTGCTATCTGTCGTTATCTGACGAAGATTTACAAGCGGACTATAACTCAAGCGTACAAATCTGATGTATATGTTATCATCAACAACAAACAAACAAATAGCTGATATTCTTGAAAAAAAATAGTGTCATAAGATTTAATCATAAATGGGTATTTTCCTAAAATATAAGTTCCTGAGTCGCAGTAGATAATTTAGAAAAAATTATTAAAAATGAGAGCATATCTGCAATATTTCCAAAAAAAACCGCCTCTTTGGCGACTGCATTCATGGAAATTTCATTGCTATGAAGATTAAATAGATGCAGATGTTTTTCTTTCTCTTTAATAACCAAATGAACTCCATACGCAGTCGAGCACTTGAGAATTCAGAATAGATTAACAAAAACCTGATAATTTACCAGATCTCGACTTACTTAGTTGAAATTCTAAATAGCATTTAACATTTCAATTAAGTAAACTATGCCAATGACAATTGCGAGTTCATTAACACCAAGTTTTTAATAACGACATTTACAAAACTTTTATGGTCAGGTTGCTTGGTTGATTGGGTTTTACATCACACTAGTGCTGCGCAATGGGCAGTTATGATCAATACTTTTATATGAATTGAAATAAAATAGAACATTATATATTAAAACACAAAGTTGTTTATTTAAAACCAAAATGAGACAGTTTTAAATTACAACACGTTTTTTTTTTATAAGACACTGGAAAATAAGAACCTTCGACGAACAAATAACTCCACAAAAAATCGGTTGTGTGGATTCTATATCTCATTAGAGCTACGGAATGGGCAATTAGAGCCGATCTACGATTCTATCCTAAATTTTGTATAAAGATATGAAAAGAATTAGTGATCATAAAATCGCTTGCTCTCAGCTTGGTTAGCGTCGAAGTTGAATAGATTCAACATTACACTCAAGTTACGCAGTAGGAAACTGAGAACAGTCTAAGATTTACCCCTAGAAGTGGTCCGCAGACGCAATGTAGCAATTTTGATCTCCGCAGTTAAGGAGGGCACATCCGCTTCTGTATCCCCGAAATGTATTATTTTTATGAAACATGAAGGATATGGAACCCACGGCGGAGGGCCTTCCGTGGCCGTGTGGTTATGTCACCACATTGCTAATCGCCTTCGAGCGCAGGAGAGAGGGTTCGATTCCCGTGCTGGCTCTGGGTTTTTTTCCAATTCATTGTATTGTAATTCTATGTATCCAATTCGTATTGTAATGTGTTATCTGTCTTTATCTAACGAAGATTTAAAAGCGGACTTCGAGTCAAGCATACAAGTCTGATGTATATGTGTTATCAATCAAACCCACGGCAGATTGTACGTGCCCACTACCATTAACGTATACAAAGGTCTTTTATCAGTTCCAGTATAAAATTTGCAATTCTCGAACTAAAAGTTCGATGCTTTGCGGACTGAGCTACTGAGTTTCACTCTAGAAATATGTAATCAGGAAAGATTTAAGCCAACTTAAGGCTATTTAAACTTAAAATAGAAGTGCTAACCATAGTATTGAAGTTGAGTAATTTTTACATCTCACTAAAATTACACTATGGGTAATTGTTGACGATCTGAAATGCACTCCTGAGGATGGTCCGGAGACATCTTCAGGTGATAAATGGCTGCATTCTGCGTATGTTATTTATTTTTAATATATACGTCCGATTTGTGTGCTTAACTCCACCATCGAGCAGATATACTACTAGAGTACGCATTCTCTATACTGAGTACGGAGAAAAATTCCCGGAACATCATTCAGTTTTCACGCCTTCTTTTTGTGATAATCGCTTTCTTGGCAAGTAGTTCTTGAGATTTTGTGTATTTTCGGTGATTTGTTCCTCCTACCACCAAAACTCCAAAGAAAAGTTAAACAGAACCACTTTCAATCAATAACAAGGATTAGATTACTTGCTTTTCATTTCCGCTAGTATACATTCGGCAGCAAAAGTATCCGAGCACTAGTAAAATTCCTATATAAAAAAAAGTACACAATACAGTTTTGTTAAATAAATCCTTGTCGAATCCTGTTCTTAGTCAGTCTAAGAACGTGCATCGACAAGGATGTATTTAACAAAACACTATAAGGAAAGCGCAGGTGACGTCACGCACGGTCAAAATTGTTTATTTGTGATTCTACAGTCGGTAACAAAAGTTTCCGAACACTAGCAAAAATTCCTATGTAAAAAATGTACACTTAATACACTTTTGTTAAATATATCCTTGTGGAATCATGTTTTTAGACTGACTAAGAACAGGATTGGACAAGGATTTATTCAACAAAGATGCATTAAGTGTACTTTTTTACATAGGAATTTTTGCTAATGTTCGGAGACTTTTGTTACCGACTGTACTCAGGGCAAAGCATTGGCATTTCCACCAATAGGGTTTGTTCTTTCGCTCTTAGTGAGTGACAAAGATTGAATGACGGAGTGTTTGTTCGTAAACATGACCTTTCTTCATTAACAGCCTTATTCACCAAATTTTAACACTGATGTTAACCCGGGAATATGCTAGGTTTTCTGAAAATCGGTATTCACCACGCAAAATCAGCGATTTAACCCCTTTTTTTAATCCTCCTAAATTGGTGGGTTAACTCTGGTGTTAAATGAGCATGTTACAGTTACAGCGAAAACACTCTTGTTTACTTTTTTAATGCATTGCATTTTTCTTCACCAATCGGCGAGACTCTTACAGATAACTCTGGGGTCAACTAATCCACGGATGGTGAATACGAAAACTTTCTAACCCAGTATTAAGGGAGTGTTAACTCTAACACAAGTGTTACGTGAACCATGGGTTAACACTGATTTGGTGAATAAGGCCGTTAGTGTTCTTTTTTACATAGGAATTTTTGCTAGTGCTCGGATACATTTGCTGCCGACTGTAGGTTGTGATTGTGTTTAATTTATCCCCAGTCGAAATATAAAACAGCGATGGAGGAAAATCGCTTTAGTGGAAGTGGAATGTCAAATTGGCGAATGAAATGATTGAATGGTGGGGATGTGATCTTCGGAAGCAAAAAGGTTACTAGGCCGGGGTCTACTCTAATATCTCGTCGATGGACTCCACAGTCCCCTGTAAATTTTGTCGAGATTTTGTCAGAAATCGCACAATAGTGTTTCAATACAAAAAATTAAGAAAACACTCACGGCAAGCGGGAGACTCGAGCCCATTCTCATGCAGTCGAAAGCGATTAGCGAGGACGACAGACTCACTCGACCACGGAGGGAATTAGCGTAACAATTATTTCAGCGTAACATTATTTTTAAAATTACAAAATTTCGCAGTTAATAATTCTATAAAATTCTTTATAAAATTCCAATGCATAGTTTTACGAAATTTTTAATATTATTACTCGTCATTTTATATAAAATAAACTGCCAAAGGTGCAAGAAACCATAAAGTAGTAGTTATGGACATGTTTTTCCAATTTTAAATAATCCCCTCCGAGAAGGATCAAAATTGTGGTATCGAGTCTACGGACGATCCCTAGGTATGTATCCCAAAATGTCGCCAACTGCCCACTGCATAGCTCTATTGCGAATTAAAACCTACTTAACCTCAAACATTTTAAATATTTTAATTTTGATTTATTTATTTCAGTATTAATTTCAATCAAATATTCTGATAATCAAATGTTCAATCAAATATTTAATAGTCAAATATTATAATTCAGATTAATTTTTCAATCATTTGCAAATTTATATAAATGCACGTGCTGAGTAAAGTCGGTAACAAAAGTCTCCGATCACTAGGAAAAATTCCTATTTTAAAAAAAAGTACACTTAATAAAGTTTTGTTAAATAAATCCTTGTCGGATCATGTTTTTAGACTGACTAAGAACAGCATTCGACAAGGATTTATTTAACAAAACTGCATTAAGTGGATTTTTTTGTACATAGGAATTTTGCTAGTGTTCGGAGACTTTTGTTACCGACTATACTCCACCATGCAAATTATACCTTTGGGGAGTCACAGAATCAGGGGAGCCTCCGTGGAGGATCAAATTTGTGGTGGTATTGTCTCCGGACCACCCATAGGGGGTGTCCCAAATCATCAGCAATCGCCCATAGCGCAGTATTAGTGCGACTTTAAACCTAACCAATCAAGTACTCCTGACATTAAATTACTCCAGATCACATTTACATGTAATCTGGAGTAGTGTAAAAGTAAATCTGAAATTGAAATTGCATCATTTTAAATATAACCAATGTTGAAACATTACATAAAATAACTGAAAATATTAGATCTAACACAAAATATAACGTTATTTTATTTATTTATTTGACAGCTTTGAGACCTATAGTTACAATGACTTTTGTCTCGATCCTCGAGCACTGCAGTTTTTACGCGTTCTTTTGGCGATAATCGCTTTCTTGGCAACTAGTTCTTGGGATTTTGCATGTTTTAAATGGTTTGTTCCTCTTACCACCAAGACTCCAAAGAAAAGTCAAACAGAACAGCTTTCAATCAATAACAAGTATTAGATTACTTGTTTACCATTTCAGCTAGTGTAGATCGTGTTTAATTTACACCCAATCGAAATCAGTGGTTAGGCGTGGTTTAGAAAACTATGGAATCACCGAAGTGAAGTGCTTCCAAAACCAGAGGAAGAATCAATTCAGTCTTTCGACGAGGCGACGTTACTTGATTACTTTTTAAAATCTTAAATACGGGAAGCACTGCTTCCATCGCTTCAATAGACGCTTCGCCCCTGATCGAAATATAAAACAGCGATAACAAAGGTGGAGGAAACTTGCCTTGGAGGAAATGGAATGTCGGTTTGACGGTAGAAAAGTCGATTTGGTGAATGAATTGGTGGTATGGTGGGGATGTAGTGTTCGAAAGCAAAAAGGTTACTAGTCTGGAGTCCATATTACAGAAATTCACAGTAAAGGATACACAATATGTTGCTGACATAGAACATCAGAAACATCCATGACCGTACCGGGATTCGAACCCAGGACCTGAGGATCCAGGAAACAGCGCCCTACCGACCTAGAGCCTTTTAAATAAATCACTGACCGAACCACCAGGCCGGCGAACATAACGTCGCTTTTTCTAAATAGAAACTTATAGATTTCAGAAAATAGTTGAATGTTGAGTGGGATTTAATGTCACACTTGTATTCACTCCTAGGGATGTTCTAAAGACATGCCATCGTAATTTTGATCCTCTGCGGAGGGGATGGCTTCCTTGCTTCAGTAACCCCTAGAGCTATAGAAAATACTACCTTCCTATACTTAAGTTCCTTGGCATCATTGAAGGAAGGTTAATGTTATTTGGCGATGCCTTTTTCGTATTTGACGTTCAAAACGCAAAGTTTAATAATTTTTTGCGGCTTTCCTGTCACGATTCAGCAGCTATTTTTTTTTTTTTTTTTTTTTTTTTTTATTTACCAGTGAATTAAGTGCAGCGTAAACTATTTTCTGTAATTTTTCAAGAAAATTGGTGATTAGCACTTGAAAAAGTTCCTTTGTTAGTATATTCAAGAAAAATTAAATATGTCACACAGATGCCAATTAAGCATACAGACTTGCCAACTTGCTAGATATTTAAATACCGGTAAATTTTTATATAAATATCCATTTTATATTTTAGCAAAAATTCTGTTTTTTAATAAGCCACAGTTTTTTTTAAAAGAATAGTGGTGTGAGTTAATCCGGAGGGTTGGCAGCTCTGAACAGATTTACAAACTGGTAAATAAATTGAAAGCTGTCAAGCGGCCGAACCTCAAATGGATCTCTGACGTCATTCGACGTCATGCTGACGATTTTCTTTTATTTAACCTATAGCAATCTTAATTTAATTCCCAAACAGTTGAATTTAGCCAGTCAAGGAACAAATTTTCCCCAGAAACACTGAAAGCTTTGCTACGTTTTAGTCGTCTATTTTGGATTGCAGAGATTTTACACCTCTGAACACGGTACTAAATAATTAGTCTCAAATTATCCAAAGATAACATAAACTGTATAAGGCCATTTCTTTTCTTTGACTTTACGACATCAGAGAAACCATTTTGCCAAGAAATTGGTTTTCGGTTATTTGGAGACTTCAGCATAGTTGTGTTTTTATTTGTATTGCTTTGGTGTCTTCACAAAACCGTGTACCTTTACAATGAAACTTTTTTCGAAGAACTGACTTTTTTTTTTTTTTAATAATAGAATATGAGCATTTAAATTGAACTGTAGGCTAACATATGCTTAACTAAAAATTATTTTGAGATTTTGGTATTTGTTAATTTAACAAAATTAATTATCAGAAAGAAAATATGACATCTTTTAATATTTATTTTAATATTTATTTTTTTATTTATTTTGGCCATATTAAATAAAATAAATTTGTTTTTGTACATTTTTGCTAATCCAAAGACCTGTTTTACTCCCCCTCCTAATATGTGATTATTATTTACACTCATAAAAAGCTTAAAAATTTTAATTCTTTATAATTTTCAATTAAAATTTGGTTTAAAGTTTCAATAAATTAACAAACGATACATCGTTGAAAAATTGCAAAATACTTTTTTTTTTAAGTTATTTAAATTAATTTGGTACGCAGAGTTAAAAAAGTTATTTGGTATATTTTATTTAGCTAGTGCAACAAAAAGTAAATTATAATTAAAAAAATAATAATAATAAAATAATAATCATAATAATAAAAATAATAATGCTCGTGCGCGTCTTCACACTCAGATGCACGCACACAAAAAAGCTTATATGTTACATTAAACGCATGGCTGTTAGCGTAACCCGAGAAACACCACGAGGAGGTCGCCATGCATCGTTTCTCATGGGGAGTTTTGATAAGGCAGGCCCCCTTGCCTACTGCCAGAGGAGTTTTGATATCCAGGCCCCATGCGTACTGCAATCAAACATCCCATATGATTTTAATTCTTTACACAAGGAATGCAACAACAGCAACACCATGTTTTAAAAAATTTCCTTAATTTTCGGAATTTCTTTTTCCTTTTTTTAACAAGTCGTTCTGAAATATGCGCTTGTTCATTTTCATTTAGTGTTCCCATTGCCTGAGAAAGAACTGAGTCCCCTTCGATTTGAAACAAAGGTTCGTCAGTATCAGTCCCAGGCAATGAAACAGAAACATGGTTATTTTTACTGGTTCCGTCCACTGTCTGAGAAAGAACTGATTTCCCTTTAATTTCAAACGGTTCGTCATTATCAGTCTCAGACAGTGATTCAAAAATAGTGGGCAGACTTCTAAATTTTGGCAGTCTTTTTATTTTGGGATGCTTGAAAGGACGGCCCCTATTTAAAGCTGAAATATACATTTCTTTCTTTCTTTCTAAAACCCAATTTTTATTAGTATATTTTTTATTAATGATTTCGGAAATATAATTTGGCTCTTCAGTTATTGGATTGAGTTGATTTTCATTTTGATCAAAAATATCAATACTTTTAAAAGAAACATTGGCCGAAAAATTTGATTTAGAAAAAGATGGAGGAATAGTTTTCGGACCTGGAATATCATCGAACTCCAACAATCCAGCATAGAAGACTGGACATATGTAAATTTTGCGAGCATCAATATCAGTATACTCGAAAAATTGGAAAAAAAGCCATGTGAGAAACTTTTTAAAAAAGTAAATCACAAAAAGCACTTCTAAGAATGGATACGCCATCTCAGATAAGGTCTATAATTAGACTGAAGGGTAATGCTAAAAAGTTAAGCATTTGATTGTTGAAAGAAATAAAATTTCGTGCATTGTTCACATTATTTATACGCAATTGTTGCAGGTGTTCGTACAATTGTTGAATTGCAATAATGAGTGCATTGTTCAAAAATGCTATTTTTGCGATAAAATTAAAATAGCTTACTGCCCCCATTTTAGTAATTGCATTATTTTTGATTTATTAGATTTGTTTACACCATCCGTTATTAGTAATTTTTATTTAAGAAACATCTAATTGAAAAATATTTATTGAAAAATAATTTATCAAAAGAAAATTTAAATTTAATTGTAATTTAGTTGCTGCTTTTTGTTTCACTTTATATTATTTTTATCGAAACTCTGGTCGGAGAAACATCTATACAAACTCTTAACTGATGAAATTAAAAAAGAAAAAAAAAAAAAAGAAAAAAAAAACGCTAGCCTTTCTAATGCATTATCCAGAAAGCTTGCTATATTAATTTCCTTTTCTCACATGAAATCAGACAGAAGGTAACTCGATAGTCCAATTTACATTAAGAACAAATTTAGAAGGATTTTTCTTTTTTCCAGAATTAAGGAGGAAGAAGTAATAATGAGAAAACTTGTAAAAGGAAATTACAGCTGATTTTTTTTTTTTTTAAAAAGGGAAAAGAAAGGAAGCAAGAAACATTAGAAGATATTTTAAATAATCAAGAAATTATAAAAGAAGGTCTGTATAATAGCATTTTCTTCAAAAAAGCAAAGAGAAAAAAAAAAAAAAAAAATGAAGATTCTTCATCTACGACCAACTCTTTCACTTCAATATCATCCATATTATATTTTTACAGTTAATTCAGTGTTGCCAGATGGTCCAAAGTGAATTTCCCCAAAACAAGGGTTTTTTCCAAAAAAATCCCCAACTCAATTTATACAAAAAATGTAAATTTTTTGGAAAAAGTTGAAAAAAAATTTAAACTTAACCTTCCTCGCTCTCATGAAGTTTTCGGACAGTATTAGTGCTTTATAGCATAAAATTGTTGCTTGTGCCTGGGGGGACTCATGTCAAAGTTGGACCTGGGGGGGGGACTCATGTCAAAGTTGTGCCTTGGGGGGGACTCATGACAAAGGTGAGCCTTGGGAGGGGACTCATGTCAAAGTTGTGCCTTGAGGGGACTCATGTCAAAGTTATGCCTTTGGGGGGACTCATGTCAAAGTTGTGCCTTGGGGGGGAATCATGTCACAGTTGTAGCTTGGGGGGGACTCATGTCAAAGTTGGGCCTGGGAGGGGACTCATGTCAAAGTTGTGTCTTGGGGGGGGGACTCATGTCAAAGTTGGGCCTTGGGGGGGGGGGGACTCATGTCATAGTTGTGCCTTGGGGGGACTCATGTCAGTGTCATTTTGCTGAAATTCTGGCAAAAGCAGAATTTAGTTTAGGACGGAGGACTATTAGTTTTTTTTTTCTTCCCAATTATAACATCGCTTTCAAATTATTCAATTACATTTTAGATAAATTTTAGATTTCGATAAATGTCCAACTATCGAAAAATGATATCGACAAATGTCCAACTATCGAAAACGACAACGTAAAAATCGCTGTCTGAGACTAATAGGCCCTCAGTCCTAATATTTATAATTCGAACCAATTTATTAAAAGTATTTTAGAGTGATGTGGAAAATGGTGGTATCGAATCAAGGAACTGCGGTACTGTAGGCGATAGCTTTGGCAATAAGTTTGAAAGACTAACTACATTTGTTTCTTAGTGGTAAGTTCTCGTGTTATACTTCCAACCGAGGACGCTCCTGTTAATTATTCAGCATCGATAATCAAGTTTACATTCTTAAAACTTTATTCTTACAAAATATGTTTCTTATACATTATTATGTCTGCGACTATAAATATTTTTAAAAATTATTTTGATGTATACTCTATTGAATTATTAGATGAAGCATATTCCATAAGATTAAAATGTCCATCATGATAACAACCAATTCTAAATCTACAGAAACTTTTCCTTGCTTATAAACTAGGATAATTACCTTTAAAAAATCTGATGATCAAAAAATGTATTTGAAATTATCTTTATTTTTTTTTTTTTTAAATAGTATGTTTAATTCTATGTTTCCAATGGAGATGATAAATGTTCATATGACATTTAAATGACAGTTTTGATTATATTTAAAATCGTTTCTTTTCTCAATAATATAAATGGTTAAAATATTCCTAATTTAACTTCTACTCCGTTCTATTTAATTTTACTTTTTTTTTATACAGAATATTAAAATATTACCATAAGTAAACACTAATAGTAATGTGAATGAGTTAAATCAAAAAGGGTGTTTTTTTTTTTTTTTTTTTTTTTTTTTTTTTTAAGTAATGTAAACAAAATTTAGTTTCACACACACACATATATATATATGTGTTTTTACTTTCTAAAAGTTTTTTTTACTTATGAATACCGATACTGCATTTTTAACACTTTCCAACAAGGTTGAAAAGTGTTTATGATTTCGGTTTGTCTGTCTGTCTGTCTGTCCGTCTGTCCGTCTGTCTGTCCGTCCGCTCTCTAACTCCCGTAAATATTTATGGAATTTCTTGAAACTGATATATGTTATTCAAGTTCACTATCGGACGTTCCCTATTGAAAATGGAGTTTCTACCTCTACTGGTTTGTGTACAGGGACACCCGAAAGTATTTCAAAGCATTGTGTTCTATGAAAGGTATTTCTATAAACCATATTTTCATACCTTTACTGTAGACATATTTTAATGAAATTGAAATATGTTATTTAAGTTCACTATCGGATGTTCCCTATTGAAAATGGAGTTTATACCTCTAATGGTTTGTGTACAGGGACACCCGAAAATATTTCAAAGCATTGTGTTCTATGAGAGGTATTTCTATAAATCATATTTTCATACCTTTACTGTAGACATATCTTAATGAAATTGAAATATGTTATTCAAGCTCACTATTGGATGTTTCTTGTATAAAATGGAGGAAATACCACCATCGGTTTATGTACAGGGACACTCAAAAGTATTCCAAAGCATTGCGGTCTATTAGAGATATTTCTATAAATAAAATTTTAATAACTTTACTTTCCACGAAGTTTTAAGAAATTGAAATATGTTATTTATATGCATAAAAAAGTGCTTTGCAGAGAATATAGCATGATTAGCATTAGATTTACAGGGTGACACAAAAATATCCATTTATATAAAGAGCTATTAATAAAAAATATCCAGAATTGTACTTTCGGTTACATTAAGCGTTTTTAACACTTTCTAATATTTTTAAGTGTAAATATGATTTCAGTTTGTGTATCTGTCTATCTGTCTGTCTGCCCGCGCTGTAACTCCTGTAAATATTTATGGAATTTCTCGAAACTAATATTTTTATTGAAGTTCACTATCGGATGTTCCATATTGAAAATGGAGTGAATATCTCTTCTGGTTTGCGTACAGGGACACCCAAAAGCATTCCAAAGCATTGTGTTCTATGAGTGTTATTGGTGTGAAAAATTCTTTAGGCGCGTTGAGCACTTTTGGGTGAACAAAAATCATTGAATTCCCGTCATCGTCAGCTAACGCTTTCCATTTGAAGTGAAAACATTTGGGTGAACAAAAATCATTGAATACGCGTCATCGTCAGCAAACGCTTTCCATCCTTGTATGATACAAATAATGTATCATACAATTTACTTGCTATTGCGAAGTGTTAATAATTATATACTGTATATTGTTTTAAAATCTGGTGCGGCTCTACACGACTTCTCTCATCTCCGAGCACTGTCTCTATTGCAGTTAGACCTCAAAAAACCGTGAGAAAGCCCAAAGCTGCCATTTTCCTCATGTTTTTACAATCTGGTGCGGCTCTACACGACTTCTCCCATCTCCGGACACTATCTCTTAAAGATTGCAGCCGGAAACGTTGCAGTTAGACCTCACAAAACCGTGAGAAAGGCCAAAGCCGCAATTTTTATCACGTTTTTACAATCTTGTGCGGCTCTACACGACTTCTCTCATCACCGGACACTGTCTCTCAAAGATTGCAGCCGGAAACGTTGCAGTTAGACCTCACAAAACCGTGAGAAATGCCAAAGCCGCCATTTTTCTCACGTTTTTACAATCTGGTGCGGCTCTACACGACTTCTCTCATCTCCGAGCACTGTCGCTATTGCAGTTAGACCTCACAAAACCGTGAGAAAGCCCAAAGCTGCCATTTTCCTCATGTTTTTTACAATCTGGTACGGCTCTACACGACTTCTCCCATCTCCGGACACTGTCTCTTAAAGATTGCAGCCAGAAACGTTGCAGTTAGACTTCACAGAACCATGAGAAAGACCACAGCCGCCATTTCTCTCACGTTTTTAAAATCTGGTGCGGCTCTACACGACTTCTCTCATCTCCGGACACTGTCTCTCAAAGATTGCAGCCGGAAACCTTGCAGTCAGACCTCACAGAACAGTGATAAAGGCCAAAGCCTCCCTTTTTCTCACGTTTTTACAATCTGGTGCGGCTGTACACGACTTCTCTCATCTCCGGACACTGTCTCTATTGCATTTAGATCTCACAAAACAGTGAGAAAGGCCAAAGCCTCCCTTTTTCTCAGGTTTTTACAATCTGGTGCGGCTGTACACGACTTCTCTCATCTCCGGACACTGTCTCTATTGCATTTAGACCTCACAAAACAGTGAGAAAGGCCAAAGCCGCCATTTTTCTCACGTTTTTACAATCTGGTGCGGCCCTACACGACTTCTCTCATCTCCGGGCACTGTCGCTTAAAGATTGCAGTCGGAAACGTTGCAGTTAGACCTCACAAAATCGTGAGAAAGGCCAAAGCCGCAATTTTTCTCACGTTTTTACAATCTGGTGCGGCTCTACACTACTTCTCTCATCTCTGGGCACTGTCTGTATTGCAGTTAGATCTCACAAAACCACGAGAAAGGCCAAAGCTGCCATTTTTCTCACGTTTTTACAATCTGGTGTGGGTTTACACGACTTCTCTCATCTCCGGCCACTGTCTCTTAAAGATTGCAGCCGGAAACGTTGCAGTTAGACCTCCCAAAACCGTGAGAAAGGCCAAAGCCGCAATTTTTCTCACGTTTTTACAATCTGGTGCGGCTCTACACTACTTCTCTCATCTCTGGGCACTGTCTGTATTGCAGTTAGATCTCACAAAACCACGAGAAAGGCCAAAGCTGCCATTTTTCTTACGTTTTTACAATCTGGTGTGGGTTTACACGACTTCTCTCATCTCCGGCCACTGTCTCTTAAAGATTGCAGCCGGAAACGTTGCAGTTAGACCTCCCAAAACCGTGAGAAAGGCCAAAGCCGCCATTTTTCTCACGTTTTTACAATCTGGTGCGGCTCTACACGACTTCTCTCATCTCTGGGCACTGTCTGTATTGCAGTTAGATCTCACAAAACCACGAGAAAGGCCAAAGCTGCCATTTTTCTTACGTTTTTACAATCTCGTGCGGCTCTACACGACTTCTCTCATCTCCGGACACTGTCTCTATTGCAGTTAGTGCATTAAATAAAATTGTAATACAATTTTTGTAGTAGTAGTTTATATTAATGAATAAAAAACACTTCATGTAAAAGGATTTCCTACACAATAAAATATTTCCAGACGATTCAAGAAATACACACGTAATTGTTCACGTTTTCACTTCTGTCGACACTCCCGAAATGCAATTTTTTTTAAATAAATATTTTCCCTATAGAATGTTCCCCATTTTAAAATGACATTGACAGGTCCTGTAGAACTAGTTTTTTTACAGGGACAACAACAACAAAAATAAATGCCAATGCATTACGTTTTAGGAAATAATTTAAAAACCTTTCTACTGTAAAAATTATAAAAATATTGAAATGTTTTGTTAATATTCTAAAATAATGTTTTGTATAGAATATGATATGATTATCTTTCTGATCTACAGGGCTACACTAAAATATTCACAGAGATCAAATCTGTAATTATAATCTAATGGCTGCATTTTTTTTTTTTTTTTTTTTTTTTTGCTTTAAGCCTTTTTAACGCTTTCCAAAATGCCTAAGAGTAATTTTAAAATGAATTAGTCTGTCTGTATATTTCTGAGTCCTTCTGTCCGTTGTGTGATAACGTAGGCGAAGAATATTAAAAGTTATTCGATACAACAATTATGTACAGTTGGAAAGTGTTACTAATCAATGCGTACTGCATGGTTTTTCTTCTTGTTTTAAATTATAACACGTCGAGTTTTAGACCCAGGGCAAAGCCATTTTTAGGAAATTTGACATACTACATTAGACACAGCACACTTTAATCACAATGCAAAAATGTTAAATATCTTGCGAAATATGAGCATTTTAAATAAATGATATTTAAATACGCATGCGCTAGCTTTTAAAAAATTTCATTTGCATAATTTAATAGACAAAAGTATTTAGCAACTTATATGATAATCCTAAACAAAAATCGTGTAAATTCAAAAAGTTATGAGAGATAGGATGAACAGAATTTCAGTTCTTCTAGAAAAAAAAAAAAAAAAAAAAAAAAAAAAAACAAGGAAGATGATAGGGGGGTTTATCTATCTTTATTTAAAATCGGTGAATACTATATTACCATTGGGGATTGGGTGAATCAAAATAAAAATGTGAGTTCTAAATACTGTCAAGTCCAATGTTTTCCTATTAAACTATAGAAATCATGTTAGAGTGCCTTTACGATTTTTTAGCATTAAATATATTACAATTATACAATTACAGAGACATAGTTAAGATAAGTAAATAAGGGCTAAAAAGGTAGTAAACATGATAAATAATTTTCTTGCGACAACTTTTCAAAATATAGAAAATTAATTTCAAAATGTCCTCTAATTTTGAGGATATATGGTCACCCGATTTTAAACTCTTAGTCACTGGCTATCTTTCGTAGAGTACTTTTACAAACAGAGTAAAGAATTTCGAACCCGACCCGACTACTTTGCAACTCCCACTTTGCGAACTTCTTACGAAAACTACTTGAAACCTCACACATTTTTTAACTACTTTTACCGAACCGATTTTGTTGAAAATTTGCATTCGAATTTATCATAAATCGCAGTACAATATGAAATCATTTACAGGGATATATCTCACCAGGGTTAGGTCCAGGGTCAAAAATTAATCTGCATGTAAAAATACTGAAATTCTTTTTTCATCTCTTGTCTTCAATAAATTTTACTCTAACATTGCACGCAATTCTATAGCCGGTGACAATACAATGCGCTAGTACTTTTGGAAATGTACCTAACCGAGGGCAAAAATTTGCCTGTTTGTGTCAAATCTTGCGATTCATTTTGGATCTATTTCTACCGAATAGATTTTACTCAGATTTTCAACATGAGCCGTAACTAGGTGTCTTACTTTTGCCTCCTAGATAGTAGCACGTGTTTTACTCCCGAAGAAGAAAGACCACGTCCTTTTGAAACCGGTAGTGCTTTCATTAATTTTACAGCGTGTAAAGAAGTTTTTAAAGTTTAAATAACTGTATTAAGTTAAAAAAAAAAAAAAAAAAAAAGGAAGAAAGAAAAGAAAAGAAAAGAATGAATGAATGAATGAAAAATACAGTGTACGTCCCTATCTTGCGACAAAACCCACAATAAAAAAGAAGTAAAAAGCTATTTTGAACAATTCATAAGTATATCAGTATAGAAAGCCAAACAAAATTGAAAGTTCACCCACATGGCAGCAAACACCGCTCTCACACAAGTTGAGCTATCATCATCAATTTACCAAAGTCAATAAAAAAAAATAAAGGAATATGCTTACGCCGTCTGACGTGAAAAAATATAAATAGTGAATGACAAAGCATTGTGATTTTTTTAATAAATGTTGGGTGTAGCAATTTAAGCTGTTACGAGCATCAAAATTATGTCACTGCCTAACATTAAACAAAGTTAATTATTTTTAACTGAAGAGAGAGAGAGAAAAAAATTTTAAATGTACAAATAAATAAAATAGAATTTTTTTTTTCATTTAATTATTTAAATTCATTTATAAAAGCAGAATAATATAAATTAATTTGTAACTAAATTCTAGTCTATAAGTACAAAAGATTAAATTTAATAAAGAATTACTTTTTGCTTCAATTAATAAGCAGCTTCAATTTTCTTTAGCTTTGGCATTTTCCATTATTATTATATTAATCTACCATTCGAAACTTTAGATTTTTTAAACTTTATTAAATTTGAAATCAATTTTCTAATTTACTAGACTTTAATTTTAATAAGCTACAGTAATTTTGATACCTTTATTATTATTATTATTATTATTATTATTATTTAGTTTATGACTAAATTTTAAAATTAAGTTTATGACTAAAATTATTTAGCAATCTTGAAATAAAATTTATTAACTAAAATTATATAACAAGTTAATTAAAAGTAATTATAAGTGGATAATAGATTTTGTATTAATGTAAAATTTCTTAATGCACTGAATTCTTAGAACTCATTATATTTAATTTTACAAAAATAAAATTAAATTTCACACACATTTTTACAGTCATTTTATGTAATTAATGGATAAATTTAAGCTTAATTTTCAAAAGAAACCATTAGTAGATACAAACCATTTAATTGAATCTTTTTTTAGCTTGATTAAAAAAAAAAAAAAAAAAAAAAAAAAAAAAAAAAGAATTAACCCACTTATCCGCTTTAAAAAGGACAAAATTGTAATGTTATTTTCCTTGCACATTTTTTTTTTATATATTAAAATAATGCTTACTTTAATTTGATATTAAAAATGTAATTGTGCCTATTATTATAATCATTACAATTATTAATTAAAACCTTTATATTTGAAAAACATGCTAAAATTTCTTAATTGAAAATTTTTGAGTTTTAAATGTATTGAGAAAAAAGTAACAGCTCAGTGACCGGATATATCCGTCAGGGGCGGATAAAGGATTAGCAGGTACTTACTAATTAATTGAAATTTTTAATAACTAAATACGTAGTTTTCTAATTATAAACCAGAAAACGTTGATGAAATAATCCTGTAAATAATACATCCTTTTTTTATTTAATTCAACATCCTTCCGAACTAACCAGCCAAACAACACTACCCTGCCACCTTAATCAAACATCTGCCTGCCCATACTCTCCCTTTTAAAATTTTGTTTTATTAATTATATATATATATATATATTGTATATATACACAGACATGTGTATAGATATTATTTAAGACAGAGACAATTATTGACATGTTAAGGAATAAATAAAATTCTTAGGTTAACCCGTTTATGTAGAAGCTTTAATTATGTGATTGATATTTTTGTTTTCATATCTTAATAAGCATAAATTTTTAATTCGCAAGAAATGATTTAAAATGATGTTTCTGTATATAGACAGGTGGAGACAGTCTTTTATCGTAAATATCAGTATAAATTTTATTACCATGAAAATGAAATTTTAAAACTGATGGATAACTTGTTAAGCATATTTTGAGTCAAAGTAAAATGAGATGGATAACCTAAGGTTAATGAAGTAGCAGAATAGTTATTAAGATATAGCTTAATGTCATCAATGTTCCAGTAGAGTAAAATATTGTCATAACAGAAATTTTGCTCATAATATAAAGGCATAAATCTGCTAATAGACTCGAGCTATTTCCACCTTGTGGGATGCCTACCATTTGAATACATATATAATTATTATGTATAATATAATTATGATAAATAATAAAATTGATAAGAGTTTTAAAAAATTTAGCATAAAAGTGCTTGGAAATGGAGATTTGACATTTAAATCCATTAAAAATATTATAAATGATTTGATAAAGATCAGTTTAATTAATATTATTAATCAGTTCAGTAAAATTAAAGGTAATAATATTGTTAAATATTTTCATATTTTTAATTTTATCTATGAGTTGGTACGCCCGTAACTCGGTTCCGCGGCAATCACTACCACGCACGTAAAAAACCAAAAGAAAAAGCATCACTGGACACCCCCTACCTCGCTGTGCATGAATCTGAGAAGGCCCGTGACTCTTCTGCGGCAGTCACTACCACGCAAGTAAAAACTATTAAAAAAAAAAAAAAAAAATCACTGCACACCCCTACCTTGCTGTGCATGAATCTGAGAACGTCTGTAACTCGGTTTCATGGCAATCACTACCACGCACGTAAAAATAAAAAGAAACATCACTGGACACCCCTATCTTGATGTGCATGAATCTAAGGACGCCCGTAACTGGGTTCTGCGGCAATCACTACCACGCACATAAAAACCAAAAAAAACATCACTGGACACCCCTACCTCGCTATGCATGAATCTAAAAACGCTGGCAACTCGTATTCGCAGCAATCAATGTCACGCACGTATATCCGCTTCGCGCACATGAAAAAAAAAAAAAAAAAAAAAATGTCTGGACACCTCTACCTCACTGTGAATGAATTTGAGAACGCATGCAACTCGTACTATTCTTGTATTTTTACTTCATTCGCGCAAATGGGAAGAAAAATCGCGCAAGTGGGAAGACACCGTATTTAAATAATTTTTGCAATTGAAAATATGTTCTTCTGACGAATGGTTGCAGAAATAAATATAATATTCTGATAACGCACTTTACACCCTATTTAATATCGACAGAAAATCAATTAAATATTAATGATAGAACTGTTATATATGAAATTATTTTTAAATAACTTCGAAGTAACCTTTTAAAGGGGTACATGTCCTCGAAAACAGCCACACACCGTGTTATTCTATCGAGAAATTTGTTTATAGAGTTGCTCATTACCTTATAATTATTTTTTAATTCTAATTTGATATTCGGAATATTGACAACCCTTAAAATTTTCCTCGTTTAACAAAACTTAAAATTTTATTTATTTATTTATTTTTTATTTTTTTATTTTTTTAATTATTTTTATTTTTATTTATTTATTTATTTATTTATTTATTTTTTCTGTTAAAAAACCAAGAAATTAACTAAATGCATTTTTAACTGTAAAAAGAAACATTAAAAATTCAGAATATATAATTTTTGGAAAGCGAGAGAAATTTTAACGGCTGTGAGTTTTCCAGGTCTGAATTTTTATTTAAAAAAAGAAGAAAAAAAGGAAGAAGACGAAGAAGAAGAATAAATGAGTGATTCTATAAATAAATTCTCTCATAGGTTAACATGAGGCATGGCTACCAGCGAGGTTAAATATTGCGATGTCTACTTACTTAATAAGAATAACGACAGTATCATTCATTTATGGCGTAAAAAATAACACCTTAATATGCATTATTTACAGAATTACAACAATATCATTCACTTATGCGTAAAAACAACACCATAATATAAAAAATAAGCACTAATTACAGATTATACGTGCAAAAAAATCAATGATAATAATGATAATAACCTTTAGAAAAAAAATCGAACTTTTTGTATAAAATAAAATCACACATTTTCGTGAGGTAGATTCGACGTATTCCATACTATATTTCCAATATATATAACTTTATTGATGAAATCCTCTTTTCCTGTTTGTCGTAATTTCGTATAATACAAAAATAGCTCTTCCGGAAGAAATATACTCAATTTCGCAATGACGAAAATAGAAACGTAATTCTAAAGTCAATGAGAGAATGTGACTGGTATGTAAAAGCAAAATCCCGTTCTTTTTTTTTTTTTTTTTTTTTTTTTCCAAGAGAAAAATTTGTATCGTTGTTTATTTTTTGTATTATGATTAAAATACATAAAAAAAAAAAAAAAAAAAAAAATATTTTACGCATCTTACTTTAATAACAGTTTGCAATGAATAATTCCATTAACCACTGTTGCATGTGCCTTAGTTAAATTGCAAAATAAATTCAATGCTACAGAATTCATGCTATAAAATAAAAGAAAAACAGCTGTTATTAAATATATTGAATGTAAAACTTTCTTTCTCTACTTCTGATCGTTGATTAACACACTTATTATTGAAATAATTTTACTAATTGTGCAAATAGTTAATCATTATCTGTAATGTAAGATACATAATGTACGCTTCAATGAAACCCCGATTTATCCATTGTATTAATGCAGTATAGTGTAGATAGTGGGAGTTATGCCATATATGCGCACACCTAATACTTTTACATTTAACACTATATCTACATTTTAGTTTAAATAGTTTCATTGTATTCAATTGTTTCAAAAACTACATTTCCAAATGTTTAAAATGTTGAATTGTCGACTAAACAGAATTTATTAACAAATAGAACGTTTTATGTACGAAGAAAATAGAGATATTCTGTAAAAAAGATGTTAAATAGAAAATATTATAAGTAAAAAGGGAACATTATTAGGATAGCTCGATATTAAATTGCTAAAAAGGATAAACAAATAAATAATAGTAATCAACTTACCCTTCAAAGAGCTAAACAAACTTTTATTTCTATAAAAACTAGCTACAAATTAATCCCTTTTTGAATAAGTTAGATTATTCAATTTAGATTTTTCAATTTAGAGAGATTATTCATTTCAAATAATTCAATTCGTTTTTTTTTTTTTTTTTTTTCTTTTTTTTAATACACTTTACATGTTTTTTGGTGCTGGAATATATAGAAGTAATATAAATATGAAATTAATTATCTCTCTTTATAGCAGTCTCACATCTTTTCTATATCTTTAATGTAAAATAAATATTTCATTGTGGAAAGAAAAAAATTTATTTTGAATCTAAATATCGTAAAACATTAATCTGAGTATGTCATTTTTGCTTCTTATTATTTTACTTTATTGCATACAATCCAGGAACACAGATCCATGTTTATTTGCAAGGTCTTATCAGAAAAAAAAAAATGTTACAAAAGACATTTTAGCTAATTAAAAATGCAAAAATTACGATAATTTTTTAACATATTTAGATTAAAATATAACTCATACAAAATTTTGTACGCAGCATATTTTAAATTCGCATTATTGGAAGACATTATACAATTAATAATAATTAAATCCTCAAAGTTTTAAAGATGCATTTTATATAATTTTATGGTAAGGCCTCTCGAATAGTGTCAGGTACGATCACTCAAAAAAAAAAAAAGTTCTGGACCATTATTTCATTTTAATAGAGTGGATGTCATGTTTTTAAATTAAAGCACTATAAACATTACATTATTAGAAAGAGTTTCATAAACTGGACATTTTTTATGTGAACTCTACATATATCAGATGATTAGTTTAAAAAATATCTGTTTTTAAAGTTACTTTTAACCGATCAATTTCAAAAGAACTTTTTGGCGCCACTAATTGAATGAATGAAAAAGAGTTATTCGTGCAATTATTCGTTGAAAGTCCGTGGAGCTTAAATTTGTTGTTTTACAACTCATTTCAAGATATTCATAAAAAACTACACATTTTTCTTTCATAAATAATCAAATTACGTTTTTTTTTTTTTTTTTTTTTTTTTTCCTTTGTTAATAAAATTGTCAGTATTTTGAAATTGAAATAAAACTTCTTTGATTTAAACTGATTGTAAGATATTTTGCAGAAAATAACAGATTCTTCATCGTAAAATGGCAGCACGAATAAACAAAACATTTACTTTTTTTAAACAATCAAGTGTGTGTTACACTGTGCCGCCGTATCTTTTTACGACCCATTTTTATCGTTTATTATTAGTAATGTATGTTGTTGTTGTTGTTTAGGGATTGCAATGCTCTGCTTGACAATCGGCCCCAACACCATTTTTGCAAATTCTTATCTACAGTAACCTCTTGAATCAGAATATGACACCCATTTTGCCCTATCACCCACAGTTTTGTAGAGACGTCTTCCTATTTTTGTCACTTTTCAGTAATTTTATGGTTATAAATTTGATTTGATGGGAGGAAAGGATTATTTTAACTGTTAAATATCTTCTGGGGTGCTACAGATTCTAGAACATGAACATTTGCAACAAGGGGGAAATTAAGGGGGGGGGGGATTGCCATTAAATGATATATCACATTTATTATATTTTATTAATCAATTATGATTATTGTTTATTATACTTTTTTTTTTTTTTTTTTTTTTTTGTACGTATTAAAATAATTCTTTTTCATTCTCCAAATCAAATTCATGGCCATAAAATTACTGAACAGTGATAAAAATTGGGGGAGTGGGTGATGTCTCGAGAAAACGGTGGGCGATTGGGCAAAATGGGGGTCATACTGGGATTCAGTAGGTCATTCTACTGAAGAATCAGAAAAAATAGTATCAGGGCTGGATTTTTTTTTTTTTTTTTTCAGCGCAATGTATTTAATCGTTATTTTGGAGATTATTCTTTATTTATATTTTATAGAACATTTAAATATGTCAGTGCATTTTGTAAATTCTTCTTCTACATATCCTTTAGTCTGTAATAATAAATGATGTTTGTATAACAGCTAACCACAGAGTTACAAAATATTGCATGGAAGTCCATTTTAACCCCTATTGACGAAACTCGAAACCCGATTTTCGAATTTTTCATTAGATTTTTAAAAATTAATTGAAGTTGATTTCATTGCCATTTGCAAGTACTGGTTTATCAAAAACGAATATTGAAATAGATTAGCTGTTAATCGAGATCCTTACCAGAGATAATACCTTCTTTTTTTTTATATTATCTTTTTTTTTTTTTTTTTTTTTTAATGTATTAGCCTAAAATTAAAATACCTGTAATTAGTAAAACATTGCACTGATTTTTTTTTTTTTTTTTTTTTTTTTTTCATTTCATTTTTTATTTTGACATTACACAAAATCGTAGTTTAAAATTTCTATTTTTTTTAATTACTTAAAAGAGTCATACTAGAACTCATAGAAAAAAATGGATTGTATAATTAATAATATAGGCTAACTTAAAAAAAATTTAATTAAAAAAAATTAATTAAAAAAATTTAATTTAATTTAATTTAATTTAATTTTTGACATAAAAATATAAAAATGCAACTACCACGGAAATTACATTCAGGTTTATCGATAAAACATGAAACTAAAGATTCAGCGCTCCTGAGAAGTGAATCAGAAAAGGATTGGTTGAAAATTTATTACAGTAAAACATGAAAATAAAATGGTACAACACTTTCATTGTGAAACACTTTTCTAATTACAGATATGAAACTGACCGATTTTCACGCGTAATATGTGTAGGGGGAATTTCATTAAAAAATTAAAGCATGAAAGACTCTGTTGAAAGCAATGGGGGCACAAACCAATGTATTTTTGAGCATCTTTCTTTTTTCTTTTCTTTTTTTTCCCTTTAAAAACTGTTTTATCGATATCAAAGGAATTTTTTTTCAAAAATACATATTTTTTAACATACCTTTTTCGTATACATATTTTTTAACTTATTAAATATTTTCTCGAAAAAGAACTTGTGTGCGTACAGCGTCGCCATATAAGGCACAGCCGAAGACAGTTGTACTCGGACCCACTGTACCGTATATAAGATATAAAAGATATAGAGGGGGCGCGAAGCGTGTCCAGGGAAGACATTGCAAAATGCAGTGGGTTCATGAGCAGGTTTGTTTATTTCACGAGAACTAATTGACCAATTTGAATAGATTTTTTTCTAATTTGTTCAGTTATAAAATGATTTATTTAAACTTAGTGACCGGCGAAGCGGGAAAAGCTCGCTAGTGTTTAAGAATAATTTTTTTAATATATTCTTAAGGAAGAATATTTATAGTTATTAAATCTGCATGTTTGGATTAATGTTAAAATAGAAAACATTTATGCCTTTATAACAAACTATAAATTAAAAAATTTATATCACTATAAATAAAAATTATGTATGCGGTTAATTTGTATTTAAGAAAAATAATAATAAATTATAATTTTAATTATCAATAAAAATTCTCGAATTGTTACAAATCTATGCAAAAACACTGAAATTAAAATTACATTTAAAGTTAAATTAAAAACGATTTGTTTACAAAAATAAGCATTTTTAAAAAGTACCTTATTATAATATATAATTAAATAGTTTCATTTAACAATATTTAAATGTAATATGTGTTTCTGTTTATATAAATAGTTTAGTATACAGTTTATTTAAAAAGATTAATCCATGTTTAAATTAAGAATCAAAAGAGAAAAAAAAAAATGGAAAAAAGAAATGAAATGATTTGTCTCCAAGGATTAACGTTTATGCATTTTTATGAATTATATGCAGTATGAGATTTTATTAACCATGTGTTAATAAATGTCAAACAAAGTTAACTTAGTTATAGGGATTAATAAAATTCATTATGATTTTTATTTAAAGAAAATTAGACATCCCTTTACACTTACGCAATGGAATAATTAACCAAAATTTTTATCAAGTTGGTGCTTTTTTTTTTTTTTTTTTTAATCCGATTTTGTCTATAAAATATTTCTTTAATAATATTAAAAGATCCAGTTAAGTACCCTTATTTATCATTCTGTGTTTATTGTCAGAAGATATATGCCTTCTAATTGTTTACGTGTGGATTATTCATTAGAATCACCATTCAATAATTTTCAAAATAAATTAAGTAAAAAGTGTTGTTTACATTAAATTGTATACTATCTACCATAAGTATTTGGACAATTTGGAATTTAGACGTTTTGTTAAATATCTGGAATCGTTTTCCATGAATCATGTTGAAACTTTTGTAATGTAAAGAACATGTTATACCTCATCTCATATATTTCAGCAAAAGTTGTGTCCTAAAGAGGAAAAAGGAACTAATGAAAAATTAAATAAAAGTCAAAATGTTTTGGATCTCCCTGTAAGAAGTAAATGCTTGAAATGCGTTTTTGTTCCAACGTGCGATTTTGAACATAGTTCTAATGATATGTGTATTTTTTTTATGATGCTACCACATATATTTATGGAGATATAACGGTTTCCTTAAAAAAAAAAAAAAAAATCACTTTTTCTATTATAACATGTACGGTATTAGGCGCAGTGCAAAGCCATTTTTAAGAAACTTCTCTCTAAAGTATGACAAGTGAGATCTCACTCATATTACTCTTTGAATATGGCAAAGTGGAGCCAACCTCTAACGAGTGAAAAGTCTCTTTTCAAAAGAGTGAGATTTCTCACTTTTTATTAAGAGTGAGATTGTTCAGAGAAATTTAAAGAATATGACTGTTTATTTTTCCTCAAAAAAAAAAAAAAAAAAAAAAAAAAATGTGCACACTAGGCGATATCGTTTCATTTCCCCTTGCTAATCGACTTCACTTCAACGGTAGAAAGAATGCAGTTTGGATCTGTCGAGAATCGAACGCAGGCCGTCTCCGTACCAAGCGAGTGTCTTACCACTGAACCACTGAGCAGATTCACTAGCTGCTTAATTTACATTATTAAATCATTCTCATACGTGATCAATCATGTTTTTAAATTTTGATTTCATTTATCAACAATATAAAATTACAGAATTCTAACGGATATTTTAAATTTCAATTATTTTGAAATTGCTAAAATTAGAATTATTTTCAAAGCAAAATGTGTACTTGAAAGCACTTTTTTTAAGGCAAGCAGTTATTTAAAGTAGCTTATGAGGAAAAGAAGTTACTCAAGTGTACATGTTTTAAAAAAAACTAAACTAAACTAAAATGAATAAATGTTCGCATACAAATCTATAGAGTTTCCTGAAAGACTCGTCGGTTCAGGAGTCGCTGATTTTAAATATTCTTGCCCCTGATTTTAAATATTAGTAAGATATTATACCCAGTTATTTTAATATTTCACATATGTTAGCAGTAAATGAATATAATAAAAATATGAATTATAATATATTTTAAGTCGTTGTGCATAAAATATTTCCACTGATATTTTCTCATATACTTTATGTTTCTAAATAAAACTATTTACTTTCTAATATGAATTTCGATATGTTTCTTGTGATTTTCGATTATTCACTAATAATATAACTTCGATTTTTTCAATCGTATAGAACAAATTAATTAAAAAATTATCTTTTAACATAATTATTTCCTTTTTTTTTTACTTTCTCTTACCCTTACGGTATTGAAAGGTTACTACGGAAGTATTGGAAGTATTGTTTTATATTTAAGTAATAACCGAATTAATTTTAATAACCGAATTAAATTCTATATAAATGTAGGTGCATTAATGAAACGGGCGGTTGAGGGGGGCAGTAGTCCCCCCTCACACAGACCTAATTATCATATAAAACTCTTCCGAAGCCTAATTTTAATTGTTTAACGTAGGTTTACACAACAGTACTCGTTATCTTACCTCTTAATCTGCAACCTGTATTTATAGTATTAAACTTCAGGGTAGGAGAAAGTCGTGTGAGGGACACACCAGTTTATTATTCATCAAGAACTTTCAATAAGATCTGTTAAACAAACATATACATGAGAAAAGTACACATGTAATATAAATAAATATAAAACAATATAAAACAATAAACAGTAACAATAACAGTAATGTTTTTATATTTAAGTATGGAAGTATTGTTTTAGAGTCAAATTTTCGAAAATGAGTTTTTGTTATATTTACATGTTTTGAGATCCCCTGAATACGAAAATCATGTTTTTAGCAAATTGTCTGTGTATGTGTGTGTGTCTGTCTGTCTGTCTGTGTGTTTGTTATTAGCATATCTCAAGAACAAATAGTAGCAGAAATTCCAAACTCGGTATTCTAAATGTATATCATATTGTAATGCTACACTAACTTTTTTGGTTGAGATGAATCAAATGGTTCGTGTACAGGGACATTCAAAAGTATTCAAATATATTACGTCTATGGGGAAAATTGCAGGTAAGTAGAGTTTAACATCTATAGACTGCACTAAACTAAATGAAACGAATATATATTTTTTGTAATAGACATAGTCAACTGGGAAAACAATTTTGTGTATGTAGGAGCTTCGTTTCCCTCTCTGTGAAGGAAGTCCCCCTTCGAGGGGAGTAAATTTTCCGGATGGGTATCTTTCAAAAAAGCTCGCCAATACCTGAACCATCGATCTACGATAGTTTAACCCTTTCAGGGGCACTAAGTAAAAATGATTGAATTTCTTTTTAAATATATATATATCATAAAATAAACATCCCCTACAAGTCATATTTGATGAAGAAAAAAATTCAGCATGTGGGGATTTTTTTGTGGGTGGTGGCTAGGCGTTCTAGCCACTGTGTCTATCCACCTAAAAGATGCTCCTAAAAATCAAACTAAAATTAATGATCTAAGATAATATGTAAATCTGTTGTATTTAAAAGCTGCATTACAGTATATTTACACTACCAAATACTTTTGAATAAAAAATTGTTTTTCATAAAAATATATAAAAGAAACTTCAAAAAATTTTCCCGCAACTTGTCCATTTAAAAAAGTCACAGGCACATCCTGCTTAAAGTTACTGTAGTTCTGCCATCTCTATTTCAATTTTAGAAGTACACATTAACTTTTCATAAAAGTGGATAAAAAAAGTAGCCACTGCACACTTAGAGAAAAATTTCTAAAGTAGGTGGATAGACCCTCTAGCCACCGCCCCTGAAAGGGTTAAAACAAAGTTATCGAATTTTTTTCATTTTTAACCCCCCCCCCCCCCCCCAAAAAAAAAAAAAAAAAAAAAAAAAAAAAATTAGGTAATATTGAGAATAAATTCAACTTTTTTTGGATATTTAGTGTTATACTACTTCTCTAATATGGAAACCGTGTGCATTAACATGGAAGATAATTTTTTTAAATGATAATTTTAATAAATTATTTTTACTGAGTGAATTAGTATAGGAAAATATAGAAAAAAGTCGTGTGGTGGCCACAACACACTAGTTATTTTTTGCTAGTGGATGTGCTTTACTAATAATATTTTACCATTTCCAGGAAAGCTGTTCGGGAATTGAAATAAATTCCTCATAGAGATATGGTAAATAATGTATGTTTTAAGCTAAATATTCGTCGTTTGTTTTTTATATATTACACGTTTTGAGGCTTCCTGATTACCATAGTCAAGTTTTTTAACGTTTGATCTTTGTCTGTGTCTCTTAGAGTAACTTAAAAACGAATAATTTTAGGAGATACAAATGTTGTATTTTGAAGTTAATATAAGTTTGTTGCTGGAAAAGTTTGTTCAAGATTGGTAAGTTTCAATAAATATTGAGTGTGAAAGTTACCGGTATAATTTTAAGTAAACTTTTAATTTTAATAACCGAATTAAATTCTATATAAATGTAGGTGCATTATTGAAACGGGCTGTTGAGGGGGGTAGTAGCCCCCCACATACAGACCTAATTATCATATAAAACTCTTCCGAAGCCTAATTTTAATTGTTTAACGTAGGTTTACACAACAGTACTCGTTATCTTACCTCTTAATCTGCAACCTGTATTTATAGTATTAAATTTCAGGGTAGGAGAAAGTCGTGTGAGGGACACACCAGATTATTATTCATCAAGAACCTTCAATAAATTCTGTTAAACAAACATATACATGAGATCGTCCAGATGGCGCCAGCAATTTCTCACTCTACAAAAATTTGTTCTTGTAATAGATTATGATCCACTCTTTGTGACAAAGTGACTATACGTCACTCTTTCATAAAAAGTGAGAAGTGTCACATTTTCAAGAGCGATAATAGTGTTTTCTCACCTTAATTGGTGTCAAAATAGGGCTCACTTTTTTAAGGAGAAAGAATCTCACTCCAGAAATTTTAGAGAGTTGACGTACTACATTACACACAGCATACTACAATCGGAATACAAATATGTTAAATATTTAACGAAATATGAGCATTTTTACTAAACAATTTTTAACTACGAACGCGCAAGCTTTTAAGAGAATCATTTGCATAATTTAATAGCAAAAATTATTGAGTTACTCATAGGAAAACCATAAACAATTATCGTGTAAATTCAAAAGTTATGAGTTATAGAATGAACAGAATTTCAGTTTTTTCTCCGAAAAAGATCAAAATGATAGAAGTTTTATCAATATTTATTTATAATAAGAGAACATTTTATTACCATTGGGCTATGATTGAGATAAAATAAAAATATGAGTAAAACCCCTTATAGTTAGGCTTTTGTTCTGAGAGGAACAGAAATACTGTTCATTCAATTTCTCCTAACTTTTTGAATTTACATAATATTTATTTGAGACTTTCATATAATTAGCTCAATACATTTGGTTATCAATAAATTTGCTATCAAAATAAATATAAAAACGCTATATATTCCCTTGGAAAATTAGTAAATCATACTTAAAGAATAATTTTGAAAACACGGGTTTTAAAATTTTAAGGCTAAAATGGGAAATTTGTAGAAACCCAAATTTATATTTTAACTTTAAAAATATCTTACAGGGTTATTTGAGAGAGGGGAATATTGAACCCGTTATAGAATTTGAGTGATAATTCCACAACATTTTATTTACCCCACAGAGTAGTATTTAAAAAAGATCTTTTGATAAGTAAACTGAGTATTGTGCTTGATGCTTTCTCTTTCAATTCCAATAACATTTCCCATAATAATTGCTTGCATGTTGGACCTAATCTTTAGGAAGATATTTTTGACATTTTGTCTAGATTTAGATTTTATCCCGTAACTGAACATACTTAACAATATCGTTAGTAATGATTCGAAAATATTTGAAGAACATGAGCCCCTACCCCTTCCCCAATGAAGTTTTGGGTTTGGAGTGTAATAACTCAGAAGGTACACACTATTTTGATTCTACGAATTTAACAAACTTTGTTTCATAACATATTAATACTAAAAGATTAGTTTTACAAGTGTTAGGCAAAATTTTTTAATATAATGGTTTCCTAGGTCTCTTTAATTTAAGATTGAAGTGCATTATGCAAATGTTATGGAAGACCAGCATAGATGATACATTATTTGAAGATTTGTAAGTGATATAAGAGTAATAAAATAACTCGCCTTTCTGAATTTTCAGTGCCATGCCAAAGATATTATTATTATTTTTTTTTTTTTCATAAGCTAGAGTTTGAAATTCATAACCGAGTAGTCCCCTCAGAAGCGCTCTACATCGCTCCAAGAGTGATGAGCGGGGGCTGCTCCCTGTTAAGTTAAGTTATACTTCAGACGCACGCACTAAAATGTTTGGCGTTGTTGCATATTTTAGACCGAATAGCCCTTTTGAAAAATCTTACGCTACCAAAACTTGAACTCACAGCTGCATTAGTGGCAGCTAAATTATGACATAATATTTTGAAAATTTTGAAGTTAGACATTCCTATTTTTACTAAACGGACTCAATGATTTCTTTCTTTCTTTTTTTTTTTAATCAGACTCTCCAGAGAAATTCAAGCTGTTTGCGGATAAGACATTTATAAATTGTCCTTTTCCTTCTAATTGGAATTCCTCAGTACATCTAACCCAGCCTGATAAACAAATGTAGGTGAGAGATAAGTGGCGCCCTCTGTTGTCTTCAAAAGAGATTAAAAGAGTTTCATTTCACGTCCTTTGAAATATAAAAATTAATTTCTGTCACTCACATTTGTTTATCACAAACTACTTTTTCATTTCAAAGAAAATTTTATCGTCAATCTGAAGTTTAGCCATGGGTTCTCCTCTCTCCCCAACTCTCGCTGATATTTATATGAACTATTTTGATTGCACGCTCTTTAAGAAAATGTCTTTCCCTTTTCGGACCCGTTACGTTGATGACCCCTTCACGTTTATCGACACATCTCGTCACAACATTGACCAAGTCTTACAAACTAAAAATTCTATTAACAGCAATATCCAATTCACATATGAAATAGAAAATAATGGCTCACTTCCATTCCTTGATAACCTTGTCTCACGCACTCTAGATGGATTTTCCACCACCGTCTATCGTAAAAACTTTGCAGTCTTTCATTTTCCCCATGCGCGTTCATGCCGCTCACCTACCCAAAAAATGGCAGCTTTCTGTACTTTTGTTAACCGTACCCTTAACATTTGTTCCGATCCTGTTTTATTATAATTGACAGAGTAATTGACAGAGGTTATAACCCTTCTATTATGCTATCCAAAAATTAGAAGTTCCTCGTACTTCGTCTATTAAATCAGTCTCTTCTAATATCAGAATTGTTTTACCCTATTTTCCTAAGTCTAGTGTTGCCATAGCTAAAGTTCTCAAGCAATATGATTTTAAAATAATTTTTTCACCTTCCAATAAACTCACCTTTTTTTAATTAAATGATCCTATAGATATGTATAATTCTTGGGGCATCTAAAGCATTTCCTGCCATTGTGGTTTATCATACATTGGCCAAACTAAATGTAGTCTTAAATTCCACCTTAAAGAACATATTAATTACGTCCGTAAGCAAGAAACTAATAAATCAGCTATTTCTAAGCATTGCTGGAAGGAAGAATATAATTTTAAATTTGATTCAGCTAAAATAATTTTCAGGTCTAAATCCACTCATGAAATCGATTTCTTTGAAGCTTTTTATATTTATTTTTCTGATTGTAGGAAATTTTACATTCAGTCCACATTTTCTCAATTTCTTCCATATTTTTCACAACTAGTGTTTCGTAATTTCCTATTGACCAATCACCCACATTCCGCGTAATTCAACTGGCTGATCATCCTAAACTGAGTCCGATCCCTTTCCTACATATAAGAGCACTTCCCTCTCGTATCTTTGTGCACTGAAGACGGTAAGCTAAATGCTACCAAAACAACTGTATGCTTTGCTTTTTTTTTTTTTTTTGGGGGGGGGGGGCGTTTTAGACGTTGTTTTTTGCCTTGGTTTTACAATCATGGAATAGGTGGAAAAAACCAATATTTGTTAAATTTGAAAACAACCCATTACAAAATGCTATTGCACAAGATGAGTTGACGGTAAGAGATGTTGTTTTAATTAGTGGAGACTCAAACAATAAGCTCTTGTGGAAACTAGGCATTATCCAGAAAACAATTATTAGCAGAGATAAAAAATTTGTATGAGGTTATGGCAGCCAATGGAATTTTGAAACGAAACTGTTCAACATTTATATCCACTTGAACTGATAAAAATAGAAAATCTTCTAATTAGGAACCACTTTAATACTTTATTTAATAAGTAATTTTACAGCAAGAATATTTCCATCATCTTTCTGAGACTTTGAATCATATTTGGTCGTTTTGAACTCGAATTTTAATTTATTATAATTATTTTTCACTATTTTCACAAGTTACCCAATTTTTAGTATTAAAATAACATAGCGTTTATCACATTTGAAAGTAATAAGCACAAGCATTTTCAATGAAAATTAAACTTTAATTATTAAAACTTTTCTTAAAAATTAAAATATTACCATAATGTCCGGTGTGCAATCCGCAGGTAAGATGTGTCATTTCTCCACCGTAAATTTTCTTTAAAAGAAAAATGTATATTTTTTCAAAAGAACAGCTTGTACGATATTACTTTGTTTGTCAATTAAAATTTCTGGTGCGAAACTGGCTTATATAATCTGTGGATTATACGCCGAAAATTCCGGTACAAATTAAGCTAAAGCATATACATAAGTATGCATACCCGCTAACACCCCAATTATGAACCGGAAGATTTTTAGTACATGCCCCTTTTTCCACACCACTTTATTTTTAGATTTAATTATCTCCAAGGGTAGTTACGATTAAATAGGTATAAACTCCTCTAAAAAAAGACTGGTGTGGAAAAAAGGGCGGGTATTTAAAATCTTCCGTTTATTAAAGAGATGGTTGGCAGGTGTGTATATAGGATATAAAAGCAAGATAAATAAACAAAATGATTAATGCATGTAAATATCCCGAAGAAATTTTGAAAAATATGTTTAAATTTTTTAATCACATTAAAAACTGAGACAGATAATATACACTAAAAATATACATGTTAAAATATTAAAAACACAAAAACATAAATTTAAACGTTTCGAGCCTTTTACAGGCTCCTCATCAGTAAAAAACATCAAATGTAAATGATGAGATGAACAACAGACTTTCATTATGTGAGTACAACGTATTCATCAGGAACTGCGCATGCCTCATTAAGCGGCGAAAAATGTTGATTTGTGTACCAGCCCTCCAAGAAAATTCTTGAGTGATAATTTAAACAATTAGAAATGATTATTTTAGTACTGTTAAAATCAGGTAAATGGTCAGTTTCTATGGCATGCTCTACTATTTTTGAACGTATATCACGGTTTTTGAAATTTGTTTTATGTTCCTTAATTCGAGTATGAAGAGAACGTCCAGTTTGACCAATATAAACTGAACTACAAGATTTACAAGGGATATTATAAATAACACCTGTACGAGAAAAAGGGGGGATAGCAGTTTTAAAATTAAACAGGAAATTACGAATTAGAAATTGAGGTTTATAGGAAACAGATAAATTAACAGTGCGTAAAACTTTGGCAATAGATTCAGAAATATTTTTATAGTAAGGAATAGTAACGAACGATTTAGGTGAATTAGATGAATTAGTTTTATGATTATCTTTATTAAAATCATACTAGTTTAATTTTCTTTTAAGCCAGCGAGAGGGATAATTATTACGCTTTAAGTCCGAAAAAATCCTTTTCACTTCCAACTGGAAAAGTTCATAGGTACTGCAATATAATTTAGCGCGGTGAAGTAACGTATGGAAAACAGCAGATTTATGTGAAGAAGGGTTAGCTGAATTAAAATTTAAATATTGGCCTGAAAATGTAGGTTTCCTATAAACAGAAGTAACAAATTTAGAATAAGTATCAGAAGGTGAACGCTCAATTAAAATATCTAAGAAAGGGAGTTTATTATCTTTTTCTTGTTCTAAGGTAAACCGAATTGAAGGATTAACGGAATTAGCATAATTAAGAATATCCGTAATAATCAGTCTAATTCAGTAATAATCAGTAACAATCAGTCTAATTGTTTAAATTATCATTCAAGAATTTTCCTGGAGGGCTGGTACACAAATCAACATTTTTCGCCGCTTAATGAGGCATGCGCAGTTCCTGATGAATACGTTGTACTCACCTAATGAAAGTCTGTTGTTCATCCCATCATTTACATTTGATGTTTTTTACTGATGAGGAGCCTGTAAAAGGCTCGAAACGTTTAAATTTATGTTTTTGTGTTTTTAATATTTTAAAATGTATATTTTTAGTGTATGTTATCTGTCTCAGCTTTTAATGTGATTAAAAAATTTAATTTAACTACGAGACGTAATGATTTTTAAATATTTTAAAAATATGTTTGTTTACAAATTTAGACAGTAAACAACGCGGTAATTTTTCATATAAAATGTTGCTGGAGCTTCTCTAAATATGAACATTTATTTTAACCTAAAACAAAGCATTAATGGTTAAAACATCAAAAGTTTATTAGAAAAACACTTTACTTATTTCTCTTTTTCTTTAACATTAGTGTTTACACTTAACAACAGATGTTGAAATTTCTTTAAAAATTGTTTTTAAACTTGTTAATATAACCTATTAAATGTGCTTCATTTATTTCCAAGCTGCATTGTTATTATGTTGATTTAAATACATTTCTTTTCCACTTGGGAAATTACTGTTTCAAAACTGATTTTTCTAATTCCCAGAATAGCTACCCAACAATTTAATAAAGTTAAAAGATTCTACAAATAAAAGAAATTATCTGAAATAAGAATAATTTATTCAGAATGTATTAAACAAATTAAGAAGAAAAAAAAATAAGAAGAAAATATATTACTTTTAGCACTTTAATCAAACATTTTGCGCAAGTGTTGAGAGGATGAATAATGACTATCGGAGCGTAAATAGAATTTTCTCGCTAGAGTATTTAAGCAATAATATTAGTTCTTAATTTTTGAAATATGAATAAAAGTATAAAATATTTTACACCTTTTAATCAATTTATTAAGAAATAATTTAGATCAGCCTATGTATAATCATATGTAAGAACCTTTAATATTATAAAAATAAAAATATTCTACATTTTGAAGTTGTTAAAAATGTAGAATTAATGATAAAATTTTAATAATTCGAAAAGAAGATAGTATTTGTGAATAAGTTTTCAGTAAGACTTTGTTTTTATAATTCATTGTTAGAAACATAATTTTCAAATTTCCCATAAATGCAATATTTGTCTGTATAGATAATGAGCAGTGATAATTATATTTAGAAGTTTGTTTAATTATGTTGATGGAAGTTTGAGGAATAAGAATTAAAAGTAATTAAGCATGATCTTTTCATTAGACGAAGGGAGTAATGTCTCTGACAGAGAATTGTTCAATTGCATAGATGACAACATTTTAATTTATTCCGGAGTATTTTAAGGCCCGCCTTTATTTCATACCACTTATTTTTTAAGATTTTTTTTTTCTTGTTTTATCGAAGTTATATAATTGAACAGTTTCTTTCTATAAATAAAGTGGTGAAAAATAGAGGTGGGGCTAAAAATTCTCCGGAATAAATTAAAATGTTGGCATCTATGCAGTTGCACAATCGTGCAATCGAGTAATCGTTTGCTTGAATTTTATTTTATTTATTTGTCTATTCATTTTGTAAATATCTTGATTTTTATCCTCCAATATCAGACTTTATGCTCTTACTGCAAATGGACATTTTTTATATTGTTTTAACCCAATGATATGAAATTTAGACATCTTACTGAATCACGTGATATTAGATGTAAACACCCTACCAGCAGATTGTTAGATCCGCCTTTTTTCCAGCCATTTTCTAGCAAAGTTCACCGCGTTCCCAAACGTTTTAGCTCATTCTATTATACTGCCATTACTATCATCATAAAGAAATTTTTCTTCACTATTTTATAGTAAAATATTATTTAAACTAGTTGGCATAGGTGGACTCTGCTCAGTTCCCCATCATATTTATGTTCTCATAAATTTCTAGTGCGAGACATATTACAATCATGTTAAAAGAAATGAATTTGACCAAAGCTTGATACAGTGACAGAATGAAATCCCCGCCTAATAGGCTATCCACCGTTCACTTCGACATATTTATCTTATTCTAATCTATTAATTTATTTTATCAGGGTCAATTCCTTTGCTTAGTTTTCATGTTACTATTTCCAATGAAATAATCCTCAAAATTCATATTTATATGAAAAATTTACAATTTCGCTATGTTGATAAAATCGTAAATTACGAATAATTTACGAAATTTTCCTATTAGCATATTTGTATTCAATCATGTTCAAACGAATATCATAAATGTAATTTTGAAGTTGCCTAATGTATTTATGATCCTCAAAATGGAAGTTTATGCTCAATTTTGCCTTATTCTGACATGTTAAGTAAATCGTAAATTCCAAATAACTTACGAATTTTTTAAATTGGAAAAATCGTAGTCTATGATATTCATGTCAGTGACCAAATAATATTTCGAAAGTGGTTTGACATCTTTACGATGAAAATATCCCTCAAGATTGATGTTTATGTGAAATTTTGCTCTATTCTGCCATGTTAAGAAATTCGTAAATTTCCAATAACTTACGAAATTTTTATATTGGAAAATTCATAGTCATTAATATTCATGCCAGTGTCCTAAATAATATTTCAAAAGTAGTCTGACATCTTTACGATGAAAATATCTCTCAAAATTGACGTTTATGTGAAAGTTTGCCCTATACTGCCATGTTAAGAAATTCGTAAATTTCCAATAACTTGCGAAATTTTCAAAGTAGCATATTTATATTTACTGATGTTCATTCCGGAATCAAAATTGATTTTTAAAACTGGTCTGACATTTTTACAGTAAAAAGCTTCCATTTAATGCACGTTTAAGTGAATTTTTGTCCTATTCTCCCATGTTAAGAAAATTGTAAATTTCTAATAACTTACGAAGTTTTTTAATTCGAATGATGCAAATGAATAGGGTTCTTTCCAGTGTCGAAAGTAATATTTTAAAACTGATCTGACCTCTTTGCGACAAATTGTTCTTGAGATATCGTGTACACAGACTAACAAACTAACGGACTAACGGACTAACACACTAACAGACACCCTACAGACAGACACCATACAAATTTTGTCATTTTCGGATTCCTCACACCTGAAAACGTGTAAAAAAGTCAAAAAACCGAGGTCGAAAATTTTTACGATTACCTAAGTTCCCCATACCTATAGTATGATGGGGAACTAAAAAATTTTCACGATTACCTAAGTTCCCCATACCTATAGTATGATGGGGAACTAAAATTTACACGATTACCTAAGTTCCCCATACCTATAGTATGATGGGGAACTAAAAATGAGTGTTTAAAAATAATGATGATAATGTAATAAAACCCACTTAAAGTTTTAGGAATGCTGCGATCCCTGGAATAAATTTGGAGCTGAAAGAATTTCCAGCTAGTAAAAAAACTTATTGATGGGTAGGAAATGTTTACTTTTGTTCTCAAACGGAACCTCAATACACCAGCAGCGACTACTAGAAGAATAAAAGAGCGTGCCTACAAATGCCGTGTAGAGTGCAGAATACATTTTCCAGTTGCTTTTTCATCCAATTTAAATGTCATAACAACTTCATGGATAACTTTTTATTCCATGCAAATTAATGTACTTTAAGATTTTTTTTTTTCTTATACAAAAATTTAGTGCTTCGCCGGCCTAACGCTCTAAAGCGCTCTAAACAGCGTTGCAAAATTTAGTTTCTTATACGCTAAATGAAAAAAAAAAAGAAATAGTCATTATGACATTGATTAACGTCAGAAAAGTATGTCGTCTATTGACTTATAGTACACTACTACAGTGGTTTATTATGGTTAACACATACTATATATAGTTTATATATGCAAGCTGCCAAGTCTCCCGATTTTCACGGGAGACTTCATACCGGAAAATCTTTACAATGGTTTTCAGTTTATTTAATCGTCGAAAATATATAAGACAGATTTCTTTCTAAAAATACTGGTGTAAAATTTGACTTAAAAATGAAAAAGTTTTACGGCTATGTATACAGTTAGCCCAGATAGAAAAAAAAATCTACGGAAAGAAAATAAGGTAGTTTTAAAAAGGTGTTTTATTGCGGTCATGTGTCTGTCTTAAAAGAATTAATTACTTAGGCTATTATGCTATTTTTATCAATAAACTAGTGGATCTGTAGATCAGGAGCCTTTACGTCCTATTTGCATTACACATTATTCAACAGATCATTTTTATTTATTCCCTATTATATAATATATATTGATTCAATTGACTTGCTACATAAACAGACACGTTTCTGAGGGGAGCAGTCGCCCTCCTCATCTCCCCCGCTGTATAACTCTTCTTATGCCTATCTGTATATATATGCATATATACCTATTCCTAATAACTGACAGTCTTGCAATAATTTCCTGTAATTCACAAATTTTTGTACCAAATTTCATGAAAAACGATTACATAGCATATCGCGGAATCATTTTGTGTAAATCCGAAGACTAATTACAATTTCCATACCAACAATCTTTAACAAAAAGACATGCTTTTAAAATTCTAATAAAATTCCTTTATATTTAATGGGGTGTAACCATTTTAAAATACACTTTTAAGAAATACCGACTACAAACCGTAATAGTACGAAAGTCTTTTATCTTTCCTGGAAAAGGAGCCACAGTTATTATATACACCAATAATAAGAATACACCTAATTAATTACAGTTTATTAATTTTTCAAACTAATTTGACAACATTTGGATGATTACAGAACGTAATCGGAATTCTTTTGTGTTGTCCCGTAAATAAATTATTTCGTCTATACATACGCTCTTTTTAGAGTAAACATGATTTTAAGTATCTTTGCAATATATTTTCATTCCATTATGTTCAATGCAGCATAAACGCATTAAAGTGTGCTTAAATAAAAATTTATCCATAGGCTCTAATGTTACGAAATTATTTTGTGTGTCTCTGTAAACGAACCATAAACATTTTATACACGAATAAAAACTATTCAACTTATTCTACGTTGTTCATGAATAATTGTTCGAAATTGGACATAATTCGGATGATTATGTGACACTATCAGAATACTTTTATAAGTTCCTGTACATTAATTAGAAAGCCTAAGAGCACGTATTTTCTACAGAAAACATCAGTTTAAGTATCTCAGTAAAGTGCGCTAATTTTGTTATGTTGATTCCAAAGTAATGATGTTAAAGTGCGTTTAAACGAAATTCACCATATATGCCGTAATGATAAGAATTTTTACGTGTCCCTGTACACAATCCATAAATAATGTACACATAAAAAATTGTACACCTATTTCTATACAGAGTCTGAACGTGCGTGCCAATTTGCAAGTAAGTCGGAGGATTTTTGCGGTCGCTATTGCGATACATACAAATTCTGCCCGTAGGTTGTAATGATAAGAAAAGTGTTGGTGTGTTTCTGTACACGAAATATAAAGTGAGTACACACCTAAAACTATACAGCTAATTCCCTGTGGTTCATAAACAAGTGTACCAAATTGCAAGTCAATAGCTTAATTTTTGAGGCCACTATCGTGATACGTAAAAATTCTTCTCATAGGTCGTAATGATAATAAAATCTTTGGCGTGTCCCTGTACACGAACTACAAAGGCAATACACACCCAAAACTATACAGCTAGTTCTTTGTGGCTCATAAATATGTGTACCAAATTGCAAATGAATAGCGTGATTTTTGCGGTCGCTGTCGCGGTACATACAAATACTTCCCATAGGCCGTAAAGATTAGAAAGACTTTGGCGTGTCCCTGTACACGAACTACAAATGGAATACACACCCAATACCATACAGCTGATTCCGTTGGTTTCGTGAACACGTGCACCAAGTTGCAAGTCAATAGCAAGATTTTTGCGGCCGCTATTGCGAGACAAACAAACAGCTAAACAGACGGGACCTAAAATCTTTTTGAGTCTCCATAGGGAAGCCTCCACTGACGTTTTGCAACTAATGGATGATATTTATTATGTTTAGCGTATATATATATACATGGTCAGCTTAGACAGTTTAATAAAATATACTGAAAATAAATTAGTTTACATAAAATAGAGGATTTCATTGCAGTCATGTCTCTTTATTTAAGAGAATTAATTTTTCAGCCTATTAAGCTACTTTTATTAATTAATCCGCGTATGCGATTAGTTATTATTGATGCACGATTCACACAAATTTGGTTTACTGGAAACGAAAATTTTTTATATAGTGAGTGAAATAATATTATTCAAGCAGATCATCAAATTAAAAAAGGCTTTCCTGATTGTTTTCATGAAACACAGTGTTAAAAGAGGATTAAATATTTTATGAAAATTCTCGCTTTATAAATTCATTCATAAAAATAGTTCTAGTTTAGAGGGCATTGTAAATAATTGGTAATTTTAACTTTTAAAATAACGTATATTAGTTTCATAATTTTAGAGGAAAAGGAATACAAAGTCTTCTTCATTAACAAATTAATTTTCAAATTTATAACTTAGAAAATTTTGCAATTCTAAATATGAAATGTAGCATAGAAATTTTTGTAATATCTGTGATTGTTATTCCTGTTGGAATTTTTCAGGAACACCTAAAAATATTTTATGGTAAATTACTATTATTATACTAGATATAACCCCGCAAAAATGACGGAATGTGAAATCAGTTAAGGTAGTGAATCAACGAATGCTTTTCCAGCTTCGCTGGATCTTATATTTTAAGGGGACTAATATGCAAGTTGCACCTGACGGGACTAATATGCAAGTTTCACCTGACAGGACTAATGTGCAAGTAGCACCAAACAAACAAACTATTTCTTTTAACGAAAATACCTACTAATCCAGGACGATAGGTCTAATATAAAGTATCATATTATATATCGTATTTATCGTAATATAACTCAGTACTTATTTCGCTCCTTCTTCTACTCATTTTAATAAGTATTTTTTATATGCATGGGCAAATTTAATATATTTTAATTTTTAATTTTCTGCGTGAAAACATTATTTTATCTTATGCCCCCCAATATATATATATATATATATATATATATATATTTGGTACATTTTTTTGGCTACAATTATAAATTTAAATGTCCAGTTTTGAAATTATTTTCATATTTTAATTGATTCTAAAGCATAGAATAATAATAAAGGAAGAAGGAGCACGCCAATACTCTTAATGCTTACAAACCCCCTTTTAGTGAAATGCCAGCGAAAGCTACTTTTGCTCCTCTCAACCTTGAAGTAGGGCACCCATCCTCAGCGCTATTACCGCTGTTTGTTGTGGCAACACGACAGCTTATGTAGAAACACTTATGCTCCTTCTTCCTTTATTAGTATTCTATGTTCTAAAGTATCTAATCAAAACCTCGTTACAAATAAAATACAAAATGAAAGGTACCATATTTATAACGAAGTTACCTTAGGTACCTTATTTGTAACCTTATTTATTTTAACTAATTTGATAAATATGACATCACAATCAACTGTTTGTTTATTTCACAAAAGTACATTATCATGGTTACAAGAAAATGATGGAATAACTATTAGCGCATAATTTTTATGATTGAATTTTATATTACATTTTAATTTTATCCTCCGTGGGTATTTTAGAATTGCGTGGTCACATACTTTCGTTGAAATCTTTTTACATATTGAGGTTAAGGAAAAAGTGTAAGCACAAAAAAATGTTCAGTTTTGAAATATCTTTCTAATGATGTAACATTTATGCAGATTAATTAAAAAATAAATAAATAAATAAAAATACATAGCATTTCTACGAAAAAAAAAAGGGGGGCTACCAAAGGTCTTTGTTTTGAAGCGGTCTAACCGGAATTGTTCCTAACAGAAGATGGTGATTATTATTATTAATTAATGGTGATTTATTGAGTACAAAGATACAGCAACAGTTTCAAATATATATATATCATGCAGTTGAAAGAATATAATGCCTCACATCGGTAATATTTGAAAGAGAATTATACCGCAACTACCTAATATTTCTTTACATCATCCATATTGCTCAAATTTTTAACACTTAACCCTTTCAGGGGCGGTGGCTAGAGGGTCTATCCACCTACTTTAGAAATTTTTCTCTAAGTGTGCAGTGGCTACTTTTTTTATCCACTTTTATGAAAAGTTAATGTGTACTTCTAAAATTGAAATAGGAGTGGTAGAACTACAGTAACTTTAAGCAGGATGTGCCTGTGACGTTTTTAAATGGACAAGTTGCGGGAAAATTTTTTGAAGTTTCTTTTATATATTTTTATGAAAAATAATTTTTTATTCAAAAGTATTTGGTAGCGTAAATATACTGTAATGCACCTTTTAAATACAACAGATTTACATATTATCTTAGATCATTAATTTTAGTTTGATTTTTAGGAGCATCTTTTAGGTGGATAGACACGGTGGCTAGAACGCCTAGCCACCACCCACAAAAAAATCCCCACATGCTGAATTTTTTTCTTCATCAAATATGACTTGTAGGGGATGTTTACTTTATGATATATATATATTTAAACGGAAATTCAATCATTTTTACTTAGTGCCCCTGAAAGGGTTAACGGACGGACCACGTAAATCTACGTTTTTACGTTATGACTGCCTAAGACGGGCACGATTTACGTATTTTTACATCAAGATTTACGTTTTCTGTTTTAAAGGACTTAGTTACATGGAAAAGTTATTGAATATGATATGTCAATTATGCAAGTTCCACTTCGTAAGAGTGGATGTTTTATAAAATATCACATTCGTAAGTATTACTAGACATGTAAATAAAAACATTATACAAATTTTATTCAAAAATAGTGCTTATTCAACAAAACTACAACGCCCATATATGCTTGTTTATTTAATTCTCTTAAAAAAATTCCGCAAACCGGAACAGACAGAGAAAATACAACCCGTCTGTTGAGTGTTAAGCAATTTTAAAGAGAATGCTCATAAAAAAAAACTTACATGTTAGAAAAGATTAAAAATTTTCTGGTGTTAATTTTCTTTTCTTTCTTTCTTTCTTTTCTTTTCTTTTTTTTTTTTTTTTTAACAAATGCAATAATTCTTAAATTGAATTTAGCATGGAATTTTTCTTTACTTTTTCTTTATTAGATTTATATTAAAACCGTTTTTCGTTAGTGTGGTACTAATATATTGTGGTAATCATAAAAGCCTTTTCTGGTGTTAGAACTAATTTTGCATTTACAAGAGAGAAATTTTTCAGAAAAAAAAAAAATGCCTATACTACAGAATTACTGGGCTACAATAAAATATTTAGATACATTAAGGGCTGCAATTGGAATTTAAGGCTGTGTGTTTGTATTAAACATTTTTAACACTTTACAACTATATTAAAGAGTGATTACGAATTCAGTTAGTCGATATGTCTGTCTTTCCGTCCTTTTGTCTGTCCATTGTGCCATAATGTAGTCAGAGAACATTAAAGATTATACGATACAACGAGTACACACAGTTGGAAAGTGTTAGTAATCAATGCGTATCGCATAATTTTTCGTTCTTTTTTTTTTTTTTTGTTCATATATATATACATATATATATATATAACATAAGGTATCTATAATCTAAAAGAATCTATAAAAAACATACTTCATAAAAAAAAATAATCTTAAATTTAGAAAAACGAAATTTTTATAATTAGGAAAATTACTGTGGAAAAAAAATAACCTAACAAACGAATATTGATAACATAATTAATCACGAAAAGTTTACTTAAAATTTTAATTAGTTCTTTCAATCATTTTTCCTAAATTTCATTTTTTTAAAAACAGTCATGATTACACTTAATGAAATGTGACGAAAATTATGAATTACTTTAGAAAGTATCAACAACTTTCTAATTTACATCTTTTTTAAAATATTCCTTTGTAACTTTAATTTAAAGCATTTTTTTCCCCCCTTTTTTTGTTATGTTGATCGTCAGATATTCATCTTATACTTAATTACAGAGTTTGAAAATATATGATGCAGGATAAAAATTAGATTCTTTATTGAGATGAGTCAAATAATTAAGAATAATTAAATTAGGGATTAATACAACATTCTTCTTCTTTCTTTCTTTTTTTTTTTTTTTATCGAAAAAATTATTAGGAAATGAATTAAACTGTATTCATGAGATGTCTATAAATTTTTTTTACTTGGATTTAAAAAGTAAATTTATAATTTTAAAATTCAAGAACTGTACAAGAACAGCAACAAAAAAAAAAAAAAAAAAAAAAAAAAAAAAAACAATATATATATATATATATATATAAATAATAGATATCGTAATAAGATTAAATCATAAAATTCAGCTATTAATAGAACTAAGACAATAACAGCACACTAAAATATAGAACTGAATTTAACACAGAGGAAAGAATTACACAAAAAGTTGCAATGTAGATTAAGAACCAATGAGTTAGGATAGTAACTTAAAATACTTACGCCTACCAGAATGATAATAAAAATGACCATTAAGCTTATGAGAGTGAAAACGATTAATAAATAATAAATCACAGAAATATTTGGATGTAAATGCTTAAACGTAGAAACATATTTATCAAGGGGTGCATGCTTCCTAAAGCTTAAAGAGCCGCAACGATTTCGTACAACGATATTGCTAATCATAGCAATTAATATCGTTTCACACCCCGATCGATGCAGCAAAACCAAAAAGAATTGGAAATAATTGAAATATTAAATTAAAACAAAGATTAAAAAAAGATTAAATTTAATCTTAATGGAAACCAAAGTGAACACATGAATGAAGCAAAGCAACCACATGTATAACAATTAACTCTAACAGGAGAAAAGGATGATGCCAAAACTTAAATTGAAGTAAAATAAAATCTCGACAGATATCGATTAATCGAAGAAACTTCAGAGCATTTTCATTAAAGATAAATTACACAGAGTTAATATTAAATGATAATGTTAAAATAGATTTTATATATAATTAATTTTAAAACTAGTAGAGTTGAATTAAATCGTACCATATACATTAATAATATATCATTAAAGACAGAAGAATAAAATCATAAGACAGAGTGCAAGCGCCATCTATCGGTGAGCTATAATAACATTAAGTCAGTAAAATTATTTCAGGAGAAGAATCCAATGCAATAAGGGAAATTAAGATGTAGTGACTGAAAGATTAAGGTAATTAGAAGTATTGACTGCAAGATTAAGATAATTTTTAGCGCCAATTAAGTAATTAGAAGAATTGAACTTTTGTGATTAACCCAAAACTAAATAATCTTGAAATCATAGTATTAAATGTTAAGTTTTAATCAGACACAATTACAAGCAATAATGCCAAAGAGTACACATATAAGGATAAGCATTATAGGGCAGTCATTAATAATTAAAATTATAATTTAAAAGATTTTTTTTTTTTTTTCAAATAAATATATATATATATATATGCATGATGTTCAAATACCGATATCCAATGTAAAAATCGAAATATTGTTAAAAAGTTTACTTAATATATATTTTTTAAGTAAATATCAACTGCACAGATATCACACAAAATGACAAGATAATTCATTTAAGAAAACTGGATCGTAATATATGTTTTTAATATTAATACAGATTCAAAAATAAATTTAAATTAAATTAAATAGTTATTTCTACTCCGAATTTTATTCATATACATAACATTTTATATAAACATTTTATATAAATATGTATATATATGTATGAATGAAATTTCAAAAAAACATTTTCAAATATCTTACATGAAAAATTTTAAAATATTATAAAGAAATGGAAAATTTAATTAAAAAAGAAAATATAGATAATTGAAACCCAAAAAATAAAAATATACAAAACTCAATACGTCATCAGGGGTACTGATTGAATATTGTATGCAAAATGAAAAATAAAAAAAATTTATATGAAGAAATGGAAAATTTAATTAAAAAAGAAAAGATAGATAATTAAAATCCAAAAAATGAAAATATACAATACTCAATACGTCATCTGGGGGTACTGACTAAATATCGTATGCAAAAATAAGCAAATTTCTGTAAATCTATTACTAAAAATTACACATATCAATGCCCAAGAAACCAAATAACAGGATGAAACCAACTAAAGAGGAATTAAGGATATATTGAACATAAAATTTTATAGGGAGAAATAATAAAACTTAGAAGATAAATTGCTTACAGGAAAAAGGAATAGCATTTACATGCAAAAAATAATAAATGAATTAATATCTATAAACATAGCAAAATTGAAGTATTTCTTCAGTGAAAATATAAATTAAAGTTATTTCAAGGCGTTCCCACTATTTAACTGATATAAACTTAAAAATAAAAATAAATATACATTAAAAAATAAATAATTTTATATCTACACACTGTAATAATAAACCAAATGTTAAAATAAATATATTACTGAATTAATAATTAAGGATATTAAATTTACTTACAAAAATGTACGTAATCGACTATGAAACGAAATATTATAATTTAATGCTTTGAAAAGGGAAAAAAATGGTATTAAAAGGAACAAAATTACAATTAAACGATGGAAACTAACAATGAAAACAAAACATAAATGACCTTTTTTTTTTTTTTTTTTTTGTTTATTTGTTTGTTTTTGTAGTTGTTAATAATTACTGTATGGTTAATGATGATATCAAAATTAACTTAAGTAGATATTTATTTTTTGAAAGAAATGAAGTAAGCGTATAAGAAGTAAGAAATATGCATATTCTAGTTATTAAAACTAGCAAAATTTACTTTAAATTATGTGAAAATGTCCATTATGAAGAAACATTATGGAGAATAGTTATGACGAATAATTATGAACAAAATTTTAATTTGAAAAACTATTAAATAGGATTAATTATATAAAATTGAACTGAACTAAACTGTGATCAATTAGGAATTTTAATAGGAAAATTTCTAGCAAAATTATTTCTGAGATTTTTAAGCTTTTTCCTAGTTTCATTACAGCTGTTTATAACGAAAATTTATTGAGGGGTTTGTTTCCAAGTGTGTGGAAACATTCTTGCTTTCAATTTTTCACTAAACCTGGTAAGGAGATTTCACTAGAACCGTCAAAATTCAGGCCTATTAGTTTAATTTCTGTTAGTGGCAAAATACTTGAAAAATTATTGATCGAAAGGATAATGCATTTTTTAAGGTTTAACGATAAAGCCCAAACCACTATAGTTTTACACCAGGTAAAAACACTACTGATGCTATTGTAAAAACTACTAAAATAGTAAAAGAAAACTGTAAATGAAATTATCAAGTTCTAGTAATTGCACTAAAGAAGCTTTTGACGCTGCTTGGTGGCCGGCAATTATGAATCAACTAAGAGAATTTAATTGTCCCAAAAACTTATTTTTATTATTTTTCCGAACGTTCAGCCTGTTTAGTTACTTCTATACTCACTGTATCGAAAGGAAAGTAACTATGGGTAGCCCTCAAGGCTCATGCTGTGGTCCGGGATTTTGGACAATTTTTTACGATTCTGTATTAAAATTGGATTTACCTTTAAACACCGAAATTATTGCTTTTGCTGATGATCCACTTTTAATTCTAAGTGCAAAGACGTAAATTGAACTTGAAATTTGTGGTAATATAAGTTGTCAAAAAATTTTAACTGCTCTAGAAAAAACAAGGTTAGTTTTAATACAGAAAAATCTAATTTCCTGCTTTTTTCTGAGAAGTGAAAAAGATAAGAGATAAACATATATATGAATAGTAATATTATTAAAGGTGTTAATGAAATGAGGTATCTTGGGGTAACTCTCGATAGAAGGCTAGGAAAGCACATGTTAATAATTTATTTACAAAAGTGAGTTTTATTTTAAATGTGTTGTCTAAAATAGCAAAGATTACTTGGAGTGTTGGATCAGAAGCTTTAAAAACTATTTACGATGGTGCAATGCTGCTCTTGTTAATTTATGCTGCTCTTGCCTGGGTTGACGGTTTGACTTTTAAGTACAATAGACGTAAATTAATGACTGTCGAAAGATTATTTGCTATAGGAATTATAAAGGGTTTCCGTACCATCTCTCATGAGGCTTCGTGCGTCCTTGCTGACCTTATTCCAATCTGTTTGAAAATCCAAGAAGCCGCGGAAATTTATTATGATTTAAAATTGAACGACTTAGAAAACATCGATTCGGACATTTCTCCTAAGTATTGGTTACATCCTGGAAAGCTGGTCCCTTTTGAAAATAATTCCAATGAAGATAATATTCTACGTATTTATACGGATGGAAATAAATTTAATCTTAATACTGGCTGTGCTTTTGTTGCTTATCAAAATAATAATGTTACAAAAGAAGATAAGTATAAATTATACTTTAGCTGTTCTAATAATTAAGCAGAGGCTTTTGCCATACTTCAAGCTATAAATTGGATTTATTAAAATAAAAGTTTATTGCTTAAAAATATAATGATATATACTGACTATATATAAAATTCAGAATAGGGAATGTCGAAGTGAAACGATTGAAAAAATTGGTGTTTTACTTTGGAATTTATCGGCAAAAAATTTTAAAGTTTGCACTGACTGAATCAAGGCACACTTAGGAGATTACGGTAACGATAAAGCTGATGAACTAGCGAAAGCTGCAGCCTACTCAGATATCCCGATTAGCTTTAAAAAGATCTCCAAATCATTTTTAAAAAGGCAACATTATCAAAAGACCATAATATCGTGGCAAAGGGAGTCTATTACATAAAAAGGTAGTATAACTAAGAAGTTCTTTCTGTCAGTGCAAGACAGACTAAATAGAAATATAAACTATACTTATAAACTCACTCAGTTTCTTTCAGGTCACGCTAGAACAAAAAATTATTTATTCAGGTTTAAGCATGTGAATTCTCCGCAGTGCTTCTGTAATCAGAATGAAAAACAAAGCTTAGAACATATATTATTATTTTGCCCTCTTCTCGTTTCCTACAGATTTGAACTATATATGTATATTACAATGAGTGGAATATTGTGGCCTCCTGACTTTAAAATTTTAATCAGACCTGAATGCTTTTCTCAGTTTTTACGATTTATCAATAATATACCTTTCTTGGATTTTTGACTTTTGTTGCTGTAAATTGAATATTCATATTGAACATAATTTGAATGTATAATGAATGTTTGTTTAATGCATGTAGTATGACTACCCCTATAGTCATGGAGCAAGCTGTATTAAAGATTTTTTCTTAATAAAAAAAAAAAAGTCAAGCACGCTCCCACAGCACCACCCGTTCTTACTAATATGTGTGCTTTATTGATTTTTATAGAAATAACTAAAACTATTAGGGGGTCATATCTTGCCCCCAAGGGTGTTGTTGCATCAAATTTGCACTCTACCTTATATTTTCTACCAAGTTCTTTAATTTAAGCTTGGTTTTGTTTCAACAATTTTGTTTCAGCAATTTTACTGATTCATACTTCCTTTGTCAGTGTATCTACATGTTTCTTTCGATCTGCTGAGCTGTGTTCGATTTCATAATCAAAGTCTTCTAAAAACAAAGCCCATCTTGCAACTCTGAATGTTGATTTTTTGTTGTTGTTGTTGTTGTTGTTGTTGTTTAACGATTTTGTAAACGCAGCACAATCTGTAGCGATCTTAAATTTTGAAGCCAACAGATAATTCCTAATCTTTTTCAAAGCTTTGATTATTGCGAGTATTTCTAATTCATAATTGCAATACTTTTCATGTTCTGGTGTTGTCTTCTTTCTCATGTACTGTATAGGATGAAATTTTCTATCATCTCCGTTCTGTAGCAATGCAATATCAAAACAATGACTTCTAGCGACAGTGTACAATTCTAACGGGGATCTTTGTTTGAATAGGGGAGTCTGGGGTACAATGGACCACTCCCTATAACTGTATTTATTTATTTATTTATTTATGGTTCGTATTTCGGTACGTAGATCGCAGCACTGCAGTGATGAAACCTAGCCAGCAACTTCATGCCTAACTGACAATTTAGCCATTTTATTTATGAAATTTAGTTTACTAAATATTTACTAAAAGTAAATATTTTGAGTTAAACATTTTTCTTTTCATCATTTAAGAATTATGATCTGGAAGAGGCACAATAAATAGCTAAGGTCATCTATTATTACATTTAATCTCATTAAAACATTTTTTAAAGGGATTTGTTATTATTATTATTTTTTTTTAACATTTGCTGTCAGAGGTTAACACGGGGTACAATGGACCACTAAGAAGCGGAGTACAATGGACAATGGTCCATTTATCCCAAGCTATAAATTATTTTTAAAAATTTCATAGTTAACCTTAATTACATCTATTATGTCTTAAAAGATGAATAAGAAAGCAATTTAATTTGAGGTTTCTTCTTATTTATTTTAAATAACCATTCAGTTACTTTCGTATTCTTATATTTTTACAAATATCATACAGCTGTAACAAACTGAATTAAATAATGCAATTAAAAATTACTAATACTCGTACAAATAAATTTGACGAAAAGGGTGGTTTTACATTTTGTTGGTTTAATCACAGAAATAAAAGATAATGAATCTGTTTTTGTGAGATTCATGCAACGAAAACCTAATCAAGATCTCGACATTTTTTCCTGAGAGGTTGATATATCTCTTGTAAATTTTTCAGCTATTGTAATGATGAGTCTTCCAGACCCTGCAACTTCACAAGAAAACAGCAGACTTTCAATGACACAAAAATCGTTTGGTGTATCATTTTCTAATTCTAATGCTCCTTAATTTACATTATTTGTATGAATCGAAGACCTAAATAAACAAATATAATATATTCTACATTTTATATTGTTAAAAAATGCACTCCATTAGTACACTTTTTAAATTTGACCTGTGGTCCATAGTACTCCGCGTCATCGTCCACTTTGTCAGTTGCTATTAAAAAATTTATATTAAAAAAAGTAAACATAATTATTGCTTTTGGTTGAGTGCAACATAAAACCCAAGATATAGGTAATATGCACAAATATTTGCAATAGTGAAAAATCCTTAGTTTGTGAGTAAACACTTAAAATTTCCAAAATTGGTCCCTTGTAACCCGGACTTCCCTAAATGCAATACTGGTTTCTTAGACAACATGTCTTTTAATTTATTAAATGCTGCTTCTTGTTCGGGACCAAACTGGAATGTAAAACCTTTTCGTAATCTATCATGCAGTGGTTGGCTATCTGAGCGTATTGGTGAATGCTTTTTGCGAAAATATCCGCTTAATCCTAAATACGATTGTACTTGTTTAACTGATTTGGGTTTAGGAAATATTCGCTTTGTCTTGGAGTGAAATGATTACGTCATCCATGTAAATAACAACTGTATTGTCATGAAGCAATTCTTTGAACACTCTGTTTATGTACCGTTGAAACTGACTCGGTTATGTGCTCAATCCGAATGAACATCTTAGAAACTCAAACAAAGATCAAGCATTAAAAGCTTGACTTCACTATTCAAGAAGCCTCGAAACATGTAAATATACAAAAAAAAATCTCAAACAATGAATATTTAGCTTTAAAATATACATTACTAACCATATGGCCATACGGAATTTATTTCAGTTCCTGAGCAGCTTTCCTGGACATGATAAAATATTATAGTAAAGCACTTCCACTAACAATAAAAAATAATGTTTGAAATATTGACAGCTCTGTATATCTTCTGAAGATTATGTACAAACCACATGGTGCACATAAATATAATCCTATATTAATCACACACGACACGACTTGAAATACACTTCCATCAATTTTCAAGTATTGCCTCACTATAATTTAATTCTTTTGTGTAGCCCTGTGAACGGACAGTAAATTATTTCCAAACCACATTGCATATATATATATATTTTTTTTCGGGGAAGGTCAGAATGAAGATTCGGATCAGAATATATTAATTAAAATTTCTTTCATTCATAAATTAACAACAGAATCGTGAAAGAATTATGACTATAACATTAATGATTATATTAAAAAGAATGAATAATGAATAGAAACATATTTAAGTAAAATTGTGTGATTCTTTAGATACCATAATCATTGAAAGGTAGTTTCCCTTTAGAAGGTCGGACGGATTTATCAATTTTTAATTTGTTAGCCGAAGTTACCAAACATTAAAAATCTTTAGTCTACTCGCGGGTCTCAAAAAACTACACGACGGGCCGTGAGTTGGCCACCCCTGGTCTAAAATCTCCGTCAGGAGCAGTATCTTAGAATGTTATAGTCTGATCTTTACGAAATTTTAAATTTTGACTAGGGTGGATTTTACATAACGATTGTGCTGTTAGAGGGGATGATGGTTTAACCCACCGAAAAAGAGAATTTTGGAAATTTGCTCTAAATTCATTACAAAATTTTAAATTAGGATTTGATTGAATGTTACATAACGAAGCCTGCAACGTTTGAATGAGGTGGATCGGACTTCCCAGTAGTGCTAGGTATATTATAAAATTACGGGCGCATCGTTAAAAATTTTTTAATTTGAACTTGCTTGGTATTAGCATAGCAAATACTACTTTTGAAATGGAGGATCTGCACCCCCATTGTTACAGGTATTTTGAAAAAAACTTTATCAGATCTTTGCAAAATTTTTCAAATTGGACTCGGTTGGGTGTTAGATAATGAAGAGAGCAACGTCTGAAGCTCTGTTAGTCTGAACAAAAAAAAAACAGCATCAACCTATTCACAGAGGACAACAATAATAAAAACAACGTTTAAGCACTGTCGTCCCAATATTTCGTCGCTAAAATGAATTTTGCAGTGCAAATGTCGTCTTCTAGAGTATTGCCATATCCTTGCATCTGGATCCTTTTTCCATTTCTCTCTTTTATTTCTTATTTTATTTCTCTCTTTTTCCTTCATTTTTTAATATAGTTTAATATTCACAGCAAATACAATACAATTCGCAAATATTAATGTTTACACACAAGATAAAAATAAGAAATGAAATAATATTTACTATATGCAATTTTATGTCACACAACCAAAGATTTATATATATATATATATATATATATATATATATATGTATATATGTTTATGCATGTACAAATTATCTTATATACGCAGTACTTTTAAGTTGTGTCGGGCCAGTGTTTGAGATACTCGGCGCATGTATTAGTACGTATAAGCCCGTCAGTGTACCCAATTTTTTCGATTTCATATGTGTCGTTACTTTTCACTTTTGTGATTTTGTATGGACCCACATATTTCGTTTTCAACTTCAATCTGGGGCCTTGTTGTGTTCTTTTAATCGCGATTACATGATTACTTTTAAATGTTGTCGGTTTTTTACGGCTAAGGTTTGTAGCATTTTCAGTTTTCCTCTTGCACCTTTATTTTATTTTATTTTTATTTTTATTTTTATTTTTATTTTTATTTTTTTTATTATTTTTTTTTTTTGCAGCGTAGTGACTCTTTTCGTGAGCTGTTTTAATTATGCTCAACTGCATATTCTCCGGAACTATAATCAAATCGTTACCGTTAACACATTTGTATAAGATGTTATTTTTAACCAAATAGTCCTCATAAGGTTTAATGTTCAAAACTTCTTTGACTCTTTTTATATTTTCATGAGAGTCTTGGGCATGGGCTATTTTAAGTATAAGGCTATCTTCTATGGTCATGCAAACGGGATTCCTACTAAGGACATCAACGTGGCGCATTTGCGTATCCGTACGATGTTCAATTTCATAGTCAAAGTCTGAGAGCAACAGAGCCTATCTAGCAACTTTAGTACAGATGTACTTTTTATCCATGGTCATTGAGAACGCATTGCAATCAGTTACAGTCTTGAATGGGATTAATAGCACATAAATCTGAAACTTTTTTTAGCGCCTCTATCAGTGCTAATGTTTCCAGTTCATAACTCGAATATTTACGTTCGCTGTGAGACGTTTTCCTGCTCATAAAATAAACAGGGGGAAATTTAATGTCTATTATAGAACGTTGAATTAGTACAGCGCCATAACCATCTTTACAAGCGTCTGCATGTATTTCTGTTTCACTTTTCGGGTTGAATATAGACAAGATTTGTTCGGAGGACAATTCATTTTTGAGTTCATGAAAAATAGTTTTTTCCTGATTTCCGAATTTAAACTTAGTATCTTTATCCAACAAGTCGCTTAATGGTTTGGCAATTATCGAATACCCTTTAATAAATTTCCTAAAATACCCTGTTAATCCTAAAAAGTTTTATACATCCTTTGTACTCTTTGGCTCTGGAAAATTTTGTGCAGCTTTAGTTTTGTGCAACGAGGGTTGAATTTTACCGTTTGATATTCTGCAACCTGAGAAATCGGTGTCACGTTTCAAAAAGTCACATTTTTTTTTCAGATTTATTTCTAAGCCATTTTCCGAAGCTGTTTGTAGGACCAGATTTAATTTTTCTATATTTTGCGATTCTGTTTCAAATGGAATAATAATATCATCCATATAAATAATGACACTATTATCTTTTAATAATTGGCGAAAAACATTATAAATATATCTCTAAAAGACACTAGGGGAATTTTTCAAACCAAACGGATACTTAGTAAATTCCTACTGTACTTCATGCGTCACAAAACGTCTGTATTTTCGGAAATTTTCTTCAACGTCAACGTGGAAAAATCCATTTTTAAAATCTAATGTTGTGAAAACTTTAGCAGAGTGTAATTTATCAATAAGATCGCCAATCACTGGTAGTAGAAAGTGTTCTCTAACTTTCTTTTTATTAAGACGGCGGAAATCGATATATAATCTATGTGTGTTATTCATCTTTTTTTTACAAGTATAGTCCCCAGCAAAAGTATCCGAGCACTAGCAAAAATTCCTATATAAAAAAAATTACACTTACAGTCGGCTGCAAAATTATTCGAGCACTAGCAATAATCCTTGCCAAAAAAAAGTACACTTAATACAGCTTTATTAAATAAATCCTTGTCGAGTCATGTTCTTAATCAGTCTAAGAACATGATTCGACAAGGATTTACTTAGCAAAACAGTTTTAAGTGTACTTTTTAAATATAGGAATTATTGACTAGTGCTCGAATAATTTTACAGCCGACTGTAATACTGTTTTGTTGAATAAATCCTTGTCGAATCCTGTTAGTCAGTTTAAGAACACGATTCGACAAGGATTTATTTAACAAACAGTATTAAGTGTACTTCTTTTATAGAGGAATTTTCGTAGTGCTCGGACACTTTTGCTGCCGACTGTACAACAGGTGAAGTATAATCTGAAAAACGCTTACGTATTATGCCCTAGTTTAACCATTCCTCGATTTGATTTTCAACAATCTTCTTTTCAACAGGTGGTAATCATCGGGGAGAAGAATCTATAGCAATATTATCGGTCAAGGTAATTTTGATAGTTATATTGACTGTTTTATTTTTGTTAGAAATATAGTTTTTAAATAGCATAAATATTTCAGATCGCATCTTTTTACCGCTAACATGATTTAAATCAATATCAACATTGTCTACTACATTTACCAAGTTAATTAGAAAGTTATTAATAACAGTTTCGTTTTTAGTCAAATATACTCCATTGAAAGAAATGGACCTTATGCGCCTCATGTCATTGCGGGTATATAAAAGTTTCTACGCCTGTCGCTGAGCTCGAAACTTTTACTTACTTCTGTATCAACCAATACCAGCTGCTTAAATCGGTAAATACCCGCAGCCGTTGACACACGTGCATAAGGTCCATTGTCAAAGTACCCTGATTTAGCACATCTGCTCCCACAATGAAATCGAAACTAATTGCATTATCTGGGACAACATAAACATATGTAAACAAAAACCGTTATTAATTTCAATTTCTGTTACAAAGTATCCCAAAGACTTAATTAACTTTTTTCCCAGTCTTGTTAAAGAAATATGAGTATCTTCTAAATTTACTGAATTTTTAATTTTCTCATAAACATTGTTCTTAACAAGTGTTTTTTACGACCCAGTATCTACAAGCGCATCGACGTGTACTGAATTTATATAGATATCTTTAAAATGCAAGTTTTGAGAATTTACAGCGTTGACTTGTGCCGTAGTATTTCGTGGTTTCTCCACCTTCGTTTTGCTGCATTGGAATGACTTGTGGCCATAGCTCGAGCAGCGAAAACAAAGAGGACCTTTATTTTTACATTCGTTGCTCTTGTGATTATATTGACCCCAGTTATTTATAGCAGCGAAGTTCTTTTTTTTTTGTCTAAATTTAGTTCCATTGTTATATTTTGTTTTTTCAAATTTAGGTTTACTTTAGAGCTTCATTTTGCGTTCAAAATTTGGTTCTAACTTGTCGGCATCTTTCATACATTTTTCTTATGATTTCAATTTATCTCGAAGTTTAGGAGTATTTCTAGTACCATACAATATAGAGTTTTTATAAATAGGATCATTAATACCATTAATACAATATTGGATTAGACTTTTATCGTCGATATTGCCCCGTGTACACAACTTTCTCATGTGCAAAAAATATTCATCATAGATCTCACCTGGTTGCATTTTCCGCTGTGCTAACATTTCGTGTTGTTCTGCAGCAGTACACTGCGTCCCGAATTCTTTTAAGAGTAATTTTTTTAATTTTGTCCAAGAATGGATTTTCACTTCACTCTCTACTAACAATTTAGCTTTGCCTGTTAATAATTTCTTACCATAAATTAATTTATACAAGTCAGATAAATTTAATAAATCTGAAATTTCTTCGAAGTTCTGCAATCAGTTGAGAACATTTTCAGATGGATCCCCATCAAAATGAGGAATGAGTGATTCTAGATCACTAAGGTTAATGTTATTTTTCACAGAGACGTCATGAATTGGAATGCGTTTTTTCTCGTTTTGCATTGAACCAGATTCATTACTTACATTTTCATTACTTACATCATTGTTGGGTTCATTACTTCATTTATAATGTTGGAATCATAACTTTCACTATCACTATTATGTAATTCATTCTCATCAGTAACAATGTTATTTTTTAAAGTATCTAAATTATTGAGACAAGTAACGATGCTGGTAGCAAATGTACAAATATAACCATCTGTATTGATATTTAATATATCGGCTATTGTAATGAGTTCACATAATTTAAACTGTTTCTGAACATTGTCTAATTTTTGCTTGAATTCTAATGCTTGAATTTGCTTGAATTCTGGCTCATAAGGAAAACCAGTAAATTCACGTAATCTTTTGCGACTGGATCGATCACCTTCGTCATTAAAGATCAACCTATGCAGCAACTTAATTTTGGCTGCTTTTTCATTACGTAAAGTTTGCTCCAATTCACCGATGACTATGAGTTTCATAATTCAGAATAGTTAAGAAATAAACACGCTCACCTGGAAAATGGTTTGGTAATCCTACTTGGACTCAAAAAGTTAGCATTTACTTTGACTTTGTCACTATTAATCTTGTAGACATCAGAAAAATTTTCCATCAAAAATTCATTCATGGCCAGCGACCATAAACAAACATTAGAAGTTCGGAGAATGTCACAACAGATTTTTTTTTTGAAAGAAACCAGTCATACAGTCATATTAGCTGTGGGCGTTGCAAGTAATCACTTTACACGCCACTTCTGGCACCAGTATGTAGTAAAATATATATATTGAGAAGACTGAAACACTGTCATCTTTGAAGAAACGCATAAAAGTTAAAAATTTCCTAATTAACTTTAATTAAATTATTAAATTATATGAGAATAAAGCTTGTTATTTACAAAAGATGTTTGAATCAAGAATTAAAATATACATCGTTGCATTTTAACACGTCATCACAGTTATTCTACTTTACATTTAAAGTTTTATTCACGTCGAGAAAAATATAGCGCACGTCTGTCGTTCATCGTCGCAAATACGCTTCTCCCTCTTCTCTGGCTGTTGTCAGGTGCTTGCATAGAATAATAATAAAGAAAAAAGGAGCGTATATGTTTTGGTTTTGGTTTAAAAAAACTAGGAATGCCGGGTATAGGGTTGTAATAATGCTTCAATCTGATTGGTTGGTGATTTGTTGGCGGGATTTTTGAATCGTCTCTTCTCTCTCTCTCAACCAGTCAGCATAGCAGCACCCACAACAAATAGCGATAAATGCACCAAGGATGGATGTCCTAATTCAAGGAATTGCGAATCTAGAGAAGCTTTCGCTGGCATTTTACTGAAAGGGGTTTGTAAGTATTAGGCTGAGATTGCGGTGCCTTGTTTAACACTATCTTACGCACAAATTCTGTCTTAAGATGTAAAAAAAAACCAAGTCGTATTGCAGTGTCTTTCTATCTTATGACGACCTCAGAGATATCTTAAGTCGAATCGTAACTGGTTGCGCTCGTAATCACAACATAAGTCGTTCGGCGTCTCCAACTGGCTGGCTGGTTTCTTCCGCTGAGGACTGCGGAGGACTTAACGCTTGAGGCACCGCAATACCAAGTTACGATCGTCCTTAAACACGCCCATTCTTAAGACGAATCGTAAGATTAAAGACAATCGTAAGACCGAGGCACCGCAATATTGACGTGCGTCTTCTTCCTTTATTATTATTCTATGGGTGCTCGTCTTTATTTCTCTGTTTTGGGTTGAGTTGCATTCCGCCTGCTCCACCAGCACAGCTGTGGGATGGGGTCAGATGTCGGAAAAGCAAAGAGCGTCTTATGAGAGCCTGGCGATCTTGCTTCCCACATTATTATTATTTCAATATTATTGATTTTTCAAGTAGAAAGTGAATTCAATGATAAATTTCGATTTTGGAGTTTTATAAGAAAGATTTATTTAATTTTTATTAATTTTATAGAATTAAAAAAAAAAAAAAAAAATAGAACTCTTTTGGAAAAATATTTTAAATTTAAACATACTATTTAATAACATTTCTAAAACATATATTTAATAAAATATAAATATAAATTTTCTAATGTCGATATATCGTTTAATCGTGATATAATGGTTATATATCGAGATGTAAGATTTTCAGCATCGTCCAGTCTTACTTACAATTCGTTGCGTATTTGTTTAAAGACAGATACAAATAATATATAACACTTTAAATTTGGGTTATATTTAACTTCAAATTTTAAGGAATCCTGTCTTGTTGATCTTCTCGTAATTCTAACACAAAAGCCTTAATATGAACGAGAAATTTTCTTTTTTTTTTCACCTGAAAAATTAATATAAGAAAAAATCAAAAACCAAATTTCACAGCACATTCTCAAAAGCGAATTTTCTTCAATTATTCTGTATTTATGTTTAAATTTGTAAGAGTTAATTAATAGGAAAAGGCTTGGTTACATGCATTGTTAAAATGTATACGTTAATTAAAGTAACTTCCGAAATATGCTCTTACAAATATCTGAAAATTTATAAAATTTTACATTTATTATGTGAATTAGAAGTTACTTTATAAAATGGAATTTAAAATAAAAATACTCCGCCGATATCAGATAATCTAAGCAAAATTTTCCCGTAAATATATGTTTAATATATTTATTCTTACATTTGATTTCTGTATAATAAAAGAATGCAAAGTCAGGAAAAATTATGTTTCCTTCATTTAATTAAAGTTGCTTTTCCCTAAATAATATAAAGAACAAGGCGGAAAATCTTTTCACCGATATTTTACTTGACCTTTATGATGTCGTGCAAATGCTTGGCATCAGCTCAAAGAAATATTAAAAACAGCTATTAATAAAATATAAAGAATAACCTTCAAGATATTATAGTTAAATAAATTGGTACTCGATAAATTTACTCATGTAAGGGAAAAAAATTAAAATAAAGAAACATATTAGACATGCTTAAAAAAGAGTGATTTTTCTTCCTTCAAAACTTGTAGAAATGTCACGAAATCAGTCTTGTTTAATCATGCATAAAATTTAAGTTAACTATTTTAAATTTAGACCTTGCACTGTTAAAAATTTCAACAGAAAACTCCGTGTAATCTATTATCTTAAGTCTTACGTAAAATTACAGAGAAAAATAAACGGTGATGTTAAAAAACTTATTTTATACATTCATTTTAATAACTAATATTAATTTAATTAATTACTGGTGAGAATATATTTCGGACTTCGAATGCTTTTTCTAAAGCAGAAACAGTCATTTTTAATTTTAATTACAAAAGTAAATAATAAAATCAGTTAAAAACACAGAATACAGATTGAGAATCTCGATTATTCACTTTTAACCAAGAATTACTGTACATTTACAGAGACTCTGGATAAATATTTACATTAAATTTACATAAATTTTTAACAGTGTGTATATATGTATGAACAGTCATTTAAACTGTACTCTCTGTTCAACATTTTATGATACTAAACAAAAAAATATCAAAGCTTTGTAAAATGTAACAATCGCAAGTAATAATTTTTTATCAAATTTTCTGCTTAATTGACCAGAACTTTCAACAGTCTGATAAAACAAAGAACTTAGACATATCATTCATCCTAAATTAAATTTTAGTTCATTTTTTAACCCTTTCACGCCCAAGGGAAATATTTTTCCCTTCTATAAAAATCGTTATCGATTGTTAAATTATTATTGAATCGATATTTTTTTTTTACTGAATGTCAAAATAAAACGTATGTCCAAGGCAGCAAATGTGTTTCTGAACGAATAAAAAAAAAACGTATAGAAAATAGGACACATAATAAATGTGTTATGTGCAATGTCCACTTGTGCTTCACAAGTAAACGAAATTGTTTCGTAGAATACCATAACTAGCTATTTATTTTACTTTTCTGATAATTTTTATATTACAAAGCAATAAATAAAATACCGATATAATCAACCTAACTCTTCGTTTATTTACTTTTATGGTCCATAGGGAAAATATTTCCCATGAAATTATAGGAAACCTATACACCCAGCTTTGTTTTTCTGGTGATATTCTCTTACTTTACACCCACAATAGCTAAAATATTGTGTTGTATTGGCATATTTAGTCTTGGAAATCTTATGGTCCTGAAAGGGTTAAAGGCCACTCAGTTTAAAATATATAAAAGTGTTTAAACAACATTAAAATAATATTTAAATAATTCACAATTCAAGAAATTGCATTAGAATTTAAACATATGTTCCTTTGTTTTCAATATATATATATATATATATATATTATAACAATTTATTTCTTCCTTTTTTATGCAATTTTTATAAATTAAAGTTCAAAATAAATAAATTTTAACATTCATATGGTTATCTATATAAATAAAGGGAAGTGCCTGTGTGTCTGCGCTCTCGTGCTCATTACCTATAAGTATTCAGTTAATTCGAATAAGGCATTTTAAAGCTATCGTGCTTTAAATAACTTGATTCCATAGTTTATAATGATAAACCACTTTTCTTTGTGTCCCTGTAAAAGAACTATATATTTTAGATTCACTAAAAAGGTATATACAGTTCATGTAACAGGGACCTTTAAGATGATTATAAATTTTCAGCTAAATTAAATGAAGAATTTAGACGCTATCGCACTTTAAATAACTTAAGCCCGTAGGCCGTAATGATAAAGAATTTTTCTTTGTGATTCTGTAAAAAAAAACTATAAGTGCTAGATTCGCCAAAATCAATAGAGTTTGTGTTACGGTAACCTGTAGCATACGTACCAACTTTACGTTTATTCGAATAAAGCGTTCAGACGCTATCGTGTTCACTCACACACATACAAACACATACCATACTTGTCAATCATCTCATTAATAATCGGAAGATTTTTAATAGGCCCAACTTTTTTCACACCAGGCTTTTTTAAAAGTAATTTTATACTTATTTAATCGTAACTACATTTGTAGATAATTACCCTAAAAATAAAGTGGTGTTAAAAAAGGAGCGTGTACTAAAAATCCTCCATTTCATAACTAGGATATTGGTGGGTATGCACATACACACATACACACACACCCATATACATGCATCACCATATAGCAAATATGAACTCAAGTGACCTCAAAACGTATAGAAACACCAAAATCTTAAAATCAAATATTTGTCAGGATTACAATGCTTTCCTTACATTGTATATTCGAAAAGTAAATATGGCTATTAGACATACAGCTGTTCATAAATATACAAAAAAAGGAAAAAAAAATATTAGCAATTTTAATTGTAGAGAAATTTTTTGTTTGAAGCATTCTGTAAAATATTTCTGTAACTTTCCTACGGAAAAATTCTGTTTTTTATAACTACAGAAATGCAGCTCAAAATTGCATGTTAATCTGCCATAAGAAACACTTTTTCTGTAACTAGATAAGATCTGTAACTATAGATACATTTTCCGTCTGGCGGTTGTATATCTTTTCTGTTTTGCATACAGAGTATTGGTTTCAAAGCAGAGTTGAGAAGTGCTAAGTAACAGAACAGATTGTGCTTTCATTGCTGAGACATAACACCTTCCCTTACAATACCGTGGACTCTGGTTCTTTATTGGTTGGCAGAACTTAAGAATTTTATTTAATGCGAGATATTTTACAGTGGGTCCAACTAAAAGACCTGCTGTGTACGAATATTCTCTGCAATGACCTGTTATTGGAAGCTTGTTTCAATGTAGTTTTCGCTTAACATACAGATATTTTCTAGTAACTTTACTGCCAGGAATATTCTGTAATAAAACAAGATTTTATTTTATTTTACAGTGTATGTTAACTTATTGCAATTCAAATAATAAGTAATTTTGTTATTAAATAATGCATATTTCGAAAGCTCGCAGCAGTCGTTGCAGGTCAAAATAATAAGTTTGGTGAAAAAAGTAGGTGAAAAAAGTAGGCACGAATCCATTACCAGAGCAGCAAGGTGGACACTCACCTAATAAAATGAATTTAAAATTTATTTTGAATATAGTTCCCTCTAAAGCATATTTCTTTCTTTATTTCTTTGTAATTTCAGAGTAGTATTGCTGTCTACTGAATAAAGAAGGGACGTAAGTTTTAAAACCATTATTAATCGATTTAAACAATGCAATAACATTGGGGGAAAAAATATCGCATAAAAATATTAAAAGTTAGGTTTTAGTATAAATTCAATTAACAATATGTGATTAATTTTTCAGAATTCACGTAATATGAATTCTTGATAATTTGAAATATATGTATTACTCACTTTTCATTTATACCGTTAATTTACCATTTATTTTGCGAGTTTATATCTTATTTTCAGTCTACTGATTTTAACCCAGATAGTCTGTACTATTTTCTTCGTCCACGCCCTGTTGCATTATCTTTACATGTTTCATAAATTGCTAAACTTAGCAGAGTTACTTAATGTTACTTGTCAGCTGACAGTTGCTAGTTTATGAATATGCATTACCATTCCTATCTTAAGGCAAAATTACTTTAGTTCAATTTACATGAGCACATATTTTTTTAAAGAAAATTTTTATGTTAGGACTATAGATAGGATTTTGCTAATTTAATAAATGCAGGATAATTAAATCTAACATTCCCTTTCTACTTTCTCTTACTTCTACTCTCTTTTTGGGTCAAATTTTCGAAAGTGAGTTTTTGTTATACATACACGTTTAGAGGTCCCTTGAAACCAAAAATCATGTTTTTAGCGGTCGGTCTGTGTGTGTGTTATCAGCATATCTCAAGAACAAATGGTATCAAAAATTCCAAAATTGGTATTCTAAATGTGTATAATATAGGGATGCTACACTAAGCTTTTCGTTGAGATGAAGCAAGTGGTTCGTGTACAGGGACACCCAAGAGAATTCAAATACAGAATATCTCTGGAGGAAATTGCAGGTAAGTAGAGTTTAACATCTATAGACTGCACTAAACCAAATGAAATAGATATATTTTCTTTATATGCGTAAAAATATGTCTCATGTAGAATATGGTAGGGTAATCATTCACCGTTCATTTACAGGGCTACACAAAAGTAGTTGATCATAGTGCGACAATAGCTGAAAATTGATGGAAGTGTATTTCAGGTTGTGCCGTGTATTATTATTATCATAGGATTATATTTAGGTGCACTATGTGGTCTGTACATAATCTTCAAAAGGTATACAGGGCTGCAAATATTTAAACGATAAGGTTCTTTTTAGTTCCCCATCATACTATAGGTATGGGGAACTTAGGTAATCGTGAAAAAATTCGACCTCGGTTTTTTGACTTTTCTACACGTTTTCAGGTGTGAGGAATCCGAAAATGACAAAATTTCTATGGTGTATGTCTGTTAGTCTGTTAGTCTGTTAGTCTGTTAGTCTGTTAGTGTGTTAGTGGGGCAGTCCGTTAGTTTGTTAGTTTGTGTACACGATATATCAAGAACAAATTGTTGCAGAGAGGTCAGATCAGTTTTAAAATATTACTTTCGACACTGGCAAGAACCCTATTCATTTGCAACATTCGATTTTAAAAACTTCGTAAGTTATTCGAAATTTACGATTTTCTTAACATGGGAGAATAGGACAAAAAATCACTTAAACGTGCATTAAATGAAAACTTTTTACTGTAAAAATGTCAGACCAGTTTTAAAATATCAGTTTTGATGCCGGAATGAACATCAGTAACTATAAATATGCTACTTTGAAAATTTCGCAAGTTACTGGAAATTTACGAATTTCTTAACATGGCAGTATAGGGGAAAATTTCACATAAACGTCAATTTTGAGAGATATTTTCATCGTAAAGATGTCAGACTACTTTTGAAACATTATTTAGGACACTGGCATGAATATTAATGACTATGAATTTTCCAATATAAAGATTTCGTAAGTTATTGGAAATTTACGAATTTCTTAACATGGCTGAATAAGAGCAAAATTTCACATAAACGTCAATCTTGAGGGATATTTTCATCGTAAAGATGTCAAACCACTTTCGAAATAATATTTAGGATACTGGCATGGATATCATAGACTATGATTTTTCCAATTTAAAAAATTCGTAAGTTATTTGGAATTTACGATTTATTTAACATGTCAGAATAAAGCAAAATTGAGCATAAACTTCCATTTTGAGGATCCTAAATACGTTAGACAACTTCAAAATTACGTTTATGATATTTGTTTGAACATGATTGAATACAAATATTCTAATAGGAAAATTTCGTAAATTATTCGTAATTTACGATTTTATCAACATAGCGAAATTGTAAATTTTTCATATAAATATGAATTTGAGGATTATTGCATTGGAAATAGTAGCATGAAAACTAAACAACGAAATTGACCCTGATAAAATAAATTAATAGATTAGAATAAGTTAAATATATCGAAATGAACGGTGGATAGCCTATTAGGCGGGGATTTTATTCTGTCACTGTATGAAGCTTTGGTCAAATTGATTTCTTTTAACATTATTGCCGAAACGTCAGTGGAGATGTTGAGACTCAAAACGGTTTTGGGCTGTGTCTGTCTGTCTGTCGCGCGATAGCGGCCGCCAAAAAAGCGCTATTTACTTGAAATTTGGTACACATGTTCATGAGCCCCACGAAATCAGCTGTATAGTTTTTGGTATGTATTCCATTTGTAGTTCGTATACAGGGACACGCCAAAGTTTTTCTTATCATTACGGCCTATGGGAGGAATTTGTATGTACCGCGATAGCGGCCACAAAAATCACGCTATTGACTTGCAATTTGGTACACGTGTTCATGAGCCCAACGGAATCAGCTGTATAGTTTTAGGTGTGTATTCCATTTGTAGTTCGTGTACAGGGACACGCCAAAGATTTTTTATGATTAGGGCCTATGGGAAGAATCTGTATGTACCGCGATAGCCACCGCAAAAATCAAGCTATTGACTTCCAATTTTTGCCGAAATGTGAATGGAGGCCCTCTGTTGAGACTCAAAAGGATTTTGGATTCCGTCTGTCTGTCTGTCTGTCATGCGATAGCGGCCGCAAAAAACACGCTATTGACTTGAAATTTGGTACACATATTCATGAGCCCCAGGAAATTAGCTGTATAGTTTTCGGTGTGCATTCCATTTGTAAGTTCGTGTACAGGGACACGCCAAAGTTTTTTTTTACCATTATGGCCTATGGGAAGAATTTGTATGTACCCACCGCGATAGCGGCCCTCAAAATAACGCTATTGACTTGCAATTTGGTACACATATTCATGAGCCCATTGAGCAAGCATTTGACGAAACTGATATAGATCTGAGACTGACCGCCTTGGCGAAAATAATGCTCCTTTTATACTTTTCTATCGAAAACAGACTGTTCTGGAAAATTCTCGTATCACATCAGCCAATGAGATTAGAGCTTCCATATTTAGTATATCCCTAATAAGGATTTTCTCGCCAAGATCGCCAAAAAAATCGCCAAGGAGGGAAATACTCGCCAAATTTGGCGTCAAATTTATTTCTTCCCTTATAGGAGCTTTTTAATGCGTTTTTAAAGGAAAATTTGGCTATTTTAACGCTAAAACGACTATAAAGGCACAAAATTAGCATTTTATCAACTTACTAAACCTCTTTGAAAGAATTTATACAAAAATAAATGCAATTATTTACAATTTCGTAACACTTTATATCATATACAAATAGGTATACAAAGAGAGATACAACGGGGGGTTGAGGGGGGCTGCCGCCCCCCTCAGGAATGTATTTGATTTTGGTAATAAGTCGATCGAATCAATATATACTATTATATAATAAGGAATAAATAAAAATGACCTATTGAATAATGTCTGATGCAAATAGGACGTTGAGGCTCCTGATCTGCAGATCCACTAGTAATATGTCTCGCACTAGAAATTTCTGAGAACATAAATATGATGGGGAACTGAGCAGAGTCCACCTATGCCAACTAGTTTATTGTTAGTGGAAGTGCTTCGATATGATATTTTACTATGTCCAGGAAAGCTGCTCAGGAATTGAAATGAATTCCTCATAGAGATATGGTAAGTAATGTATGTTTTTAAGCTAAATATTCATCGCTTGTTTTTTGCATATTTACACGTTTTGAGGCTTTCTGATTAACGAAGTCAAGTTTTTTAACGTTTGTCTTTGCCTGTGTCTCTCAAAGTAACTTAAAAACGAATAATTTTAGGAGATCCAAATGTTGTATTTTGAAATTAATATAAGTTTGTTGCTGGAAAAGTTTGATCAAGACTGATAAGTTTCAAGGAATGTTGCATGTGAAAATTGTCTGAATAATTTTAAGTGAGCTTTTAATTTTAATAAGAGATTTAAATTCTATATAAATGTATGTGGAGTAATGAAACGGGAGGGGGGGTTAGGGGGTGGTAGCCCCTCTCACACAGAACAAATTATCATATAAAACTCCTCCGAAGCCTAATTTGAAATGTTTAACATAGGTTTTCACAACAGAACTCGTTATCTTAACCCCTTAATCTCCAACCTGTATTTATAGTATTAATTTCTGGGTAAGAGAAAGTCGTGTAAGTGACACACCAGATTATTTGAATCAATAAATGAGTTTCTTACGTTAACAATTCAATGTTCATTTCTTACGCACTCAAAGTAATACTAGCAAACAAGTGCGAAATTTTCGCTCTTTATATATTTCTTTTCTTTTCTATTTATATTTAAAACTTGAAACTCATAAATTTTATACCAATATCCCCACCCAATTTGAATTGTAATTCACTAAAAGGCAAATTATTATTAGAACCAAATTAATACTGTGTAATAGTAAAAACAAAACCATCCAAAGAAAGGTTTCAAAATAAAATTCATGTTTGACGACCCATTTTTCATACTTGCGCAGGCATTACAGTTTTAGTATAAAGCCCCCATGGCGACTTGTTTTTTGGAATAGGGCCCCCATGGTGATTTTTGTTGTCATTTTGGCGATGCTTTTTTCTTATTCGTTTATTTTTACATAATTAAATTTTGTTAAAAAAATCTGGTGTGTCACTCACACGACTTTCTCTTACCCTAAAATTTAATACTATAAATACAAATTGGAGATTAAGGGGTAAGATAATGAGTACTGTAATGCAAACCTATGTTAAAACAATTCAAAGTAGGCTTCGGAGCAGCTTTATTGGAATTAATCCTGTGTGAATGCGTCTACCGCCCCTTCAACACCCTCCCCCCCGTTTCACTACTGTATCTACATTTTTATAGAATTCGAATCTGTCATTAAATTCAAAAGTTCATTTAAAATTATTGAGACAACTTTTGCAGCAACATTCCTTGAAACTTTTCAACCTTGATCAAACTTTTTTAGTAACAAACACATTAACTTTAAAATACAACATTTGGATCACCTGAAATTATTTGTTTTTAATTTATTCTAACCGACACAGACAAAGGTCAAACGTTAAAAACTTGACTTCGGTATTCAGGAAGCCTCAAAAGGTCTAAATATACAAAAAAACAAGCGATAAATATTTAGCTTAAAAAAAATACATTATTTACCATATGGCTATGAGGAATTAATTGCAATTCCTGAGCAGCTTTCCTGGACATGATAAAATATTGAAGTAAAGAACTTCCACTAACAATAAAAAAGAATGTTATGCCTAAAAATTGGCAGCCCTGTATATCTTCTAAATGTTATGTACACATCACGTGGAGGACATAAATATAATCCTATATTAATAACACACGGCACAACCTGAAGTACACTTCCATCAATTTTTAAGTATTGTCGTACTATAATCTAGCTCTTTTGTGTAGCCCCGTAAATGAACAGTGAATTATTTCTATATCATATTCTACACGAAACATTTTTTTACGTATGTAATATATAATATATTCGTTTCATTTGGTTTAGGCAGTTTACAAACGTTAAACTCTACTTACCTGTAATTTTTCCCATAGACATAATGCATTTGAATTCTCTTGGATGTCCCTGTACACAAACCATTTTCTTGATCTCAACTAAAAGTTTAGTGTAGCATCCCTGTGTCATACACATTTAGAATACCAAGTTGCAGTCTATAGACGTTAAACTCTAGTTAACTGCAAATTTTTTCATAGACGTAATATATTTGAATTTTCTTGGGTGTCCCTGTACTCGAACCATTTTCTTGATCTCAACGAAAAGTTTAGTGTAGCATCCCTGTATCATACACATTTAGAATACGAACTTTAGACTTTTTGTTATAATTTGTTTTTGAGATATGCTGATAACAGACAGACACACACGCATTGACTCACACTCACACAGACACACACACAGACCAACCGCTAAAAACATAATTTTTTTTTTATTCAGATTACCTCAAAACGTGTAAATAAAGCAAAAATTAAATTTTGATAATGTGATCCAAAAACAATCATTTCTACCTTATGGGTAAGAGAAAGTAAAAACTGGTACCCATTTTTACTTTCTCTTACCCATAAGGTAGAAAAAGTATTGTTTTTGGGTCAAATTTTCGAACGCGAGATTTTGTTATATTTACACGTTTTGAGGTGCCCTGAATGCGAAAATCATGTTATTAGCAAATGGTCTGTGTGTATGTCTGTGTGTCTGTCTGTGTGTCTGTCTGTGTGTCTGTGTGTCTGTCTGTTATCAGCATATCTCAAAAACAAATTATGGCAGAAAGTTCAAACTTGGTATTCTAAATGTGTATCATATAGGGATGCTACAGTAAGCTTTTCGTTAAGATCAAACAAATGGTTCGTGTACAGGGACAATCAAGAGAATTCTAATACATTACGTATATGGGGGAAATTGCAGGTAAGTACAGTTTAACGTCTATAGACTGCACTAAACCAAATGAAAGGAATATATATTTTTTGTAATAGAGATAGTTAACTGGGAAAAAAAATTGTGTATGTAGGAGCCTCGCCTCCCCCCTGAGGGGGGAAGTCCCCCTTCGAGGGGAGTAAATTTTCATGATGGGTATCTTTCAAAAGAGCTCGCCAATACCTTTAAAACTAATGGTTGAACCATCGATCTGCGATAATTTAAAACAAAGTTATCGATTTTTCTCACTTTTAACACAAAAAAAAAAAAACTTAGAAAAAAGAAATCGTATTTTTTTTTTTTTTTTTTTTTTTTTTTTTTAATATTGAGAATAAAATGGACTTTTTTTTTTTTTGGATATTTAGTGTTACACTACTTCTCTAATATGGAAATCGTCTGCATTATCATAAAAGATAATTTTTTCAAATAATAATTTTAATAAATTATTTTTTAAAAAGAGAATTATTTTTTAATAACCGAATTAAATTTTATATAAATCTAGATGCATTAATGAAACGGGGGGTTCAGGGGGCGGTAGCCCCCCTCACACAGAATTAATTATCATATGAAACTCTTCCGAAGCCTAATTTGATTTGTTTAACATACACTGTAAAAAATGCTGCAGTGAAATTACGGGCAAAGCCCGGCAGCAGAGATTCCAGACAAAGCCCGTAAAAAAACATTTTGACGATGAATTACGTATCGCCAGTAATTTTACGTTGTGATGAAACATACTACTCCGATTCAAAAAATTAGAATAATGAAAAGAAATATGGTCAAGGGAAATGAAAATCGAATTTATCAAATAAATAATCAACAATATCAAATATAAAGTACTATAATATGAATCTGCATATTTTGCAGATTATAAAAATGTAAACACATTACAATGAAATAGAAAATATATTTAAATCAGCTAACAACAAAAAATTCAAAATATTAGAATACTTTCTAACATGGTTCAAAAAATTAGAATAATGAAAATATATTGAACATAATTTAAACTCTAAGTATTTTTACTTGCTAATCAGTACTTTGTTGCATCACCCTTAGCTTTAATGACAGCTCTTAAACGTTTTGGCATGTTTTTAACTAAAGGTTCACAATCTTTTTTATCCAAATTCGCCCATATGCTCTTTATACTAGAAATAAGTTCTTTTTTGTCTCTAGGCACAACTTCTTGAAGTCGTTTCTTCATAATTCCCCACAAATTCTCGATAGGATTTAGATCGGGTGAGTTTGCAGGCCAAGGGAGTACAGGTATGTCCTTCTCTTTGAGCCATTTAGTTGTTGATTTGGAAGTGTGGGGAGAAGCTGAATCTTGCTGAAACAAGAAATCGTCATGACATAAATCCTCAGCTGAAGGAATCATGAAATGGTCAAGAATTTCTTGATAGACTTCTGAATTGACTGTTGTGGAAACAATACACAACCTGCCTGGGCCTTCAGCAGTCATGCAGCTCCATACCATAACAGAGGTCGCAAATTTAAACGAACGTTTTAAACATTCTTTCTTATAAGCTTCATGTTTGAGTCTCCAGACACGTATACCTTGATTTCCGTGAGACACACAAAACACACTTTCATCGCTGAAAAGTATGTTTTTCCAATCGTCGTGATCCCAAAATAGCCTTTTTTTACACCATTTAACTCTAGCAGCCCTTTGCTTAGATGATAAGAATGGCTTTATCTTAGGCACACGTGATCTAAAACCTAATTTGCGAAGTCGTCGTAGTGTTGTAGATTTGGAGACATTTATACCCATTTCTTTCCATTTTCTATGCACATATCTCACACTCCGAAAACGATGTTTCTTCACAATCTTTTTCAATTGCCTTTCATCTCTTCTTGAAGTTACTGGCTTTCGACCACTTTTAAAGTGTTTATTTTGAAAACACTTATTATTAGAATATTCTCTCAAAACTCTACTCACACTTGCTTGAGAGCATTTCACTTCTTTTGCTATAAAAAGTTGTGTTTTTCCTATTTCGTGCAAGTACACAATACGATATTTCACAGCCTCAGATAAATCGCTCTTTCGTCCCATATTAAGCAAATACTACGCTACAATCAAATGCCAAACGACTTTTCATTTTCAACGGAGCACATTTTATAGTCCCACAGATGTTAATCCCGCAGCCGTTCTCTCAACTTATAAGAAAAATTTGAATATTCTAATTTTTTGAACCATGCTATCGAGGTATTCTATTTCTTTGAATTATTCTAATATTTTTTAAATAGTTAATTATTAATATATCAGATAAAAATAAATATTTATGTTATATTTATAAATGCTCTGAAGATAATTAGATACTTTTAATATATTTTTTCCTGGACGCAGTATGCAAATTGACGCGTTAGCAACATCAAACTCATTCTTTTTTACATTATTCTAATTTTTTGAATCGGAGTAGTACAACCAACCTGGAAAAAAAGTAGCATTGACCGTAAATTTAAAAGTTAAATTTTGAGTTTCTAAGGTGCTTTAAAAAAATTTCTTGCAATTATTACACATGCGTGCAGTGAGAAATCCACATCATTAAGCAACTTATTTATTTTTTTACACATAAAAGCTAATTTATTAATTTTCATTCTACGCAAACCGTCGTCGGCAGCCCGGGATTCGAACTCACAATCTCCTGTTTCAAAGGCCAGCGCTTTACTAACCGCGCCATTGGGATCACATCGAGCTTTTTTACAAAAACTGATAAAGTCAGCATCAGAACTGATAGGTTGATAAATCATGTCATCTGGAAAAATTTTTAAACCGATTTACAGCCCAATGTGAAGAAAAAAATCTTTAATTATTTTTACAGAACTAGCTGTAAAAAATATACAGCAACCTATGTTGTATTTATGCTAAAAAAGTGCTTCATTTTTACAGTGCTTGAATATTGTTAACGTTCAAACAATGCATAAAATATATTTTCTTTAAAGACTATTTTAAAATCTAAATTTGCTATTTTTGACAAAATTAAGAAGTCAGTCAATTATCATATTGGAAAACTTTTACTTTATTTTATACACTACTGGCCATTAAAATTGCTACACCAAGAAGGAATAATAATAGCGGAATGAAATTCGTTGGACTCATACACTATAGTAGGAAGAGCAATTGATTAAAATTTCAGGAAATTTGGATTAATATGTACTGAGGAAACAGTACATGAAGTAGAGACCTCTGTGAGCAATAACAGCACATATCTGCCTAGGCATTGAATCGAACAGCGATTGGATTACATGTACGGGTAGAGCACTTCATGAAGTTTTAACACGATGCCACAATTCATCGATTGAAGTTACTGGTGAGTTGTGGGGGGCCAGTTGCTTTTCAACGATTAAACAGTCATTTTCATTGGTGCGAGATCAGGAGAACGCGCTGGCCAGAGCAACAGTCGAACAGATTCTTTATCAAAGAAGGTCCGGACAAAACAAACAACTTGCGGTCGTACATTATCTTGCTTAAATTTTGCGCTACGGAGGCCTCGAATACAGGGCAGAGGGGCGGGCCTTAACTCATCAGAAATTTTATGGCGGCTGTTCAGACTGCCAGGAATACGAACATGAAGTAATCGAGACGTGTATCCAATGGGAACCCATAACATCATTACGAATTATAGACAGTATGATGATGTCGAATCCCAGCTGGCAATGTGCATTATTCATAATGCCGTTAAATACGGATAAGGCAATCTTGATGCTGTAAAAAGGATGGTGATTTGTCTGAAAAGTGACTTCACTCCATTCGTGCGTCCAGGTTCATCGTTGATCACACATTAATGGCGCCCATATCAGTGATGCAGTTTTGAGGGTAATCAGAATTTTGGTAGCCGCATACTGAGTCACCACCTGGATTGATGGTATGTGGTACCACTGGATACACGTCCCGGTCACCTCTTGTTTTCATTCCCGCCACTCTGAATACCAGCCATTACATTTCTGACGAGTTAAGGTCCATCGTTCTGCCCTATTTTCAAGGCCTCCGAAGCGCAACACTTAAGCAGGACAATGCACGACCGCAATTTTTCCATATTGTCTGGACCTTCATTGATGCCGAATGTGTTCGACTGTTGCTCTGGCCAGCGCGTTCTCCTGATCTCGCACCAATGAAAATGACTGTGTAATCGTTGAAAAGCGGCTGGCCCCCCACCACTCACCAGTAACTTCGATCGATGAATTGTGGCATCGTGTTAAAACTTCATGAAGTGCTCTATCCGTACATGTCATCCAATCGCTGTTCGATTCAATGCCTAGGCAGATAAGTACTGTTATTGCTCACAGAGGTCGCTGCTTTATGTACTGTTTTCTCAGTACATATTACTCCAAATTTCCTGAAATTTTAATCAATTGTTCTTCCTACAATAATGTATGTGCCCAACAAATTTCATTCCGTTATTATTATTCCTACTTGGTGTAGCAATTTTAATGGCTAGTAGTATAGTTAAAACAAAAATTAAATTTATTTTTTAAGTTATAGAAATTTATTATATTTTTAAGTTATAAATATTACAAATAGTAAAATTTATTTATTTTATATTCAAGAAAATTAAATAATTTTTTTTTTTTTTTTTAAATTTTGAATTGAATTATAAAATAAAGTAAAAATAAATAAAAGTTTAGATTACATAAAAAGAAAAAAGGAAAAAGGCCCGCAGTTAGCCTCGAACGCTGGTCGTCTGGGTGAAAGCCTTGTGCTCTACTAAGCACGCTACGGTAGCGCTGGCCAGATTACGAAATCCCTTCTATTTAAAGATTACGGAAACTTTAAACACTTTTTTCTAGAAATTCTGTGGCTAGTGGCCTTTTTTTTTGAAATCTTCTTCTATAAAAACTGACTTTTCTGATTTTTGAGAAAGAAAATCTAATATATTTTTCGAAATCATTTTTATTCGTAAACACTAGCAGTAAACAGGTAGTCTTATTTCAAGATTCTCATTAGAGGAAAATAATGGGTGAGAATTTCTCACCCTTCTTCAAAAACTAAATAAAGATATTCCCGTAAAAAAAATGCTTTTATAGAAATTAAGAGCAATTTGCATAGATTAGCTTTTTCTCGTAAAAAATCAAAAGAATTATACTTTTAAAACATAAATTTACGGGCTACGACCGTTTAGCTAGCAAAACGGTCATTTCCCGTAAAAATTATACGGTTATTTCCTAAAATGCTTTCAAAATATTAATTTACGGATTATGACCGTTTAGGCAGCAAAACGGTCATTTCCCCTAAAATTATACGGTCAAATACCGTGATTTTACATTTTTTTTTTTACAGTGTAGGTTTACATAACATGGTTATCTTACCTCTTAATCTCCAACCTATATTTATAGTATTAAATTTCAGGGTAAGAGAAAGTCGTGTGAGTGACACACCAGATTATTAAATATACTTTTCATTTTTGCGTTTTTTAGTCAATGTTTGACAATAATTCATATTCTGTTTATATAATTAAAGCATTGCTATCTTTAAAATGACGCGTGAAAAGATTGTAAAGATGCAACTTTTAAATACATTTTCTTATAAAAAGATCTTATCAGACAAATGTTGTCTTTTTATTTATTTATTTATTTATTTTATTAAATCATTGAGCTAAATCCGCGTACTTATATATTGTCGATAAATATTATTTTTTATCTTCGCGGATTTTATTAAATATGTCACTGTCGTATGGCTTCAACGAAATTTGATCGCAACTGAACCAAGATAGAGAAATATTATACAGATTTTTATCACGTAATATGTTTTAATTTTTTTTCCTTGCTTTAATTGTTTTTTAAACTTTTATTCCTTCTCTGTTCGGTAGATTCCAGTACTATATCGAAATTTAATAAATAATGTATCAGAAGATGCCATGTGCAGAAGTCAGTTTTAATTTCTTAGTTGGTCCCTTGCTGCTTTTATAATGTATTTGTGCCTAGTTTTATTTCACCTGATGAAGAATAGTGTTATTATTTTGTCCTTGAACAACTTTTGCGAAATTTGGCATCATATGGTGTTTATTTACATAGTTTTTTTTTTTTTTTTTTTTTTTTTTAATCATTATTATTTTATTAACTATTTATATAAAGGTGGTACTTTAATGTACCAATCGTTAAAAACGTTCATAAAATGGATTTTATGCAAGAAATGTCAATGATATTTACAAGAATAGAACAAGAACAGAACTCACTTTAATCTCACTATAAAATACTAGATGGTATAGTTAGCCCATTTATGCTTCATAAGGGATTTTATAGAGTGTTTTCGCTGTCTTTGATTGCCATTTCTCAAGATTTTCACGTGTGTTATAATTAATTTCTGTATTGCTTTATCATTTCCCCCCAATCTGAGGAAGAATATAAGGAACACAAAATAGAAATACTTTTTTTAACAATTTTTAAAGGCTGAAATACATTTTTCGACCTCTATGTACCAGTGGTACATTAAAGTACCACCTTACAAAATCCTCATTACTTACTATGAGGTATGATATGCATAATGTTTAATCCATATATCTTTAGATAATATTCTTAAATAAATAAAAACGTATGTTTCAAATGTAATTAGTCGTTTTTGCTCCTTAAAGTATCTTATAGAGTGTTCTCACTGTTTCTGCTTGGCATTTCTCAAGATCTCCACGTGTGTTAGAATTAATTCCCGTATTATTTCAACTTTTTCCCCCAATCTTAGAAAAAATATAAGGAACACAAAATCCAATTTTTATTTTTTATTTATTTATTTTTTTGCACTTTTTAAAGGCCGAAATATATTTTTCGACCTCTATATACTAGTGGTACACTTAAGTACCACCTTACAAAATCCTCATTAATTATCATGAGGTGTGATGTGCATAATTTTTATTCCCTATATCTTTAGACAATATTCTTAAATAACTAGAAACATAGATTACAAATACAATTTAGTCGTTTTTGCTCCATGAAGGATCTTATAGATTGTTCTTACTGTTTTTGCTTGGCATTTCTCAAGATCTCCTCGTGTGTTAGAATTAATTCCCGTATTATTTCAACATTTTCACCCAATGTTTGAAAAAAAAAAAATAAAGAACACAAAATCTAAATATTATTTTTAAGCTCTTTAAAGGCCGAAATATATTTTTTGACCTCTATGTACCAAGTGATACATTAAAGTACCACCTTACAAAATCCTCATTAATTACTATGAGGTATAATATGCATAATTTTTATTCCATATATCTTTAAACAATATTCCTAAGTAACTAAAAGCATGTGTTTCAAATGCAATTTAGCCATTTTTGCTCCATGAAAGATCTTATAGATTGTTCTCACTATTTTTGCTTGGCATTTCTCAAGATTTTCACGTTTGTTATAATTATTTCCTGTATTACTTTCTCTCTTTAACATTTTAACCCAATCTTAGAAAAAATATAAGAAACACAAAATCTAATTTTTTTTTTTTTTTTTACACATTTTAAAGGCCGAAATATATTTTTCGGCCTCTATGTATCAGTGGTAAATTACAGTACCACCTTACAAAATCCTCATGAATTACTATGAAGTATGATATACAATTTAGTCGTTTTTGCTCCATAAAGGATCTTATAGAGTGTTCTAACTGCTTTTGCTTGGCATTTCTCAAGATCTTCACGTGTGTTATAATTAATTCCCGTATTATTTCAACATTTTCCCACAATCTTAGAGAAAAAAAAAAAATAAAGAACGCAAAAATCTAATTTTTTTTTTTTTTTAAACACTTTTTAAAGGCCGAAAGATATTTTTCGACCTCTGTGTACCAGTGGTCTTACAAAATCCTTATTAATTACTATTATTTATGATATGCATAATTTTTATTCCATACATTTTTAAATAATATTCCTAAATAACTAAAAACATGTGTTTCAAATACAGTCTAGCCGTTTTTTATCCATGAAGGATCTTATAGAGTGTTCTCACTATTTTTGCTTGGCATTTCTCAAGATCTTCACACGTGTTATAATTAATTCTTATATTACTTTCTCTCTTTAACATTTTCCCTCAATCTTAGAAAAAATATAAAGCACACAAAATCTAAATATATATATATATATTTTTTTTTTACACTTTTTAAAGACCCAAATATATTTTTCGACCGCTATATACCAGTGGTACATTAAAGTACCACCTCACAAAATCCTCATTAATTACTACTATGATGTATGATATACATAATTTTTACTACACATATCTTTAAATAATAGTCTTAAGTAACAAAAAATATGTTTCAAATACAATTTTTGTCTTTTTCATAATGCAGTAGATAAGGTGTTAAATTAATTATTATTTGAATTTACTCCGGTTAACGTCTAGATGTATCTCAAAGGAGAACTTTTGCAAAAGTTATCGTTATTATTATTATTATTATTATTAATGTTATTATTATTATTTAAGACTTTTTATTATCATCTATGTGTTTCATAGTCATTTTTGAAATTAGTTTGAAAATTTTCAAAAGAAAATACGTATTGGAAGATGAACAGTTAAATGGATAATTTTAAGAATGTATTCTAAGCATTTGAAGAAATTAATTTTGAAGAAAAATGAAATATTTAGTATAACATATATTCCGAACAGTATTTTTATATATGTTTCCTTTTTAATACATTTAACTAATATAAATGTTTGAAAGAACCTATCTACGTGGTAAAAAGGCAACAGTGTTGTTACAATAATACATAAAAAAATACTTTTTTTAAATATTCATATTTTAAATGGAGATGACTTTTTCCGGTTTCTCAATGCAAAATTAATTTGCATGAAAGTCAATAAATATAATTAAGTAATCAACTAGAGACGATTTTTTTTTTAGTTTTTAAATTTTTAGTTAAAGATTAAAAAATAAATAAGAAATATAAAATATAAAAAGGAGTAACCGATTAACATTTATATATATATATATATATAATATATTATTTTTCAAATAGTTTTTACTTTTTTCATCAATTTTCTAGTAAAACGCTAACGTCTTGAATGGTTTGGTTTGCGGTTATCGCTGTACGGTCGCATATAGTATGTTAATTCTTATTACACCAGGATCTACGACTTAAAATTAAATGCCGTTTTACTAACAATGAATGAATGCGTGATTCTGGGACTTGAATTCGGTGTCTAAAAACTGAAAGTCAGTATTCTAGCCAGTTCTCCGACGCATGTACTATTATTATATAAATGGCGTATTTTAACATTACTTAACAGATTCTTGAAATTCTTTGGTATTTCATTACATTTTTCTTACTTAAAGAGTATAAGCGTTTTCCAAAAAATTGGATTTAATTAATTTAAACATTCGAATGATTTGATTAATCTATAATAATTCAACTCAAAATTTTATTATGTAGTATTTTTCTTATATTCTTATGTCGTTGACAACACTTTTTTACATAAAATGTCATTATATGAATTTAAATATCATATCGATATGAATTTTTGACGCATTATTAAATTTTTCTAAATCATGTAAATGTAATTTCAATACTGTTCCACGAATTAATTATATTTAGGAAGAAAATGTCACTCAACTCATATTTATTTATTTCCCGTAATTTAACCTTGAAATATCCCCGTTGTATTTGCCACTATACTAGGTCAATGATAATATTCGCAAACAACATCGATCTATTATAACGGTCGCTTAGTTACGTTTTTAATTCCGTCTCTCTTTCAGGCATAATAATCGAAAACGTTTACACCATTCTTAGAATTTGTTTACTAAATACACGAAATTGTCAATCTAAAAATCAAACTTTTCAAGCTTATTAAAAACGCCAAAAATCAAATGATATTGTAGAAATCACAATTGTTTATGGGATAATTCTTTTAATCCATAATAATTCTAAATTGAATACTAAAGGTAAGTTTGTTTATTATAACATATGTGTATGTTACAAGATTTGAGAAGCAAATTTACAGTATTTATTATCCTACTGAAGTAATTTTAAATGTTTTCAATTTGTTACACAGGTCTGCGAGCAAAATCGTTCTTTTAAATTTTTTTCTACACTGCTTTGTATGTCTCTAATGTTTTACATTTTTATTTATTTATTTATTTATTTATTTATTTATTATTATAATTATTATTTTATACGTTGAATTCTAAAATGCTTTTCGCTTCTTCTTACCACGTAAGGTTTTTCAACAAAATGAGGATGAAGTTCGGAAGAATTTACACAGAGGCTATAACAAATTCGAAACTGTTTACGCATAAAATTTTTTAAAAATAGGCTATTATTTACGCATTATTTTTAAAATGCATTTCTTTACATCGAAGCTCCGTTTAGAGCTTTTTTACTTTCTTCTATATTCAATAGAAGAAAGTATTGGATTCGTAGAAATTTTTGATCTCGGGTTTTTGATGGATTTACAAGTGTGAGAGATGTAGAACACGATTTGAACATTTTTAGAAATTGTCTGTCTGTCTCTCTCTGTGTGTGTGACAAAATTTTGTGGCAACTGTATCTCAGGAACTACTGCTCAGAATTTCCTATAAATTGGTATGTAGTAACATCTTCACATAAATTCGTGCCTATCAACTTTTGGTAAAAATTGTTTTACAGGTTGCGTTGCCATCCTGATTTTTCCAAATTTTTAGCATAGTGGTATAGGACAAAATTTTATATAAATGTGCATAGAGGGAATTATTTTTTAATACTCATTATGAAATTTACAAGAATTATTTATAGCAGCGATAGTCAACTGGGAATTTTTTTTGCATATGTAAGAGCATCGCCTCCCACCTTGGGGGCACCCCTCGAGGGGAATAAATTTTCGTAATAGGTGTCTTTCAAAAAAGCTCGCCAATACCTTTAAAATGAATGATTGAACCATCGATCTGCGATAATTTAATTTAAAGTTATAGATTTTATTTCATTTTTAACATTTTTTTTTTTTTTAAATGTAATATTGAGAATAAAATGAACTTTGTTTGGTTATTTAGTGTTATACTACTTCTCTAATATGGAAATCGTACTGCATTATCATGGAAAAAATTTCTATTAAATAATGGTTTTAATAAATTGTTTTTATTGAGTAAATTTGCATATGAAAATATAGAAGATAGTCATGTGGTGGCCACAACATTCCAGTTTTTGCATGGATGGAGGCTCTTAAGGAAAGGGGGGAGGGGAGTCTCTATGCCGTATCCGACAATAATCTGACATATAAATGCTCCTTTAACACATCCATTGACATATTTAAATTATCCTTGATACCTTCTTTACATTTCTTTGATGTCTTGATGAAACAGATTTTTTTGTTTTTTATTCACATTACCTAGATTTTCCGGTTGAAAAAGTAGAACTTAAGCTAAAAAAATCTTTTTTTTTTCAAAACGGTACTTGATGGAAATTTTTAAATATTTTTTTCAAAACATACACCAGGACAACACATCACTTTGAAGAAAAAACTTTCATCTCAGACTTGTGTTAATATTGTGCTCGGTTGTTTCTTTGACAATTATTTCTGTAAAATATACAAGAATATTTATACAATTTTATTAAATTCATTTCTCTGAACATTGCGGAATTATTCACTAGGAAGGTACAAATTTGAAATATATATATATTTTACACCTACATTAAACATATAACTCTGATGATAATTAAAGATTATAAAAATCAGCATTTTAAAATTTATCGTATTTGAATTTAAATTTTGTCGCAATGGGGGCGATGTGTAATATTACCTATGTAAAATTCAAAGTGTAGCTTTAATTTTATCACAGAAATTCTAAACCATTCCTTTTACTACGAGTGTTTTCAGAAAAACTTTTGGCTTATGATTCACAAGATGTTCTTTAGTTGTACATAATGGACATAATGTTATGTACTAAGATTAAAAATAAACAAATTGTTGCCACTGAAAGTACATAATGTGGAATAAAAATGGTTAAATAACATTTATGTTGAAAGAAAAAAAAATATTAAAATTAATGAATTAGATTTAACACTTTTGAGGTTATTGTCAAAGCCATCTTGTTGTAAATCAATGTATTTTAAAATTATTCAAATTTACTACTTCTCAATAAATTTTCCAGTTCATAGTAACAATATTTCAATCACAATAAAAATTAGATAGGCTTTAATCGGGCTACTTTTCATGATCATTATTTTTTGGAAAAAAATTTTATTTAAATCATTGATTATTTTTATACTATTAAGCATATATTTTTACAAATAAATTTTTAACTACTCAAGCTTAATAATTTGATTTTAGCATATAAACTATTATTACTTTCTTCTATATGAAATAGAAGAAAGTATTGGATTCGTAAAAATTTTCGACCTCGGGTTTTTGAGGGATTTACTCGTTTTGAGAGCTGTAGAACATGATTTGACACTTTTTAGAAAAATTCTGTCTGTTTGTCCGTCTGTGAGTGTGTGTGTGACAAAATTTTGTGACGATGGTATCTCAGGTACTACCGCAAAGAATTTCATACAAATTGGTATGTACTTACACGTTGACATAAATTAGTGCGTACCAACTTTTGGTAAAAATTGTCCAACAGCTTGTGCTGCCATCTCGCTTTTTCTAAATTTTTAACATGGTGGTATAGGACAAAATTTTGTATAAATGTGCATAAAGAGAATTATTTTTTAATAATCATTATGAAATTTAAAAGAATTATTTGTAATAGAGATAGTCAACTGGAAAAAAAAAATTACGTATGTAGGTGCCTCGCCTCCCCCCTGGAGGGGAAGTCCTCCTCCAGGGGAGTAAATTTTCATGATGGGTATCTTTCAAAAGAGCTCGCTAATACCTTTAAAACGAATGGTTGAACCATCGACCTGCGATAATTTAATATAAAGTTATCGATTTTTTTTTTCATTTTTAACAATATATATACATATATATATATATATATATATATATATATATATATATATATATAACTTTTTTTTTCATTATTTCATTATTTTTTATTAATGTAATATTGACAATAAAATTGACTTTTTTTTTTATATTTAGTGTTATACTACTTCGCTAATATGGAAATCGTCTGCATTATCATGGAAGATAATTTTTTTAAATATTAATTTTAATAAATTATTTTTACTGAGTGAATTTGTATAGAAAAATATAGAAGAAAGTCATGTGGTGGCCACAACATACTAGTTTTCATCCAATTTAATTAAAGCAATATAACACACAAAATGTAGTATGTTCAAATGTTTAAGAATGCATAAAAAAAAGCTAGTGGAAAATATAATAAATGCAATTTTTCTTCAATGCGGAAAAGTCTACATGCTGAGAAAAAGAAAAAAGAAAAAAAAAAGAATATGTATATATATATCTGTGTCTATATATATTACGAAATTTCTTAATTTTTTAATTAATATATTTTTTAAACTTTTTTTTTTTTTTTTTTTTTTTTTTTTTTTTTAAGTCGAAACTGTTTCAACAAGTTTTGAAGAATTGCAGTAACGTGTAAATGTAACGAAAACTAATGATACAATTACTTAAAACTGGATATTAAGCAGTGTTTCAAACTAAAATTAAGATACATTTTTAGATTGCTAAATTGCTAAAAGTACCTTTCCTAATTAAATTTTCTGTGAACGCTATTAAGGAAAAATACAAGAATGTGCATAATGTTAATTTACAAAAATGTTCTTTATCATTCACAAGGTTAAGTTTTAATTTATTTCAACGCGTTACATCTTACGAAGCATTTCCGTAAATAATCTCTTATATTAAAAGTAATGAGAATTTGGTGACTGAGCAAAAATGTTGTTAAATGAGAAAAAATGCTGCAAAAATGAGATGCGTGCAGAATATTAATTATTTTTCAGGAAATTTTATCAGCTATTGTACATTATATTCCATTTATTCTATAATTGAGCATTACAGCATATTACAGAATGAGTATTTTAAAAGTTATTGTTTAAAATTTATCAGTTCTTAATATATATCAAAACTATTATTTTACAATTACATCACACTGTAGTTCATGTCTCTCGATGCATTTGCATTATTCATGTTAAATTAAATCGTACACGGTTTAATTTAATGAAAAATATGCATAGAAATGCATGTAATATTCACAATGTTTGTAGTTCCTGAATATAATATAGGTGTAGAAAGTATAGGTATTCAGAAAAGTTTGATCTCGAATTTCTAATGTTTTTCCACGTTTTGAGGTTTGAGGAATTTTAAAATCAATATAATATCTGTCTGACACCGTTAGTCAGATAGTTAGTAGTTTGTTTCTTTATCAGACTGCCGATGTAGATATTATCTCATCCAAGAAAGAACACAAAGAAGTCAGACCAGTTTTAAAATATCATTTTTTATACTAATAAGAAGCCTATTTATTCGCAACTTTCTATTTTGAAAATTTCGTAAGTAATTCAAAATTAATTTTTTTTTAACATAGTAGAATAGAGCAAAATTTCGCATAAATGTTCATTATGAAGATTATTTTTAACGTGAAGTTCTCGAATCAATTTAAAATTATCATTTACGATACTAGCATGAACATCATTGGGTCTATATATATATTTAACATGCGAGAATAGATGGAAATTTTATATAAAAATGCATTATGAGGTTTTTTTTCACCGTAAATATGTCCGGAAATTTTTAAAATATAATTTACAGTAAAGCCTCGTTTACCCGAGGTAAAGCGGGCCGAGAGTACCTCGGATAATCGAAAACTCAGATAAAATAGACTCTGTCATAAATCGGAAGGGAAACATGCAACAAAGTTTAAAATAGATGAAAACGTAGTCAATGAAGTAAAATAATACATATGTTATATATTTAAATGTAGTCAGTTAAAAATGCAGGGGCATACATGCATATATAAATTATAAAATACAGTGATGCATAGTAAAATTTCCCAAAGTTATCTACGCTATTTGTCTAAAGCCACGCCTCCTCCGTGGCATGGCCATTTCGATCGGGGCTCAGACGGGGCCTTCGGAGAAGTCATCGTTTCTCCCTTTTTCCACCGGGCCGGCTCCTAGAATTGGTGACGTCACAAACGAGATCTGGTATTAGGAAAGCATCTGATCTGTACGATGCAGTACCAACGCAAAAACCGTTAAATAATAATTCATTAATTTCGTTTTTCCATCGAATTATGAAATTAAACTTTATTTACATGACAATAAAAAATTATAAGCAAAATACTACCCATAAATAAGACTAATTTTAATTATTCTTCAAAAAATATTTTTGTATTAAATGTTAATATGCAGTATATAGATGTTTTTTGAAACTAAAATTCCTGAATAAAAGACTAGAACTAAAATAACAGAAAATACTTGAAAATTTTAACTTTTTTTTAAAGAATCAATGATTATTTCTTTGAAGGGTAAAAAAAAATTTAATAACATATTTGTTTCTATGTCAAGTAACTATCAAATAACTGAAACGTTAAATATATTAAGTATTTATAATTATGCAAAGAAATTCAAGAAAATGAAAATACATATGCACGTTTTAATCTTAAACAATTTTTGTTAAAATGAGAAAATGTTATAATTTTTCTACAAAAGTAAAAAAAATGGTTTGAAAAATTTAACATGATTTATTAACATTTTATTTTTTATGGAAATATTAATGAATCTGATTAGAATGCTCAAGATTGTTATTAACGTTTCTAAAAATCACAAAGTTGTAAAAATATTTAAAGTAACAGATAAAAATTGAAAATCGTTGGTTCATTTCTTGCAGTGTTTGACAGAAATAAATTTTTTACTTACAATTCTTATTTATTTATCTAAAAAAAATTTCAGTTATTTATGTCAATTTAAAGGCAACGAAGAAAAATAATCATAGAAACTTCAAGAAATATTTTATTTTTTGGAGGGAAAGAACTGCAATAAATAACATAACAATAATTTCAAACACATATAATTAAATTAGCTAATTAGACCATATCAATATTTTCAAAAATTATTTTTGATTAATTAAAATACAAAATATAACTGAAATACCATGAAACAATGAACAAAAAATTAAACACACCAAAATATATGTATGGAATGTGAATCTGATATTAATATATATGTACATTTAAATATAATAAATAGATTTCTTTTTTAATAGTTCTTACAAATTATTTCCTGTTTGCAATTTAACTACTTCCTTAAAATTAATTATGAAATATAAGTTTATTATTATTATTTTTATTATTATTATTTACTTGAATAAATTATTTGTATTGATGTATTTTCATGAAAGCAACACATAATGAAAATAACCATGATTTGAAAAAAAAAAAAAAAAAAAAAAGTGAAAGTCCGTGTGAACCTATCTAAGAAGTTCTTGTCCGTATTCACACGATTTTCGGAGAAAACCTCAGAAAACTTCGAACGGGTAGGTCGAAAAGCGTGTCCAGGGATCGAACCCGGTATTTCCTGTCATTCAGTTTTGAAAGAAGAATCTTTTGGTCGGTGGTGGAGGAAGTTGAAAAAATAGAGTTTAATATTGCTATAATTAATTGGTTAAACTTACAATGAAACCTAATGAAAACCAAATATAATGTTTAAATTACAAAATTATAAATTGCGCAGAAAAAAATAAATTAATAAATAATAATAATAATAATAAATAAAATAAAAAATTAAGATTAGGAATTGGCTAGTATAGTTAGTTTTCTTTTGGTGCCACTAATTTTTTTTTTTTGCATCATTTCTAACTATGAAAAAGTAATAAATATCTTTCAGCATATCAATCTTATAAACTTTAATAAATTTTAAATCCAACGTTTCGGCTAAATTCTTTCATTAGCCTTCCTCAGGGAAAAATGATGTTAAAAAACATATAAACATAGATAATTTAAGTACATGATACCACAATTACAACTTCAAAACATTTAACAGATGATTACACAAATTGTAAAAATATACTATATACATTTTTTTTTTAAATTATGTCCCCTCCTCCCCCTTCTTCATCTTCTAATGATAATAAATCTTCTAATAGTAAGTTTAAGAAAATCCAATATTTGCCATCTCTTCATGAAGGAATTTCTAAATTATTTAAACATAAAAAAGTTAATTTGGTTGCTAAAGCTCCTTTAAAATTAAATTCATTAATTTCTAAAAAACTTGATCCTCCTCCCCCCAAATTGAAATCTGGTGTTTATGAAATCCCATATAAAGTTGATAATAAAACTAACTACTATATAGGTATGACCAATAGACCTTTTTGTGATAGAATGAAGGAGCATATTGCAGATTTAAAATATAATAGACCCAACACAGCTTTTTCTAGAAATTACAATACTAATCCCATTGACCCCGATTTTGAAAATGCCAAAATAATTTACAATACTGACAATAGAAACCAAGCACTTCTTTATGAATCATTCGAAATTATTAAAAGAAAATCAGAAATTTGTAACGATTCCTTATCCGTAAACCCCCCCTCAATTTGGCTTCATTTCTTGGGCTTAAATTAATTTATGGTTACCCTGCTTTAAGTTAGTTCTGGCAACCCCGCAATTTTGATATTTTTAACCTTTGCTTTAGTAGCTCTTTATCCTTGTCTTGTGGTGATCATGTTACATGTTCCTTTGAGTGTTTTAGCATATTTTTAAAAATGTATATAGTATAATTTTACAATTTGTGTAATCATCTGTTAAATGTTTTGAAGTTGTAATTGTGGTATCATGTACTTAAATTATCTATGTTTATATGTTTTTTAACATCATTTTTCCCTGAGGAAGGCTAATGAAAGAATTTAGCCGAAACGTTGGATTTAAAATTTATTAAAGTTTATAAGATTGATATGCTGAAAGATATTTATTACTTTTTCATAATTATAAAAGCAGCATATATAAAAAAGTGGAATAAATATAACCGAAATCATTTCTAACTTTCGTATAATTATTTAGGAGAATATTAGATATTCCTGAAAGGCACTGTTTAATTATATTATATAAATCATTTCCACACTTACATTTGCATGAAAAATCAATACCTAATATTTCTGATTTTTCCAGTGTTAATTGTATAATTATATTTTTTGGATTTTGCAGTTTTAAAAAATAACCTTCATATTTTATATTAATTAGTTTTTGAAAAATTTGGAATGCATTTGCTATAATAATAATTAAAATATCCTGGATCATTTGAGCTGACCCCTATCAATGACCATCAAGTATTTATAAACATCTTCAGGACAGTCTACATCTAATATTTTATCCTTAACTAACAAAGTAATGCAGTCATGACATTTTAGTTTATTAGATACTTTGTGTGCAATGTAACCGCCTATGAATATTAATACGGATAAAATTTCATTACTTATTTCTATATCGTCATTACTGTTAAAAGTGTCATAAAATAGTTTTGGAATTTCAATCTCTTCATTTTTTTCGTCTGCAAATATGTACTTGAGATCTTTTATTTGAAACTTTACATTTTTTTTCGGAATACATGCTAATTAAACTTAGTATTTTTAATTTGGATTCGGATTCCATTACCTGCGTGCAAAACGATATCTGTCTTCAATATGAAATCTATATTTTGCCCTTTGTCCTGTTTGAAAGGAAAAAAAATTAAGATTTTAAAATAATGTAATTCTGCGTATATCACTAGCTTATATGGTTCATGTTCAAGGAAGAAAAACCAGATCTCGTTTGTGACGTCACAGCGATTTCAGATGTCTAGGAGCCGGCCCGGTTAAGGCACCTATAATACGAGCAGACTCGTCCGGCATCTTTTCCCCCAATTCCTTCAAGTGGGGAGCGTGGGAGAGAAAAGCAACCCTGAGCCGTTTTACGCGTTTCGTTTCAAAGTTCGCCAAATTGCTTGCTTTTGAAATGGTAATTTTCAAACGCATAAATAAAATATATTCATTCATAAAAGATAAGTAAACAAATTTAGCTTCGAATTTAAAAGAAAATATAATATTAGGTTATCAATAGCTGAATAGCTTTTTCTAATTGTGGAACTATTTACTTCCGCGGAAGCACACTTCTTTCATTGTCGTCTGCTTACTTGTTTAGATCCCTTGTTATCGTTACGCTGTCAGAAGATATTTATTGTTTTCTGCGTATAAATTAATAAATATAGATGGATGTTAAGATATTAATTGCAGTATTCATTCAAGAAAGAATCCTCGGATGTTTGGATTTCTTTTAGAGGCGATCAGAAAGAAAATTTGGACTGTTAATTTTCGTCGAGACAAATGCATTCAGAGATCCGACGCTGAAGTATGGAATGTAAGTTATATTTTGTTTAATTAATATATCTCTTGATAAATACCTCCTCTTTATGTGAAAATATGATAATGCATGCTGCTACTTATTAATATTTAACTGCTTATATGTTTTAAAGACGTAAAAAAGTTAACTATGAGCTTAATGTGATATTCTGAGTTTGTAAATATTGGCGACGTCAAATTTCGCCAAATAAAGTTTTGTTTTCATAATTTAATGCAAATAAAATTTAGTTTGTTTTAATTTTAAATCATAGGTGAATTATTATTGAAGAAATGTACGCATTTTTGCATTTTTAGGGTTATTCTTATTTAATCATTAAAATCAGATAATAAACTTTTTGTGCTAAACAATATATTCATATGTATTATAGTTTAACTTGTTATAGTTTAATATAACTTCTTATAGTTTTGTAAAAAGCATTTATTTACTTGATAGACTTGTACTTTTCTGAAATATCTATTGGTGTTTTCTATTGTCTTAAAAGAGGTAAATTTAAATTAATAATAATTATAATAATAATAAAGTATGAATTTTGAAAATTTAAGTTTACTATGCTAAAATCTTTCAATAGAAACTTGTACAATCCTCGTTCAAAAAATCTAGATTAAGAATTTTTTTTCTAGATTAAGAAATATATGCTCCTTAAATTTCGTTTTAAACTACAATAGTTTTTAATGTTAAATATTTTATTTAAAATAAATTGATTTACTTATTACATAATAATTATTTATTTTGATAAGAAAGAATTTAGTTATTATTAATAAAAGATCTTGCTTATAAATAAATTCTTGCAAAATATAAAGAGATTTAAGATTTTTGTGAAATAATGCTAAATATTTTGATCAATATAAGAAACAAAACCTTTTTATGTTTAAAAATTTATATCTTAGAACATGGTATATTAATTGACATTATGTGAGTCAAAATATGCAGTCATATTATTATATATCTAAGAAATTTATTTATAATAAAGTTTAATGTAGTATATATGCATTAAACCTTTATTGAGGAAATTTCTCTGAAACAAGTTGGTGCTTTTATTTCTGTTTTCACGGTTAACTTTCCACAAAAACCCTTTATTTTTAATTTTAAATAATCTTATTTGTTTTTTAAAGTTTAATTAACATGAGATAATAAAAATAAAAATGCTTTTAGAACATGAACTAATTATTTGATATTTATACAAAGTATCCAATCTGTTTTAATTTCTATCTTAATATTTAGTTTAACTGCACACTTGAATGATAGATTGTTCAGGTTCAGATGAAGATTTACTTTATGGGAATGTCTATGTATTCTATAAATTGTTAAATCAATATTTTTCTGTTTTTTTTTTTTAAATTGGATTTTCGGGGGGGGGGGGGGGAATTCATTTTTTAATTTCAGGGGTTGATCAAAATAAAAAAATTCCTTTTAACCCCCTCCCCCCTTCCTTCTCCAAACTGAATATTATAAAATGGGGCCTTTCAAAAAATTAAAGTTCATAAAATAGACCCTTTCAGAAAATTTAAATTTAGTAAACGAAGTATGAGCCCATTCACTAAATTTCAGTTCATAAAGTCATTTCACAAAATTTTTGTTTTATAAAAATTAAATTTTTTTAAAAATTTCCCATGTTTTCAATATTACTTCAAATGACTACTTGCACTTGATTCTCTGCCACGTTATAAACTTGATATATATATATATATATATATATATATATAAATTAGTGCTAATTTTTATTTGTTTACAAAAGTAGAATTTTTTTTACAAAATTTTCTTTTTGCACTTATATATTCTGCCAAAATGCCACTGCCCCCCCCCCCCCAAAAAAAAAAAAAAAAAAAAAAAAATCTTGGTCAACTCTTGAAATGTTCCATATGTAAATTGTAAATATTATATAAAAGTATCAATTTACTACTAGCAATTTACTTCTTTTGAATACATTTATGATACATTTTTAAATAAATGTATGTTAATTTGTTAATACTCATAATAAGATTTAAAAAAATTCTTTAGGACCATTTTGAAGAATCCCAATTCAAGCAGAATAGACACAGGCTGAAATTGGATGTCCAAAACCTGGTTGTGTACTTGAATCACATCTGAGTAATCCAGAAAAGGTTTGTTTTCCTTTTCTTTTATGACGTATTATGCTATAAATGTGTAAATGTTGATACCTGTCTTGCACAATAATTTTGAATTTTAAGTTGTACACAAAATTAAACTAATATGCATCCTAAATTAAAAAAAATTAAGGATGCATATTAAACTTTTTTTAAATTTTTTAATTATATTTTTAAAGTTAAAGTGTTTTTACATAACGCAATTTAATATAGTTAAAACTGCAAATAAGCAGTTTTATTTTTTCATTTACAAATACTAAATTAAATAAGATTTTTACTATATTTATGAACCCTGTATTTTTTTATTATTTCATTTTAATATATATAAATCTGTAAATAAAGTTTTATTTATTTATGCACAAATAATAAATTAAACAAATTTTTAGCTCATTTGCAAACTCTGTATTTTTTAAATTACTAAAATGTAAATATCATTTATAAACACTTTACACTGTCTTTGTAAACAACTGAAAAAAAAATTACTCTTCACAGTTCAGGCTCAGACATTATTATTATTATTATTTATGTATTTTTCTCTATATACTTTGTACGGGCCTGGATTTTACACAATGTTATAAATTAGTTTATCTTTTTTTTTTTTACAATTTTAACTTGATTGTCTCCTAGTTCGCACTGTGATTTTCTTAAATATTTTTAGCAAATGTGCTATTTATTGAAGGTAAGGCTGCAGACAAAAGGGGGGGGGGGTTAACAAAAGAGAGAGGAGGATGGAGAAGGTTCCTCACACAGAAATTTTTGTTAAATAAAAGTTCTTTTAGAACTACTATTGAAATAGACTAGAAATGTTCAAATACAGTGCCTTTGAGCTTATACCTTACCATATAATATGTTTATCGCATTGTAGGATAAAAGGAAGTAATGCAAACATCATAACAGATTATTTAGGATATTTTTGTTATTTTCAGTGACATTAGATTATACAGGATAAGAGATGCATAATTGTGTTCATTTATTTCTTCTTCGAAAGGTCATCAAAATTATTCTTACTGTATCATTTTATGTACTTAAATGTTTGAAAAATTAGTTATCATAGACTGAAATTATTGGTTAATTATTATTATTTTTTTTATAGGAATGTTATGAAGAATATAACAAAATTCTGAAAAAGAAAATTGCAGCATTAGAAAATGCTATCGTAAAAATTTAAAAGATATTAAAAGAAAAAGATGCAATACAAGAAAAAGACAGGGGGCTATCTTCATTTTTGTCTGAAAAGCAAATTGCATCTTTTTAGGTTGATAGACAGAGCATTACATATCGGAGCGATGAACCTTCCTGCATCTTGTATTTTCCAGATATGCATTTTTTACTTTGTTTAATATCAATTCAATTTGTAAAAGTGTTGTGAATATGTAATTATATTACATCCTATTTTGCAAGGCCTTTGTTGTATTTGATAAAACAATATAAGCATATATAGATTTCTCCAGCAATTTAAACATTTTGTGAAACGAAATAAATAAAATATTTGTATTTTATTTTTCTAGTATTATTCACATCTTTTGAAACAGTACAAGAATATAGGTTCATAATTTGATAAATAGAAATGATGGTTTTATTTATTTATTTTATTCTAAAGATTAATTTTATGTTACTGGGTTTTATTTTCATTTTATTAGTCTATAAATGCTATTACATTTAGACACCTATTACAACACCATCGTTCACGTGAAATAAAATGGGATGAAATATTTCACCAGGTTACTGAATAGAATTATAAAAGAAGTAGTACGTTAGATCACAAATCCATAATAGAATAAAATGCAAACATGATAACTTTTAAATTATTATATTGTTATATATTACAGGATAGAATTATAGTGAATCAGAGAATGATTGAGTGGTTTTATTAAATAAACAAGAAAGAAATAATATGCTTAAGTCCATTATTATGAAACACTTTTCAATATTACATAAGTTATAGTAAAAGTAAGTCAGATAATGATTGACTGGGTGTTATTGAAAAATTAAAATAATGCATCATTGACAAATTATAAAACACTTTCCTATGATTTGGAATATAGTTGTAATTGAAACTTTTGGAAAGTGAAAATGGAGAATTAACTTGTGTATATTCATATGTACTCAAAATCTATATTAGAGTAAAGAAAAATTATTATAGTGAATAATAATCATGCATCATTCATAAATTATGAAACACTTTCCCATGTTACAGGTTATAGTAAATGTGAGAGTAATTGAATGAATATTACACTTAAAAATATTTAAATAAAAGCAAATATAAGAAAAATTTCAAAAAACTTTAAATATTTTCTTTGGTCTAATAATTTGGCCAGGTACTGTATATATTAGTATTATTATTTTGCAAGCCTTTGTTGCATCTGATTAAACATTATAAGCATCTAGATTTCTCAAAAAGTGTAAATAATTTGTGAAATGAAATAAATAAAATATATGTATTTTTATTTGTCTGGTATTTGCATCTTTTGAAACAATGAGTGCATATAGACTCACAACTAAGTGTGTGTGTGTGAGGCGGGGGGGGGGGGGAGGAAGTCAGTATTACTCTTTTTTAACTAATGATTAAAAGTATATATTACTGGATTTATTTTCATTTTATTAACACATATAGAATATTACTTTTAGAAACCTAATATAACCAGGGTTCTCACAAATACATTTGGATACAAGAAAATTTTTTAAATAAATTTTGATTAGCCAATTCTAAAAATAAATAGAGGTAAAAAATGGTATTCAAATTTCCCTTTGTGAGAACTTTGATTATAACATCATTCACCTGGAGTAAAGTAGGATGAAATACTTTCTGAGGTTACTGGATAAAATTATAAAAGAATTTAATTATGAGAACTTACATTTGAGTAATGCAAATCCATAATAGAGTAAAATAAAATTATAGTGAAAAGAAGAGTAAATCGAAGAATGAGTGATGTTATTTAAAGACAAGAAATAAAAAATATGTTTTTAATTATTAATTATAAAACAACACTGAACCTACACCTCAGGTTTGTATCCAGTTACATTTTCTTAACTTTGTGAAATTTTCTTAACTTTTTGAAAAAAATAAAATAAAAATAATAATAATAAGCTTTAATTTGTTTGGGGGGAGGGGGCACGAAAATTGTCCTGGGCCTTGGGCCACAGCAGGTCTTAATCAGGCTCTGTATATATTCATATGTACTCAAGACAAATATAATAAAGAAAAAAAAATCAATTATATTCATAAATTATGAAGCACTTTTGCATGTTACAATCTACAGTAAATGTGTGAGAGTGACTAAGTGAACATTGGCATTAAAAAATATTTAAAATAACAGTAAATGTAATATGAAATTAAAATCTTGCATAAATAAAGATACTGAGAGACTTAAACATTATAGACAAGAATTACATTAAAAAAAATAATAATAATAAATCAGTGAATGTTCAAATTAATTCTTAAAAAAAGTCATTTGTTAATTAGGAACACTATTCTATATTTTTCTGTAAAGATATAATTAGCAAATCAACTGAAATCTGTAGAAGACAGATTATATATATATATATATACAAACTTTAGCCCTTAAAAAGAAGTAGCCTTTTAATTAAGGTTGTTCAGAAAATCCTATTCAGGCCACAAAATCTATAAATTACATTTGGATTATAGGAATTTACGTTTTGATCACATAGCTGCAGTGGCGCATCCAAAACTTAACTTTTTTTTTTTTTGGGGGGGGGGGGCTAAGAGTTTTCAAGATATTAATCCAGATCAATGAAAAATTTACAATTGTAACATTCAGTTGGGAATATTAGTGCTTTTCTTTTTGGAGGGGGGGGGGGGGGCTTCAGCCCCTAAGCCCCCCTCCCCCATAAATCCGCCACTGCATAACTGAAGATATAGTGTTTAACCTCTCACTTATAAATGGTGAACACTAATTAGTTTTGGTCAAAGGCAAAGTAAAATTACTTGATCTTGAAAAAGGAATACAGTTGTAAGTGGGCTTTTATTTGAGGGATATTAATATTAAGTTATAGAAGGAAATTTTGGATCTGTTAAAATTGGCCCTGAAGGAATGTGGCCTTTCAAAAGAGATGGACATTTAGAGAAGATTCACTGAATTTTTAAAGGAAAGCAAAGCAAAATTTATCATCCTTAAATTTTTATAGTGAAAAATAAAAAAAGGCGGGGGAACATAGAAAATTTCTAGAAAGATTTCAGCCCTGATGATAAGTTTATACAAAATGCTAAGTTTTTTTTTTTTTTTTTTTTTTTTTTACTTGATTGGAGGGTAACAGACTTTTATTATAGAAATCTTTATATATATCTCTATATATAAAAATGAATGTTTGTCTGTATGTCCTTTATAAAATCGTAAACGACTTGGCCGATTTCGATCATTCTTTTTTTGTTTTTTTCCTTATAGGTCAGGGATGGTTTAGGAAAATAAAAAATTGAAAAAATTCGCCCCCCAAGGGGGGGGGGGGGACAAAACGTGAATTCAAAAAATCCTTCATATCTCAAACAAAAAAACAGATATCCGTAAAATTCTTGCTTTAAAATATAGCTAATATAAATGTCTAAAAACCAATTTCTAGAATTTTCGAAAATCGGTCCCCCAAGAGAGGGGGCGGGGGAGCGAAACGGGATTTCACATGAGTAAAACGCGATTTCGCATAATCCTATATATCTCAAAAAAAAAAAAAAAAAAAAAAAAAAAAAAAACAGATATACGTGAAATTTTTGCTATAAAATATATCTAATACAAATATCTAAAAACCAATTTCTGGAATTTTAAAAATTCAGCCCTCATGTGGGGCAGCAGGGGCAAAAACAATTAGAAATACAGTTAGGCCTTTCAAAATTGGTACAGATAGGTTTCAATAGCCTGCAAGTCGAATGGGGATATTTTCGAAAGTGTAAAGTTATTAGGAGGGGAGGGGGGGGCAAAAAAATATAAAATATCGTTCAAATTTGGTATATAGAGGTTTTCGATACTTACAAATCGATTGCGGATATTTTCGAATTTGTAAAATTATCAGGAGGTGCGGTAAGGGGGGGGGGGGGGCTATGGGCAAAAAGAAAAAAAAAAAATAGAAATACAGTTAGGGCATTCAAAATTGGTACAGATAGGTTTTAAAGGCCTGCAAGTCGAATGGGGATATTTTTGAATTCGTAAAATTATTAGGAGGGGCGGTGAGAGGGGTGGGTCGGTAAGGGGGGGGCTATGGGCAAAAAGAAATAGAAATGCAGTTAGGCTGTTCAAAATTAGTAGAGATTGGTTTTAGAGGCCTGCAAGTCAAATGGGGATATTTTCGAAAATGTAACGTTATTAGGAGGGACGGGAGGGGCAAAAAAAAACATAGAGTTAGATCATTCAAAATTGGTACATAGAGGTTTTCGATACTTACAAATCGATTGCGGATATTTTCGAATTTTTAAAATTATTGGGAAGGGGGGGGGGAGAGTGGTGGGGCAAAATATAAAAATTGAGAATTCAGTAATTATAGTGATTCATTTAAAAATAGGGTCCAGCGAAGCGGGCGAAGCCTGCTAGTATATATATATAAAGAAAAAGTAAGTAAAAAAAACTCCACAGAAACTTTGGAAAGGAGCTATTATTCTTCGTAAAATTTAGTTATAGTATATGAAACTGAAATCTGTAGGAGACTGATTTTGATTTGTAAATTTTTTATACACATACATACATACTCACATACCTATTATACATATATGAAGAAGAGGGCTAAATTAACCATAATTAAATTTTAAATTATAAAACAAGCTAGTATGAAGTGGCCACCACAAAACTTTCTTCTATATTTTACTGAAAAAATTCACGCAGCGCAAATTATTTGCTAAAATTGTTTTCCATGGGGAATGCAGACGGTTTGCGTCTCGGAGGTTGGTTGGTTGGTTGGAGGATTTAAGACCGATTGTCTCCGCATGTGTCCTAGGCCTGTAGGGGAAATGCCCTCCATGGGGGTCTTTCTAAGGGGTCCTAGTCCGTGTTTACTCGAGTTTCGGAGGAAACCACGGAAAACTCCGAACGACTAGGTGGATGAGCGTGACCTGGGATCGAACTCGGCACCTTCCATCTACCAGCTTTGAGCGCTTTCGTCTCGGAGAAGATGTATAAAACTAAATGTTGAGAGAAAGTCAATTTTGTGCCAACATCTGTGGATTTTTTTTTTTTTTTTTTTTTCATGATGGGTATCGTTCAAAAGAGCTTGCCAATACCTTTAAAACGAATGGTTGAACCATCGATCTGCGATAATTTAAAATAATGTTATCGAATTTCTTTATTTTTAACAAAAAAAAAAAAAATAATAATAATAATAATAATAATAATTTTTTTTTAATGTAATATTGACAATAAAATTGACTTTCTTTTGGATATTTAGTGTTATACTACTTCTCTAATATGGAAATCGCCTGCATTATCATGGAAGATAATTTTTTTAAATAAAAATTTTAATAAATTATTTTTACTGAGTGAATTAGTATAGGAAAATATAGAAGAAATTCATGTGGTGGCCACAACATACTAGTTTATTTTCGTTCTTTATTTCTGCATCTATACTAATGAAAGTGTTGTTAATATATATATATATATATATATATATTAAATTACACAGTATTTGCACAATAACAATAAACATCTATATATAATTTTAAAATAAATTGTTAAAAACTTTAAAAATTATTTTGCAATTAAATTAAGTTATAAAATCTTGATGAAAATGAAATTATTTTTATATCTAACAATTAAACGAACCAAAGCAAAATTTAACATTTCTCATATTATTGAACAAGAAATGTTATTCACTACTGCAGAAATCACTACCGATTAAGTGCAGCCTCGAATTAAGAAAAGAACTATTATATATGCCGTGTTAAATATCGCGCTGAACTCTGAGAAAAGAAACCTTCATTCAAACTCGCCAATAAAGCAATAAGCGCGCCAGTCGGGAAGCGCGGTTCCAAATGGGGGCAAATATGGAGGACGATAAGTCGGCCTGTATTATAGAGGCTCTAGGCCCGGTGGAAGAAGGGAGAAACGGCGACTTCTCCGAAGGCCCCGGCTCAGATAACCGTGCCTCTGCTGCATTATAGTTGCATTATCATTACTATATATAAACATTCTGTTTCAAAAGTTTCTTAAGTTACTCGAATAAAATATTTCATAGCATGGCAGAATAGGTAATGTTTCATATAAACATGCATTATGGGGATTTTGCATAGGAAATAATATGGAATGTTGCATGAAAATTAAAATACAATACTGATCAAAATGAATTTAAACAGCAAATTTAAAAAGGTTAATATATCGAAGTAAGGGAGGTTTGCCTAATGGAATGGGTGAGGCATACCTGCTTTTAATCGTGCTGCGTTCACTGCTCTTAAAATAAATGTAGTACGTCTGATAGCAGTAAATTTCTGAAAATAAATATTTGTTGGGGAAATGAGCTATGCCAGCTAGTCTAATTATGTATAGCAGATTTAACAAATTATTACAAGTGATTAGAGACAAATAAGATTTTTAATTAATATTCAGGCTTTTTTTTTTTTTTTTTTTTTTTTTTTAACAATTCCTGATACTAATGGGAGATTACTTTTTGGTACTGCCTAATGATAGAGTGAAAAATCTAATTGTGATTAAATTCTTTAAAATAAAAAATTTCTTTTTGCAAAGTGTAACCTTAAAAACCTATTCTTTTTTTTTTTTTTTTTTCTTTTTTTATTAAATTAATTTATATATATATATATATATATTAAGTACTGTAAAAGAAGAATTTGGAATATATACAGTAAGAAACGTACTTTGTTTACTTAAAAAGAGATTTAAATGATGCTAAAGTAAGAAAAATAAAACTCTGTTAAGTATTGAAATGCTCTACTTTTTAAACTTTAAAATCCCTACAATTTAGTATTTGAAATTCTTCTCGTCTTCAAAAGTATCACAATACTCAAATTGAAATTCTAGGACAAACAGGCGAAATCCATTTAAAATCCAGTATTGTAAAACTCGATTCGTTGTAACTTATTTAAATATCGATCGAATAGAATTGTAAAATTTATTCCTTTATAATGGTAAGAGTAAGCATCGACAACCTTTTAAAACGAAAAGATGTTGTAGAATTCTTCCATATAATTATGCATTTCATTTTTATTCATTATCTTTGTATGTACTATATGTGACGACTGAAAAACGACTGAAAAACGTTCAATTTATTATGGATATATTAATTATTTAACATATCCATAAAAGTTTAAAATTATTATATATAATAGCTGCAGCTTCTTTTTTTTTTTTTTTTTTATAACAATTAGATTATTCGCTTCAACTTGGTTAATTAATAAATTTGAGTTGAAAATTGAATAATTTTATTTAGATCAAAAAGTGTCTAGACCAAGAATCGAACCTGAGTCCTACGGTTTAAGATGCCGATTCTCTATCATTGAGCTATTCTAGACAATCCCAAACCGACATATTTAGCTGAACGGCATAGATATGAAACTTGTTTGAAACTCAGTTTTCTAAAATTCAAATGATTGTTTTTTAATGTTTGTCAGTCCATTTGATAGTCGTTCAACATTCTAACTTTTGGATAAACATTTCTATTTTTACGAAATGAATATGTTTTCCTAAGAATCATTAAAACATGTTCACAGTTGAGAATAGCGCGTGTTGCATATATACAGGTCTACCGAACATTTGAATAAAAAAGCTAAAACAGAAAATTCTTATTTAAGAATTTTTTTTTTTCCTATTTTATAAAAATATTATCTAACATAAATTTTCGGTGTTAATGTTTAAATTCAAACTTACAGAACTTTCAGGTAGGTATTTGTATATGCTCCAGAGATAAAGGACACCATTTTACAAAAATGTAATTTTTCAGGAGAGTCAACTCTTTTATTTTTTCAACTTTTAATGGATATTTAAATGCATTTATTTGCAAATATCAGTCATCGCTTATTCATGCTTTAACACATTATTGAGGACACAAAGTACTAGTGTTATAAAGCAAAAAATGCACATCGAGGACATTGTGGTAACTTTACTCATAAAAAATGAGCAAGTTGTCCTTTACCTTCGCTACAGATATATATAGTACACACACAAACACACACGTGCACACACACAAGGGGACAAAAAAAAAAAAGCCGCACTTAGATATATTTATCTGTCTATATATATATCTATATATCTATATATATATATATATATATATATATATATATATATATATATATTGAAATCTGTCACTTTAATCATATAAAAATATGAATGAACTGGATAGTGATTTTGCCAGAAATCGCATATCCGTATCTAGAAGGCAGTAAAGTTCCAGATAGTTGAAATATATATATATATATATATATATATATATACAGAGAGAGAGAGAGAGACAGAGATAATTGAAGAGGATAAAATACCAAGCGTTTAGATAACCAAAAATTAATAAAATAAGCAATATTAAATCAGAATTTACACATTAAATGAGTAATAAAAGGGAGCAATTATTAGATACGTAAACCTAAATAAAAAGTAAACAATTATAAATACAAACAGAAAAATAACAACAAAACGAGAAAGATAATTAACTCAAAAAGCATTCAGGCTAACATCAGGGAGATACCTCAAATGCAGGGTGAAGAAAGAGTAGTAAGATATTTCAAGAGCAAAAGCCAAAAGTATCTTGATCTCCCACATTTCATCTAGAGGGAAACAAAAACCTTCTCTAATGTAGCACCAACTTAAAATGAAGCATTTATGAAATACAAAGGAAAAATAAACAAAATTACACATCAATATATACACATATATGTGTGAGTGGGTGGACGCTAACTCAAGCACAAACTCCTGAATTTTATTATAACATGCCTATCACATTTTTTAACAATCTCAAGCGCATGCCGTAGTAAAATAACGTGAGATGTAAATAATTAAAAAGTTGGAGTGTTCTGTAGATTTTAATCAAAGTAGCAGCAAATCTGCTGTCAGTTGTAATACTTTATTTAGAGTAGTATTGTGCTATAATTGACCAAATGCATTTATCTGGGTACTGTTCCGAATTAAAAAATCATCTTTTATTACTTCAATATTACTTATTAGTCGTGTGTGTCTAATGAATTATTACTATTGAAATTTTACTTTCCCCATATGCATCAATACATACAAATATATAAACATATATTTGTAAATGTTTTTACAAGCTTTTTAAATCAAAGGTAACATATACTCTGAAACATAAATAAACGCAAAGGGAAATTTTTAAAAAGACAATCACTTAGAGAAACCCAAAATTAACTCTAAATAACCACACTTATATATATATATTATGTAGTTACCACACTTTGGTTAGTGCAATCCGAGAAACTTTAATTATCCTATTTCTTTTCTTTTCTTTTTATTTTTGTGTGTGTGTGTGTGTGTGTGTGTGTGTGTGTGTTCGCGCCGTATAGAAATTTTTTATTTTCTAAATCGTGAAAACATGTTTTATTTTTTAGTAAATAATATATAATGTTGGGAAATGTTATGTTTTTTGAGGAAACTTCACATAGCCTCTTGGAGTTAATGTATTGATACTAGGAGCACTCGCATTTCTTTTCTGCACTGTTAAAAATTTCTGTAATTTTAATGTAAATATTTATCCAGAGTCTCTGTAAATTTACAGTAATTCTTGATTAAAAGTGAATAATCGAGTTTCTTAATCTTTATTCTGTATTTTTACCTAATTTTATTATTTAATTTTTTAATTAAAATTAAAAATAACTGTTTCTATTTCAGAAAAAGCGTTCTAAGTCCGAAATATATTCTCAACAATAATTAACTAAATTAATACTAGTTAATAAAATGAATGTATAAAATAAGTTTTTTAACATCTCCGTTTATTTTTCTCTGTAATTTTACGCAAGACTTAAGGTAATAGATTACACAGAGTTTTCTGTTGAAATTTTTAACACTGTGGAAATTTCTGTTTTAATCTCTTCCAGAAACCAATCGCAAACGGATACTCTAAAGCACAAGTTAACGGAAAGGTGAATTTTCAAAAAGACTAAGAGAAGCCCTAAATTAAACCTCAGTTACCACGCTTAAAAAAAAAAAAAAAAAAAAAATCATTTAGTTACCATACTGGGCTAGCGTAGCCTGAGAAACTTCGATCGCTAATACCTATTATTCTTATCATTCGTTTTTTTTTTTTTTTTTTTTTTTTTTTTTGTGTGTGTGTGTGTGTGTGTGTGTGTGTGTGTGTGTGTTTGTCTACACACAGACAGTGTGTATGTTTGTTCTACACAGTGAGTGTGTGTATTTGTCTCTGTCCTATTGGGTAGGAGCTCAGAAATACGAAGATGATATGCAAATCAGTATCGCTCCATATATATAGGGGAGACCCGTGTACCTAGGGCCGCTTTTTTTCAATGCCCGAAATCAGAGACCTTGACCTATTTAAAATTATCAAACTCATATGTACATATCTTTAAGACTAATTACTTCCAATTGCGATTAATATAAATACCTAAAATAATAAATTCCGACAAATAGAAGGATTTTAAAAAACCTTCACTCGTGGCCCTAGGTACAACACCCTCATTGTACCTGGGGCCAGACCTCATTGTAGCTAGGGTCATTCTCTTAAATTTATATTTCACTTTCTAATGAATAGAAAATAAGCATGTAAGCATATATTTTATAAAAAGAAAAGTAATATGAAGTAATATATTTATTTATCATGTAATAATTATCATGTTGTTGCCTTAATTTGAAACACAAATTTTTTCATTCTTATTTTCTGTTTGGGATATTCTAACAGAACGTTTTTTTTTTTTTCTTCAATTCCTTTTTTTTTTCTGGAGTGTCTCTTGGATTTCTGGATCTCTCTGGTTTTCGGTCACATCTTTTCTTTGATGTTGGACGTTTTCCTTTAGGTAAAGGTTTTGCTTAGGTTCGTACCTGTTAAAGCATGACACACGAAAAGATGTTAGATATTGAAGGTTTCGAAATTTCAACCGGACACTAAACAGAGACATCCAGTTCTATCATTGTTAGTTCAGTTTCTTTCTGGAAAATCTTTTTTTTTTTTTTTTTTTTATGGAGGGATTTTGTCTTTCAGTCACATTTGAACTTAAATATTCATCCTCAGTGAATGTGTTTTAATTCATTGGCCATATGCCGTATACGCGAATGCCTGATAGAATGCTTACAGGCGGATAGGATTTGCCAACATTTTCAGCAACGTCATATATAGTGATTGGTGTATTAGAGTTTTCCAGCATCCAATTACTGCAGGCTATACTGTGTTTCTTAACACTACACTTTTGCGACCGCTGACGCAGATTCACGTCATTTGAAAATATGAAACTCCACCAGTGGGCGTTTCTTTTGCAATTTGTATATTATTTGTTTCTAAAAAATATACACAATATTCATATTTGTACAATCAGTATACTATGGATGCAAATACTTTGATTAGAGAGAGTATGATTATAATGCATATCCATTTGTAATATAAATGTGAATACGAAAAATTTTGTTTTGAAAAATTGTAACAAATGAGAAAAACGCCCACAGGCGGACCTTACTGTCAAAAAGACAAAAACATGCGGTCACGAAAGCGTTAAAAGGTCCAAACATACTGGCCCTAGGTACAAGGCAGCTATGTGGCCCTAGGTACAAGTTTTAGTAACTTCATTCAAAAGGCCTTCCACTAAAAAATCCACATGCAGAGAGGACTAATTAAATATCTTATTTATTACTCAATATAACAAGCAACATTATACACTAAAAATGAAAGAAAAATATTTCACTTGCCTTAGTAAAATAGAAAAAGAGATGGGCTGAAAATTTTACTTCAAACCATGTAAATTCGTTTTCTACATGTAACTTTACAAAACTTTCTCCTCAAATGTTCTGAAGTAGTTGTAAAAGTAGCAATTGGTGTTGTTACTCGCCCAATTGAGTATTGAAACTTAAAATTAAATATTATTCAAATAAAGTGGGGTGGCCCTAGGTACATGATGGCCTTAGGTACACGCAGAGCTGCCAACCTAATCCGGCAAATTGTTAACGCCCATTGAAAAACGCCCTTTTTTCTACACCACTTAATTTTTAGAGCAATTCTCTTCAAATGTATCTATGATGAATTAAGTAGAAAAATACTCTAAAATATGACTGGTGTAGAAAAAGGGGCGGTACTAACAATTTGCCGGATTAGGTTGGCAGCTCTGTACACGGATCTCCCCTATATATATTCTAAATCGTGAAAATATGCTTTATTTTTGAAAGTGATAGATTTATACGGAAAAGTCAGAATAATATCAGTCCCTTTGAGCGTTGGGCACTTTAGTACAAGCGTTAAAAATTTTCATAGCTCGTTTGATGATTTTTTTTAAATCCGCTTGTTTAGATGCTTAGTTTTACAATTTTTTAGTATTATTTGTAACTACAAAAAAAAATTCGTAACTTTTCTTTTTTCTCAATTTAGCTTATGAAATGTTGCAAATGGACTGCGATTGATGAAGAAACGTTAAAATATGTAATGGAATTGAAAATAACTTTTATTTGTCAATTTTTATACAAAATTTTTTTAACATGTTTGACAAATTTTAGGAACGTAATTATGGTACTTATTTCAGCAATTATTATGTTAATTATTACATTTAAATTATTACTGTATAACATAGAAACTTTGTAGACTGTTTTTATATTGAAATCTCTTTTTTTTTTTTTTTTTTTTACATACTTTGCTTTGCTTTTACTTACTTTTTTAAATTTAATTAAATTTATTTATTTTTTTATTTTGTGTTTCTCACATTTTTGTGACAATTTTAGCTCTGGGTTAGCGTAACCCATAGGAGAAATTCCGACGCGTGTAATGTGTGGACTTTACATGATCTGAAGCGGGGCGATTCATAGGTTTATAGTGGAAGGACGAAAGATTTTTCTTTCCTCCTACACACCAAATCGCCGTTCCTACACAATACGCTGTCTTATTGTTCGAGAATACTGTGCTGCAATGTACTCGGTCGGGTTAGTGTAACCGTAACCCAGTGTAATAATTCATTTAAATCACTGTTAATATTTATTTTATCTTCTTAAAAAAAAAAAAAAAAAAAAAAAGAGCGCATTATTTTTAAAATTTTGATTAATATTTTGATTATTATTATATTTATCTTTTCTGAACTGCACAATTAATAAAGCCCACAAAAAGTTTCAACATTTATTTTTCTTATATCCATATCATGTTAAATATAAATGAACAACTTTAGGTAAAATAAAACAAACTTCTTTGGGCGTGTTTAACTAGCATATTTCCTATTTCCCCTCATCGTGATATATAAATTGTACAAGGAACGATTTACTTCTTTTCGACAACGCGGTAGTCCTTATAGTCATAAAAGAAAAACGAAATTATTACCGATCTGTTGCTCACTTTCACTTTGTATCACAAAAGTCACGCATTCACCTTGACAGCCAATTAGAAAAAAGTCAAAGTCCTTCTTCCCGCATAATGGTACACATATTTCCGACAGTTTTTCGTAAATTTTCCGTATCCTAGCAACAGCCCTTGACCGATATTCAAGAGCTGAGCATCCGGCCATGAAAATGCCGGACAGCCTGTAGACAGGAAAATTACATAAATGAAGAAGCACGTATGAAAAATATTTCCGAAGAGCTGTGTAAACTCATTATTATCTTTTATCTGGAGTATTATTTGTTTACATTTAAGTAAGTCTTTTATTGATGTAAATCTAGAATGCTAAAAATATAATCCTATTTGTTAAGAAGTTAATTGGAATGAAGTTATGACGTTTTTCTTAAAAGTGTTTTCTCGGCACTAGAAATAAATTTGAAGTTAATTTTAGTCACATAATAACTTATTTGTAATATGATGTATATATACACACACACATATATATATATATATTTAGTAACTTTGGAAAATCTGTATTTTTTCTGCGAAGATATTTTCCCATTTTATGAATACTTATCAACTTACTAAAAGGTGATATTAAATGAAATTAATGACACTTCCGATACTTCAATCAGAACTGAATTAATGATTCTGTATTTGTTTGATAATAATTTTAATTAGAGAAAAAAAAATTAATTAATGTGTATCCTTATGTATTTAAAAAATATTTTAACAAACGTCAGATAATAGTAAAAATTTAAAAATAGCCAATTGATATTTACAACTTAATGCATTTCCCATTTACTAAAAGCTGTATGTCATCAGCCGTATTGAATATTTAAGCATTTTTCTTTTCCACTTTTAATCCTTTAAAGTCCAGAGTGGCTCTATTTGGTTTTCCAAACATTAGTTATCGGTTGTATAACTAAATTAGAGTGAGAGAAGTTGCTAAATAAACACACAACAGAAAATTATAACAGGATGTTTCAGTATTTTTCTAAGTATTGTTACATTGTTATGTTATTTAATTTAACGCTACTGTACTTCAAATAATTTGATCACATAGGGAATGATCGGAATGATAAAGAATTTTTCGTTGCGTCCTCGTAAAAATCTATAAGTTTGATATTAACTAAAATCTAGTAGTTCGAGTGACGATGACCCATAACATATGTATATAAATTTTCAGCTCAATAGAATAAGGCATTTAGACGCTATCGCATTTAAATAATTTGAGCTCGTACGCCATAATGATCGTGTTCAGTCACACACATACACACAAACCAAAATATATCAAAGTTGAATTTTTGATAATGAATCAAAGATAATTTTGGCACTCTTAAAATTAAAACTATGATCAAATTCCCAACTGTGCTTCGCAATAGAAGATTTAGAAATTTCTTGATTAACAACATACCGAGAATGTTCACGCAAACGGCATTCAAGATTCCTTTTTGTTTGACCAATATAAGATAAATCACAATTATTACAAGGGACATTATAGATACCCCACTTATGAAGCTCGGGAACAGGGGATTTAGTTGAAGGGAATTGGAATTTATTGACAGGTTTAAAAAACAGGTTTTAAACCTGTCAATAAATTCCAAAAAAATAATAATAATAAAAATAAATTAAATAAATTAATTAAAAAATTAATTAATTAAATATATATATATATATATATATATATATATATATGTTTATTTCTTCCCTTCCTCTTTTTGGTTTTGTGTGTGCATGTGTGTTCCTCTCTGATTGGTCTTGCATGATGCTTCCTATTGGTTGTTTGTGTTGCTCCTCCCCCTCTGGATTTTGCCCTTCTTTCAGTCTTGCTTTTGCCTCCAAGGCAGTAGCACGTGTTTTTTTGCACCTGATGAAGGAAGGATACATCATTTCGAAACCGGTTGCGCTGGCTTAAAATTTATGGTGTGTGAAGAAGTCTTATTATCTATTTATCGTTTGTACACCAGTTTTGCATTTAGTATTAGCTGATTATTTCACTTCTAAATTAATATAGACAACTGACAGTAAAGTATATTAATTTAAACAATTCTTCTGATAGTTTTAAATTTAAAGCCTATCCTCATTTATTAACGTTTAATGTTCTAGCGAGAAAACTTCGAGATAGAAAAACTTTGAGATAACAGACTAATTTCCTATTATATGTTGACAAAGACCTTGAAAGTAAAGTATTACAATATATATTATTATTCAACTTGATTTAAGTTAGTATACCTGCGCAAAAAGCAAATACTATATGTGCGACGAATGAAAAATCATAAAATGACTATCCAAATTATGAAATAATAATTAATAGTAGGCATATAAAACTTTCAGGGATCATTTAGAGTGACGCTATGAACTGCCACTAAAAAGCATAAATCATTCCAAGAACCGCAAAAAATATAGGTGCCATTTTATTAGCTGTCCTCAAATGAAGACACTGGTCGCTAACGGGTTAATGGCATTGTACTTATTTCTATAATTGTAAATTTTCAATTCTAGTGATCTTAATGAAAGTATTACATGCGAGGGTTTAAAATATGCTTTATACACTATAAAATTATAGATTTTTTTTTCAATAAAATACTCGAATACATATGTATGTTCAAGGGACAAAAATTTCTGTACTCTTAGAATATTCAATCTATCCATCATTAGGGAAACAATATTTATCACATTTAGGATTGTAAGATAGTAGAGAATACTCATATTCTCAGATTTATAGAATTTATTTTTAATACATATATTTATAAGAATAATATGCGTGTATAAGTATTTCTAATGTCACTAACTACACATAATAAGATTTTAAAATTCTTTGGGCAGATCAGTCTCGTAGTTATTGTATATTTACAGTGTCTTAATAATTTGACGTTAAATCTCTGTAGTTTGGGAAAACGTCTGTAGTTGTAAATAGCCTTTTTTTTTTTTTTTTTTTTTTTTTTTTTGTAAGAATGTGACAGATGTTTTCTGCTTTTAAACAGACTATTTTTTTCAGTATATGTTGGTGTTTTGTATTTACTCATTGGATAACGCACTGTCTATTTGCAAATTAAACATTATTCTTATGTTGTAGATGTTATGTTATGTTTTAAAACTCTTAGATTATTAAATGAATTAGAATCATATATTAAAATTATAATACACATAAACATATAAATTCATGATATTATAATTAGATCAGAGCCTGATTAAGGCAGAGATACACACTCACAACAATTTTTTTACAATATAATTTTACTTATTTATGATGGAAATTCCATGCTTTAACTAGGAAATTATTTCAGGAAAAAATAACTTTTTCGGAGAACAGAATTTATGCATCGTCAGTTAGACACACCATTATTATTATTATTATTATAATTATATTTAAAGAAATGTATTCTTATTTTAATGAGAAATTTCTGTTTATTATAAGACGAAAGTTAATTGTTAAAAAATAATGGTGGGAGTGTGCCCCGGTCTTAATCAAATCCTAAATCTTTTGTATAATCCTGTAAAAGAAGCTTTTTTGTTTACTGCGCATATTATTACCGGTATCTTTAAAGATCATATTGCAATGAATATGAAAGACTTATATGACTATCAACATACTTAGCAAAATAGTATACAATTCGTACCTAATTCAATTATTTTATGTAGAAAAGTGAGTAAAATATATTGTAAATAAAATACATTTTACTCACTATAAATTCTAATAAAAATTTTGTTCAAGAACCAAATGCAATCAAAATTACTTTTCTAACGATTCCCGCATTTAAAATATCAATATTTTCTCTCACCTTCTCTTTCAAATTATATATGTATTAGTTCATCACAACATATATCAATTTTATTTTGTAGAAAAATTCAAATCATAATCGAAAAGACAATATAAAAATAAGCTTTTCACATATTTGAAATATATTAATTTTTCCTTCTTTGTGCATATCTAGTCCAATAAATAAATAAATAAACAAATAAATAAAAACTGAAAATACACGGTGTCCAAGAATTATCTTTACAACTTTGAAATTTAATAACTTTTGAAATAAAAAGGATATTCACATTCTGTGTTCTGCAGTTATTAGTGCAACTCATAAAGTTTCTTCTGTTTAGGTTAGCATAAGAACTGATTTTTTGGGACTGCGCTGGAATGCTTCGCGAATCCTCTCAACAGTTTCATCACTTGTGCTGGGTCGTCCTGCTCCTTTCTTATGTAACACTGAGCCTGTGGTCATGAAGTTGGTGTGCCATGCACGGATGGTGGGTCTGCATGGTGGCGCCTTGCCAAATTTGGTCCTGCAATTGAGTTGAACTTGTGTGTCCGATTTGCTCTCAATGAACCATGCCACACATTGTGCTTTCTCCTGTGGGGTCCACATGCTCAGTTACAACTGGCTAACCTAAACAGAAAAAAAACTTTGTGAGTTGCACTAATAACTGCAGAACACAGAATGTGAATATCTTTTTTATTTCAAAAGTTATTAAATTTCAAAGTTGTAAAGATAATTCTTGGACACCCTGTACATCGCCCATTATTTTTATAGTAAACACTCTACTTTCAATGATATTTATTATTATTTTTTATATATACATACAATATTAACAAAATATGACTCGGAAATTTGTTTCAATAAATAGTATCGAAATATTATTTTCTTGTAAACAAATGATAAATATTATTAGCGCTATTTTCTGTAGGGAACACTGTGTAGTGTATTTAAACACTTCAAACTAATTTCTTTGAGATTCAAATAATAAAGCGTTAAAAAGTTTCACTTCTTAACTTCACTTATTCCCTGTTGCACTGAGAAAAAAAAAATATACCGCCTTTCTCTAGAATGAATAAGCGACCATTTTCTAAATACCTTAACTAGAAATATAGGTTTCCGAGCTATGCGCAAAAGGCACGCCAATAAACTGAATAGACGAAATGATCGAGAATTTCTAGTGTACACATTTCGAGATGGGGAAACAATATTCTCAATACTCTAAATGTTCTGAATCATCTATATTGCGAGAAGTTCTCGCTTGATTTTCTAGAATTGGGTAATAAACCAAGATTATAGTTGCAGAAACCCGCCTCTTGTAGTCTCATTTATTTGCAGAGATTTTTAAATAACTTTGCCCTCGAGAATATAATTTGCTCTAGAATTCTAATAGCGTCTTCTAGAACTCACTTTCCAAGTGGACTAGAATTCATAAGGATGACTTGGAACTATTTTTTCTAGAGCCACAATTTAGATTCTAGATGTTAGTTACAGAATTTTTTCTCAGTGTGGCAAATACCCATAATCAAATGATATATATATAAACTTATTACTTTTATTCAGAAATGTGCGGCTCTAAAACCCATTAACATATATGGATTCGCAACAGTTAAAGTATATTTTATAAATATTTACCGCTGAAAAACAAAATGAATTGAAATGGTAAACGTTTTCAAATTTTGTTGGATATTAATTCAAAATAAACCACTATTATTCTTTCATTAATTTGATTTTTTTAACCATTTATGTTTTCTTTTTCTTTTTTTCTTCACTTCCATTCAATAAAAGTTATTCTTTGATTAAAACATAAATTAATTAATTAACAACATTAAAATTAAATAGCTATCAACAAAAATTAAAGTAAATGTAATAGAAACAGAACACTAATATGATATAAGAATACCATTTTCTTTTGAATATAAAATGCTTTATAAAATTCAGATATTTATAGCAAATCGTTTTATGAGTTAGGGCACAGCTTGGTGTCATAAGTTTTTATTCAAAAACTTCGTTTGACACGATGATGGATTATCTACAAAATTTTTGTCCTTTCATAGAGCTAAGTTGACGAATGAATTTAGCCATGTATTAAACCAGTGAAATCTTTGACCTTTTCAGTCAGTCACGAAGTTCCTTTTTATATTTTGTCTCACATTTAAAGTAAATTGAAAATAATAATCTGTTCTTTCGTTTTCATTAACATCCATGGAGAAAAATAAAATTTTTGTTATTTTCAATAAAGATCATCTTTTCTGTGTCAAGTGAATTTATGAAAATGGTTTCAAATTATAGTTAAACAATTTTCTCCAGAGGAATGATTTACTTATTTTTGAAAAAAAAAAAGTAACAGAAATATAAAATTGTATATATATTGAATTATCTTTTTGTTTGTGTGAAAAAACAAAATAAAATAATAATAATAATAATAATAATCAAAATCTTTTAATTTTTCCAAATGTTTGAAAGCTGTACATCTGAAAGTAATTTAAAATCAAGTGATAATTTATATTTTAAAATAACGCAAGGAAAAGGAACCGTTTCAGACAATTACAACTCTTCATAAAAGGTGGTATATGTAATGAAAAAATATATTGATAAACACCTTACTACGGCTTCATCATTACTTGCAAGAAGCCTTTCGTGGGAGGATCTTCCCCTTTCTTAATTGCAAACTTGTTGAAGTGGGCCTTGGCTATTTATAGCTTCGAATTGCTCTTTCAGCAGGTAGCGCCACTGTGGATCGATTTTGGCTGACTCGTGGTCATTGATGGCAACCTGATTTTTAATTATTTCAATGCTTTCTCTATAAAACGCGTACATAGAGTTATTATAGTTGGCTATTTTTGTTACGTCATTAAATTTTATATTTATTTTCGCTTTCTTGATAAGTTCTAGCAAGGGCAGTAGTGTATCTAGCATATTTTATATCGTTTTTATGTTCGTTAAGGAGCGTTTTTATTTTCCTCTTTGTGACTCCTATGTAACATTCGGTATTTTTATTATGGTATCTGCCAAGATCGATCCACAGTGGCGCTACCTGCTGAAAGAGCAAGACGAAGCTATAAATAGACTAGGCCCACTTCAACAAGTTTGCAATTGAGAAGGGGGAGGATCCTCCCATGAAAAGCTTCTTGCAAGTAATGATGATGCCCAAGTAAGGTGTTTATCAATATATTTTTTAATTAACTGTGCTTCATTTTAAGTTTAAATTAAATGGTATATGTAATAATAATAATAGCACAGTTTCAAATAATACCATAATTTCTCTACAAAATCGTGAATTTCAATAATATGATTTAAAGCTTTAAAATACTTCCTCTATATGACAATCTATGAATTTGAATCTGTCCGCGCTAGATTCCCTAGAACCGGAGAATCTAGCTCGAGCAGATTCAGATTCATAGATATTAATTAATGGTTACTTTAACAGGTCTTTTGTGGGGGTAGCGAACACTGGTGCAAATTTTAAGGATGATGAACACTGGTTTCTTTGCCTTATATTCATTTTAATATGTTTTTCCTTGATGACTAGAACTATAAATATATTGACAATTTAATTTATAAAATCACCTAAATATGTTTCTTAATGTTTTTTCTACATTTTTCGTCGAGGAATTCGAAATGATGTGAAGGAAAATGTATTAAAAGACAATGATTTTAAATGCATAATCAGTTTCAGTAACCGAAAAGAAAAAAAAATCATGCTTGAAACAATTAATTTCCATTCATTTTTTATAACGAGGAACCACCAATATTTATACTCAGAAGCTGCGGTTTATCTCCGTGGTCCTACACGAGAAGCGATAACATGGACGAAGTGTTTATGTTTGTATCTATGGTAATAATGTGACTTTACAAATAACAATCTATCGATTCATATTTATCCATCAAATTCATATAGGTACTTCAAATGAATTATTATCAATAAAATTGATATCGCTTATTTAAATTTAGAATATTTATTTACCTCTTTCAGCACAAAATCGTTTTAAATTTACGACAAACAATTAAGAAAGCGGCGACTAAATATATAATATCCAACAATCAGGCAAAGAGAATACAGAGGAATCACAATATTTGTATGTATATATATATATACGATTAACTTGCTACCCCTTAGTTGTAACTATTTGTCTGTATTTATCTGTATATACATTGTATATATTTCTTTGTAACTGATAGCCTTCTGTTAATTCCTTGTAATTCATAAATACTTCTACGAAATTTGATGACAAATGACTCCATAATTTATCCGATTTTTTTTTTGTGTATCCTTGTAAATTAATTACCAATTCTACGCCTACGATTTTCTAAGGTAAACATGCCTTTAAACATTTTAACAACATATGATTATTTTATCATATTTAATAAAGTGTAACCATGTTAAAATGCACTTATAAGAAATACCGCCTATAGACTGTAATGGTACACAATTCTTTTGTGTGTTACTTCACACGAGCCGCAGTAATTATATACACTAATAAAAAGGATATAACTAATTGTAAATCATTAATATTTTAACCAAACGCAACATGAATTAGATTAGTACAAAACGTCATCTGAAATCTTTGTTTGGCCCTGTAAATAAATTATTTAGTCTATACAAACCTTTTTTCTAGAGAAAACATGCTTTTAAGCATTTTAGTAATGTATATTAATTTGGTTTTGTTGAATGTAGCAAAAACACATTAAAATCCGATTAAATACATTTCTGTCCCTAGGCTCTAATGTCATGAAATTCTTTTGTGCGACACTGTAAGCAAGTAAAAAACATTATATACACCAATAAAATCCATACAACCTTTTCTATCTAGTTCATGAAGAATCGTTCATAGTTTGGCATACTTTAGAGGATTTTGTGACATTGTCGGAACACATTTGTAAGGTCCTATATATTCATTATTAAGTCTAAGCACGTATTTTTTACAGCAAGCATGATTTTAAGCATCTCAATAACGTATGTTAATTTCATTTTGTTGAATACAGTGTAACGATTAAAAGTTGCGTTTAAACGAAATTCTGTCCATAGGCAGTAGCAATAATAGATAATTTGGTGTTCTCCTGTACATGAACCATAAACAATATTCACTAAGTGACAAAAAAAAAAAAAAAAAAAAAACGCACTGCAGAAAAAATGACTTATATCTTTGTTATTTGTAATAACTTTAAAATTAATGGTAGAAACAAAAAAAAAAAAAAATGTCTTGTTTGCATAATACCAAAGGGATGAAATGATACCTATGTACATTTACGATTTAATAATTCGCTTTATTACACTCTACGAAGTGCTTTATGAAAATCTGCATAAAACTTTCTTTTTAAACATAATGCAATAACCATACACTTTGTATTTTATTATGATTTATTATATGAGATAAATAAGTTATATTTTAATATATGAAATAAAACTATTTGTTACAGCTAAGCATTTTTTCATTAAAAATATGTATTCTGCATGGGGTTAATTCCACCTTTATATGAAATTACTGCTTTAATGCGCAATGGCATAGTATTACGCAGTGCTTTAGTATAAATCTCAGAAATTTCAATGTGCCAAATATCCCTAATAATTTTTTCTAGTTCTGGCTGAGTTTTAGGCTGCAAATTTCAAATCCACTTCCCTCTCCCCCGCCTTTTTACAGACGAAACATTTTCGAGCGGATCGCGATTAGGACTATTTCTATGTCTGGTAAAGAAGAAATTCTACTATATCCTTTGTGGGATTTAACTTAAAGTGAAAAAAGATATGATTACGTTCAGAATTATAGGTTCTCATGGGAATTAATAGAAAATTTTGACAATTTGAAGTGAATAAACTTACCACAGACGCCATGTAGTAAGGTGCATTATCATCTTGAAATGCTGTTTGCGGAAATGTTCAAAATACTTCCAAAATAGTCGGTCAGGCACCACCTTTATGAAGACTGTGTGTTTTATTTCGAGTTAATTGATCCCTTGAGCATAAAGATTTGCCCGACTGTTTGAAAAGTTAAGCACCTCCGTACCATAATGTACGGAGAATGTGTCACTGTTTTAAAAGTGCGATTTTCATTAATTTGGTGATATTTTCGTTGTCAGATCTGCTTGTTTTCTTTAGCTCGAAATAAGTTAAACTTGACTCATCAGAGAGAATCAGTTCATCCCAATAATTAACTAATCATTTTTTAATTTTTTTAGCCATCTGAGGTCATGCTTTCCTAATTCTCTTCACTAAGAATGGGAATTTTTCGAATTTTCTATCATTTAAACCTGCTTTGTTTGATAGTTGCTGCACTGTAATTAAAGAAATTATGCTGCTAAACGCTTTTTCTGAATTCCTTTTATGTTCTAAATGTAATACAAACCGATTTTATAAGCAATGGCTTTTTAACTTACGGTCATCTCGCTTGGATGAGCAACATGGCCGCCTTCCGGTTTAAACAGCCAAAAGTTTTATATCTTGCTAAAAACTATTTTACCAACATTTCGTTAACATATAATTATTTTGCCATCTTACGTATTAAAATATTTTTTGATTTTCATTCAAAAATTAGTACTTTTTGTGGCATCGTTAACTGCCTTATTCTTACCATTTTTGAAATAATTTCTAAAATTACAATTTTCCTGACGATTGCATTTTGTTTTTAACACTGGACTCAATGCTAAAGTGTATGTGGAGGACAACATAATAAAATCTGTTCGAAAATTTGCTTTTTAAACTATAAAATTGGCGGTTGTAGAATACGAAAAGAAAAATATCCAAGTGCGGCTTTTTTTTTTTTTTTTTGTCGCTTCTTGTACATGACACATATATGCAGTTTTTGAAGTGAAAACTTCTTTAGGCGCGTTGAGCACTTTTAGGTGAACAAAAATCGTGAAACTCGCTTCATCGTCAGCGTACGCTTTCCATTTGAAGTGAAAACTTTTTTAGGCGCGTTGAGCACTTAAGCAACAGGTTGACCAAAAATCATGGAACTCGCGTCATCGTCAGCGAACGCTTTGAAATTCTGCAGGCGTTCGTTACCATGATAACCCATTCACCCCGTCTGGTCGGGAAGAAACATATTTTTAGCAATTCACATCACGTGGTTTTTCTACTAGGAATAAAAATTGCAAATTTCAAAATGCTTCAATTTTCTTCTAAATTCTTTCAAACTTTCTGTGCGCCATTAACAACACAGGGGATAGTTGCAGTTCAAATTTTATCGATTTTGGAAAAAAATTACATTTTAATTGGAAATTAAATTTTATTCTAATGCGTGTATTTCAAATTCTAATTATGATTAAATTATTTTTAATACATCATTCGAAAGATATTTCAAAGTACCTTTATATTATTGAAAGTGGAATTCGAGATTTCATCCGATTTACACGTTTTGAGGTGTTCTGAATGGGTTTTCTTTTGTATCTCAGCTACTAATTAAAATAATTTCATAAGTAATACATCATTTGAAAGCTTTGTTGAGTTGGAATCGAACAGTAGCTTACAGAAATTTCTACCGCCAGATGGCTTTTAATATTTTAAAATTTCAATATTTCAATTTCTAATTATGATTAAATTATTTTTAATACATCATTCGAAAGATATTTTAATGTTCTTTTATATTATCGAAAGTGGAATTCGAGATTTCACCTGATTTACACGTTTTGAGGTGTCCTGAATCGGTTTTCTTTTGTATCTCAGCTACTAATTAAAATAATTTTATAAGTAATACATCATTAGAAAGCTTTGTTTATTTGGAATCGAACAGTAGATTACAGAATTTTCTACAGCCAGATGGCGCTATAATATTTTAAAATTTCAATATTTCAAATTCTAATTATGATTAAATTATTTTTAATACATCATTCGAAAGATATTTTAAAGTTCTTTTATATTATCGAAAGTGGAATTCGAGATTTCACCTGATTTACACGTTTTGAGGTGTCCTGAATCGTTTTTCTTTTGTATCTCAGCTACTAATTAAAATAATTTCATAAGTAATCAATATTTTTAACTAATATAAGGCTTAGTTCATTTAATTTGGGTAGCTACAAATATTGTGCCGAATCATATAATACAGGTCATAAACACTTCTTTACAAACCAAAAATAATTCGAAATATAATCTAATAGCTCGACGATACAATTCACAAGTTACTTAGTTTTCACTTCTATCGGCAGTCCCCAAAGACTGCTTTGATATATATATATACATATATTGTATGGTGCATAAATCTATGTACCAATTTGCATACCAATCGACTGATTTCTGAAGTTGCTATCGCGTTACAGAGAAATTCTTTCCTTAGATCGTAATAGTAAGAAAAACTTTGGTGTGTCTCTGTACACGAAACACAAACAGAATATACATCCTAAACTATACAGCTAATTCTGTGCCGTTTATGAACATTTGTACCTATTTGCAAGTCAATCGGGTGATTTTTGTGGCCGCTATCGTGGTACACACAGACACAAAATATTTTTTAATCTCAGCAGGGAGGCCTCCATTGACGTTTCGGTTATTTCGGTCTTTCTCCCAGTAATGCTTATAGAAATAGGCAGTTTATTGGTTTCTTTTTCCCGACGTTGCTAATGTGTTACGGAATTTAAGATTTCGTTTAGTTTGACCAATATGGAATAAACCATATTGGCAGGAAATATCATAAATATCCCCATTGTTTTGTATATGTACAGGACCTTTCAACTGAAAAGGATAAATTTATTGGAAAATGAAATAATATTTTAAAATCATACTGTTTGAGAACTTTCACTATGGTATAACTTAATTCAGGAAAACAGGTTAAAACAATACTGACATTAGGAGAAACACATGTTTAAGAGACGAAGTATGAGAAAATTGTAATTTTTATATTGCTTTTTTTGTCATAGAAGGTTTATAATTTCTGTTAATTGCAATTATTTCAGATAATTGATTTTAGAACTTAGTAAAACAAAATAGAAAAAAAAATATTAAAAAGTAATTAACAGAACTATAAAAAGCTGCCATTTTTAAGTTTGGTTGATGACATGAACGCATATGGAGAGGTAAAAAAACTGAACATATTTTCAGATAAATGATAGTGCAGAAGCCTTTTTAAGTGCGAGACAAGGGTATCAGGAAAAGCAAGTGAACAATGAATGAAGTTCAGTGGTGCCGAAACAGCTGTCTGCAATTTTCTTTATTCTCGAATTACGTTTGTCAGTTAAATTCATCGTTTGAGAGCTCTGAGAAAAATACCATTGCTTACTAAGGTCCATAGAAATGGAAAGAGTTGGCTACGTAAATGGAGAGCCAGCATATGAATATTTGACAATCTGTAAAACACTCAAATGACCCAATTTTTCTTCAGTGAGTGCACATGCCTATGATAAATTCCGAGTGAACAATTCAAATTAAGCTATTTACAATCAACAGTAACATGGTGGATATTTTATTATAGTATGATAGGCGGTTTGGAGCCTTGAGCGATCTGAGCTTGTAAAAGTTGAGGGCAAAATTAACAGGGCAAAACGCATAGCCGTTTTAGAGCAGAAATTATTGACTAAAAAACATACTTTGATTTTAACAGCCATACATCGCTGTCAAAATATGGGATTCAGGAACTTTAATGGATCAATTAATAACTTGATACGAATTGCACATAATGTATGTGGGCCATTCTTGAAAGGGCTATACGATAAAGAAAGGTCCCAAAAAACAGCTTCTCGTCTCGATCTGTAGAAGTAATTACTGAAGTATGGACCAAAATTACTTTGCCCTAGGTCATGGAACACACTGATGCCATGTTTAACTGTGTCACGGTTAAAAAAAAAATCTACCGGTAGATCAATTAAATTTTAATTTTTATATAAGGTTTATGTATAAATTCAGTACTATGACAAACATGAAATTGTTTGATTCTCAGGGTATGTATTTAGTACTTATGATATATCTCTGTATATACGGTGGTACAACATTTTATTGATTTCTGATATTAGCTCCTTACATCATAGTATCTGTTTTCTCCACGTGCTAAAATCAATAAGTATGCGTCTAGGCAAACTACAAACACAGTATTTCACTAAATATACATGCACACACACGCGCACACACACACACGCATATATATATATATATATCAAAATATGTTTTTAATCATATAATATGTAATTTATATATATGTACATACATATATATATATGTGTGTGTATGTGTATGTGTGTGTGTGTGTGTTTATTTATTTATTTTAATAGTACGTAAATATCTAAATGTATCTATGTCGGACACGGGCACTCTATAATAATTGATACATAAAACTAGAGTTCGGATATCTCACATTCCCGTTCAAAGGTCGACTGAGAATCGTTTGAAAAGCTAAGTAATCACTGATATATTAAAAAATTATTTTTATAAATACGTAATATTTATGTATTTATTTTTATTGTTTAAGTTCTGTATACAATGTGACAATTATCGTTTCTTACTAACATTCTCAATACGTTAGTAAAGGTTACGATACGAAAGTTACAATACTAGGTTACGGTACTAAAATTTATAATAAACAACGAAAATCATATTATATGCGCAAAACATTTTGAAAACTTGTGCTTTGTGGATTTATAGAATATACATTTTCTCAGTTACTTATAACCTATATTATTGAGGAAATAGAAGTGTCGAATGTAAATTTACAAGATGCAATATTTAACACATAAACGAAATTTTATTCTAATATTTATTTGAAAATCGTAACTATTTTACCATGTTTTTATTAACTTCGATTCTTGTTTGTTTCTTTGTCAGTACAAATATTGCAATCGATTTTTAAATAACTTTCCGACTAGCTAGACATTTGAAACTTTCGGAAAACGGTGACAATACATTTTTTAATACATTTAGTCAACTCATTCACGTCCCTACTGCCTTCGGCAGCGTTTCTATAATTCAACAGAAAATTTATTTAACTAACTTCCCGACTAGCTAGACATTTAAAACTTTCAGAATAGTTCAGAACAACGTGAAAATGCATTTTTTTAATACTTTTAGCCAACTGTTTCGGGTTCCTGCTGCCTTCGGCAGCGTTACCAGTGCAAATCTTGTAATCGATTTTTATCTAACTTCAGGACTAGCTAGGCATTTGAAACTTTCAGGATAGCTTAGAACACGGTGACAATACATTTTTTTAAATACTTTTAGTCAATTGTTGCAGGTCCCTACTGCCTTCGGCAGCGTTTATATCATTCAACAGAAAATTTATTTAACTAACTTCTCGACTAGCTAGAAATTTGAAACTTTCAGAATGGTTCAGAACACGCGGTGAAAATGCATTTTTTAAATATTTTTAACTAGCTGTATCGGGTTCCTGCTGCCTTCGGCAGCGTCACTAGTACAAAGCTTGTAATCGATTTCTTACTAACTTCCCGGCTAGCTAGCTAGCCATTTTAAACTTTTATAATAGCTCAAACACGAAAAAAATGAATTTTTTTAATAATTTTAGCCAATAGTTCCGGGTTCCCGCTGCCTTCGGTAGCGTTTATATGATTTAACAGAAAATTTAAAAAAATGGTAGATAAAAAGTTCTTTTTATCTTGTAATTATTTTAAATGCTTTCTAATGAACATAAATACATAAAAAAAAAAAAAAAAAAAAAAAAAAAAACTTGTAAATTTAGGAAGTAATATTTCATATTTTATCCGTTCCATGTTATGTAATATTCCATGTGGTTGCAGTTTCTTTCATGTATGTTTATATACTAACATTTTTGTATGTTTATTTACTATCATACTACATTAAGTCAAACAATTTTTTTGTTGAAACAGTGCTTTTGAAAAATTTGTTTTCAGATCTCAAGGTTTTTTTTTTTTTTTTTTTTTTTTTTTTAACAAACAATTTTCTTTATGTTTGTTTAAATCAGCAAACTTAGTTTATTATTATTTTACTTAAATAAACAGTTTTTTTAGTTCAGCCTATTGCTTGCTCATTGGCTGTATAGATCGAGATTTATGACGTTGTTTATCGAGTTATCCAGTGATAGTTATTCTCCTTTTAACCATATTATTTTAGTTTATCGAAGCAAGTTGATTCAATTAATTGTATAAAATTAATGTAATAAAAATAAATCCAAATATCAGTCAACAAAATAAATTTGGATTTTTGAACATAGCATTGATTTTTGAGCATATGAAAATACAAAATAACTCTAAATGTTAAAAATTGAGACAGTAACAATCTCGGAAATAGATGGCTTTCTTTTTTACTTTCTCTTACCCATATATGTGGTAGAGAAAGTATTGTTTTGGGTCAGATTTTTGGTATTGAGTTTTTGTTATATTTATACGTTTTGAGTCCCCCTGTATCCAAAAATCATGTTTTTAGCGGTCGGTCTGTGTGTGTGTCTCCGTGTGTGTTATCAGCATATCTCAAGAGAAAATAATACCAGAAAGTCCAAACTCGGTATTCTAAATGTGTATCATATAGGGATGCTACACTAAACTTTTCGTTGAGATCAAGCATATCGTTTCGGTACAGCGACACGCAAGAGAATTCAAATACATTACATCTATGGAGAAGTTCGGGAGAAGTAGAGTTTAAACATTTATGGACTGCACTAAACCAAATAAAACGAATATATATTTTTTATATGCGTAAAATCATTTTTCATGTAGAACATGGTATGTGAACCAGACATTGTTCGTTTATAGGGCTGCACAAAAGAACTAGATTATCGTGTGACAATACTTGAAAACTGATAGAAAATTTGTGCTGTGTGTCATTAATATAGAATTATATTTACTTTCACCATGTGGTCTGTACATAACCTTCAAAATATATACAGGGATGCCAATATTTAAATGATAACATTCTTTTTTCTTGTTAGTGGAAGTGCTTTACTATATTTTATCATGTCCAGGAAATCTGCTCGGAAATTGAAACTAATTTCTCATAACCATATGGTAAATAATGTATTTTATTTAACTAAATATTCATCGCTTGGTTTTTTAATATTTGCACGTTTTGAGGTTTCCTGAATTTCGAAGTCAAGTTTTTAACGTTTGCTCTTTGTCTTTGTCTCTTACACTAACTTAAAAAAGAATAATAGAGTACATTAAAAACAGTATTTTCAGGCGATACAAATGTTGTATTTTGAATTTAATATGTTTGTTACTGGAAAAGTTTGATCAGGATTGATAAGTTTCAAGGAATGTTGTGTGCGAAAGTTGTCTGAATAATATTAAATGAACTTTTAAATTTAATAATAGATTTGAATTCTGTATGAATATAGACACAATGATGAAACGGGGAGTTGAGGGGGGCGGTAGACCTCACACAGAGTTATTTGTCAAATAAAGTTGTTCCGAAGCCTAATTTGAATTATTTTAACATAGGGTTACATAACAGTACTCGTTATCATACCCCTTAATCTCCAATTTGTATTTATAGCATTAAATTTCAGGGTAAGAGAAAGTCGTGTGAGTGACACAACCAGATTATTTATTTTATTTTTCATTTTTTTTTAACTTTTATTTCTCTAATTATAATTATAATTGTCTTTCTTTATTTTTTTATTTTCATTCTATCACATCATATCACACCTAAATAGAGAAGATTGTTACTCAAACAACACTTTCTCTATGGTGTTAATAGTTAGAAATGACAATCTCTGGATAAAAAAATATAAATATTTAGGTATTCCTGTGAATAAATTTGACAGTAGTTATTACTTAATTATTTTTAAATATATATTTTACTATAATTATCGTTTACAGTGTTTTTGCACTTTCCTTCAAAACTACTTTTTTATGTGAAGTAATTTTTCAAACAGTTTATGGTGTTTCCAATTAATCCCAGAAGATTAAATTCAATATGTAAACAAGAAAGAAAAATCATGCAGTACGCATTGATTAGTAACACTTTCCAACTGTACGTAATTGTTGTATCAAATAACTTTTAATATTCATTGCCTACGTTATCACACAACAGACAGAAGGGCTGAAAAATATACAGATAGACAAATTGATTTTAAAATTACTCTTAGGCATTTTGGAAAGTGTCAAAAAGGCTTAACGCAAAATAAAATGCAGCCATTAGATTATAATTACAGCTTTTGATCTCTCTGAATATTTTAGTGTAGCCCTGTAAATCAGAACGTTAATCATATCATATTCTACACAAAATACTATTTTAGAATATTAACAATACATTTCAATATTTTTATGATTTTTACAGAAGAAAGAATTTTAAATATAACTTTCAAAAAATTCTGTCCTAAAATGTAATGCATTAGAATTTTTTTTTTCTTTTTTTTTGCTTGTTGTTGTTGTCCCTGTAAACAAACTAGTTGTACAGGACCTATTAATGCCATTTTAAATGGGGAACATTCTATAGGCAAAATCATTATAAAATAACACTCATAGAACACAATGCTTTCGAATGCTTTTGTGTGTCCCTGTACACAAATCAGAAGAGATATTCACTTCATTTACAATATGGAATATCCGATAGTGAACTTCAATAAAATATATCAGTTTCGAGAAATTCCATATAAATTCACAGGAGTTAGAATGCGGGCAGACAGATGGACAGATACACAAACTGAAATCATATACACACTTAAAAATGTTAGAAAGTGTTAAAAACGCTTAATGTTAACGAAAGTACAATTCTAGCAATTTTTTATCAATAACTCTTAATATAAATGGACATTTTTGTGTCACCCCGTAAACCTAATGCTAATCATGCTATATTCTATGCAAAACATTTTTTTGTGCATATAAATAACATATTTGAATTTCCTAAAACTTCGTGGAAAGTAAAGTTATTAAAAATTGATTTATAGAAATATCTTTCATAGAACGCAATGCTTTCGAATACTTACGAGTGTCCCTGTATATAAATCGGTGGTGGTATTTCCTCCGTTTTATACAAGAAACATCCAATAGGGAATTTGAATAACATATTTAAATTTCATTAAGATATGTCTACAGTAAAGGTATGAAAATATGGTTTATAGAAATACCTCTCATAGAACACAATGCTTTCAAATACTTTCGGGTGTTCCTGTACACAAACCAGTAGAGGTATAAACTCCATTTTCAATAGGGAACATCCGATTGTGAACTTAAATAACATATATAAGTTTCAAGAAATTCCATAATTATTTACGGGAGATAGAGCGCGGACAGACAGACAGACAGGCAGACAGACAAGCACATACACAAAACTGAAATCATATTAACACTTAAAAAATGTTAGAAAGTGTTAAAAACGCTTAACGTAAACGAAAGTACAATTCTAGAAATTTTTTATTAATAGCTCTTACTATTACTGGATATTTTTGTGCCACCCTGTAAATCTAATGCTAATCATGCTATATTCTATGCAAAGCATTCTTTTGTGCATATAAATAACACATTTCAATTTCCTAAAACTTCGTGGAATGTAAAGTTATTAAAATTTGATTTACAGAAATATCTTTCATAGAACGCAATGCTTTGGAATACTTTTGAGTGTCCCTGTGTATAAACCGATGGTGCTATTTCTTCCATTTTATACAGGAAACATCCAATAGTGAACATGAATACACATACCAATTTCATTAGGATATGTCTACAGTAAAGGTATGAAAATATGGTTTATAGAAATACCTCTCATAGAACACAATGCTTTGAAATAATTTCGGGTGCCACTGTACATAAACCAGTAGAGATATAAACTCCATTTTCAATAGGGAACGTCCGATAGTGAACTTGAATAACATATTTCAATTTCATTAAGATATGTCTAGAGTAAAGGTATGAAAATATGGTTTATAGAAATACCTCTCATAGAACACAATGCTTTGAAATACTTTCGGGTGTCCCTGTACACAAACCAGTAGAGGTACAAACTCCATTTTCAATAGGGAACCTCCGATAGTGAACTTGAATAACATATTTCAATTTCATTAAGATATGTCTAGAGTAAAGGTATGAAAATATGGTTTATAGAAATACCTCTCATAGTACACAATGCTTTGAAATACTTTTGGTATCCCTGTACACAAACCAGTAGAGGTATAAACTCCATTTTCAATAGGGAACGTCCGATAGTGAACTTGAATGACATATTTCAATTTCACTAAGATATGTCTAGAGTAAAGGTATGAAAATATGGTTTATAGAAATACCTCTCATAGAACACAATGCTTTGAAATACTTTCGGGTGTCCATGTACACAAACCAGCAGAGGTATAAACTCCATTATCAATAGGGAACGTCCGATAGTGAACTTGAATAACATATTTCAGTTTCAAAAAATTCCATAAATATTTACGGGAGTTAGACCGCGGACAGACAGATAGACAGACGGACAGATGGACAGACAGACAGACAGACAAACCGAAGTCCTTAACACTTTTCAACCTTGTTGGAAAATGTTAAAAATAAAAGATAATCTTCACCACTGAGCACTTTAAAACCATGAATAGATAAATGTAAAACTAAAAATATCTGATATCATAATATTAGCATATAAAAGAAAATTTTGCTTGTAAAAAAATTTTTTTTATCCTATTGCATTCTTCTTTATCTAATAGTTAACAATTACTTTTTCCATTTTCAATAATAATTACGGCATTGAAAACTAAATGGTGCTTTTAAATTAATCATGATTTAAACTTATGTTATTCAATTTCGAAATTGAATTAAGTAGAAAAGCTTAAGTTCATACCTTATTCATGTAATATTCAGTGTATTAAAAAAAAAATAAAGAAGTCTAAAAAAATAATTCGTCTTTTTTTCATGTCAGAGTGACAGTAAGAGCACTGTTTCGGTCAGCTAGACAGCCAAAATGAATATTATTATTAAATAAAGAAAGTGCTTTAAAACTTTAAAACACTGAGTGGTATTTTAAATTACAGTAATTTGATTATAATATAATATTTATTGCTGTTTGAATGGTATTGGTTAATATTCTTTTTTTAATAATTACTTTCTCTTACCTTGAAATTTAATACTATAAATACAGGTTGGAGATTAAGAGGTAAGATAACGAGTACTGTTATGTAAACTTATGTTAAACATTTCAAATTAGGCTTCGGAAGAGTTTTATATGATAATTAGTTCTGTGTGTGAGGGTTTCATTAATGTACAAAAAACAAGCGATGAATATTTAGCTTAAAACATACATTATTTACCATATCTCTATGAGGAATTTATTTCAATCTAATACGATTCCAAAATTAACTGTGAATTTAACTGTATACAGCCACATGTTTGTTTAGTGATCAAGCTACTTATACCAGTTTTTCAAGTGTAATGTAAGTTAAATTTTAGTTTTATTTATTATTACTAGTATTTCATTTAACTAATATTATTAGTATTTCATTTAATAATTTTGAAACTGTTGCTTGAATTTAAATAAGTTTGATTCTCATTTGGTTTTTCACATATTATTCTTTCAGTTTAAACTTTTTTTTTTTTTTTTTTTTTTTTTTTTGGGGGGGGGGGGTGTTATAGGGTACAGCTTGTTGTAAATGTTCAGCAATTTGCATACAACAAGCAGAAAGAACATCTATTTTGAATGAAATATTCATCCTATACCCTTGAAAATGCAATGGTTGGCTGGTTGGTTGGGTTTTACGTCGCACTAGTGCTATGCAGAGGGGCAATTGGCGACTGAAAACATAATGGATTTGCATGTTTCAATTTAAGGTTGCTTGATATTCGTAATCTTTTTTTTTTAATGTTTTTTCTGGTTTCATCTTATTCAATGTTTCTTGGTTTCATCTATTCAATGTTTGAAAAGTTTTTTATTATATATATATATATGTATATATATAATAATGATTTATTAAGTGTAGTAAAAGGCCAAGCAACACAAGAAACCACAAAGACCAAAGAGATTGAATATATATATATATATGTAGGAGAAGCTCAGAAAGGTAACAAAAATTTATCAGGGGATAAAATAGTCATATTTAAAGAAACCAAATTTATTAATCAACAGCCTGCAAAACAAGCGAAACAATAAACTAACTCAACAAAATCTTAACAGAAAAACTGAAACTGAAACAAAATTTACGATAAAATAATTTAAGAAACTTAAGAAAGGAAGGAAGGAGGCAGGCGGCAAGACTTGCCTGTCGGGTTAAATAAGTTTCATGCCGGCAACACTCCCTCAGCCTGCCAAGAACAGAATAGGAGTCATATGGATCAAAAAGGATTAACATTTCATAGCAGATAAAGAATAATGAAACTATGAAGCAACAATGAAAAGTATTGATAACTATGTGTTTAATATTATGTAGATTACAAATTAATAATAATAATGACCACCTTCTGCCAGGAACAATTCCGGTTAGACCGCTTCAAAACAGACACTTTTGGTAGCCTTTTCTTTTTTTTTTTTTTTTCCTTAGAAATGCTATGTATTTAAATTTTTTATTTTTAATTAATCTGCATAAATGTTACATCATTAGAAAGATCTTTCAAAACTGAACATTTTTTGTGCTTACAATTTTCCCTTAATTTTAATATGTAAAAAGATTTCAACGAAAGTTTATAACTACCATCGCAATTCTAAAATACCCATGGAGGATAAAATTAAAATGTAATATAAAATTCAATCATGAAAATTATGGGCTAATAGTTATTGCGTCATTTTCTTGCAATCATGATAATGTACTTATCTGATATAAACAAACAGTTGATTGTGTCGTCATATTTTTCAAATTAGTTAAAATAAATAAGGTTACAAATGAGATACCTAAGGTTACTTCGTTACAAATATGGTACCATATTTGTAACGAAATATTGATTAGATACTTTAAAACTACTTAAAATATGAAAATAATTTCAAAACCGGACATTTAAATTTAAGACTGTTGCCAAAAAAATTTACCAGCTATTGTTATATATACACATATATATATATATATATATATATATATATATATATATATGTATATATATATATATATTTTTTTTTTTTTTTCGGGGGGGGGGGGTCATAAGATAAAATAATGTTTTCACGCGAAAAAATAAAAATTAAAAAATATTAAATTTGCCCATGCATATAAAAAATACTTATTAACATGAGTCGAAGAAGGAAGCGAAATATGCCCTGAGTTAAATTACGATAAATATGATATAACTTTTTTTTACTTTCGCTTACCCATAAGGTAGAGAAAGTATTGTTTTTGGGTCGAATTTTCGAACACGAGATTTTGTTATATTTAAACGTTTTGAGGTCCCCTGAATACGAAAATCATGTTTTTAGAAAATGGTCTGTGTGTCTGTGTGTCTGTCTGTTATCAGCATATCTCAAAAACAAATTATGGTAGAAAGTTCAAACTTGGTTTTCTAAATGTGTATCATATAGGGATGCTACAGTAAGCTTTTCGATAAGATCAAGCAAATGGTTCGTGTACAGGGACAATCAAGAGAATTCTAATACATTACGTCTATGGGGGAAATTGCAGGAAAGTAGAGTTTAACGTCTATAGACTGCACTAAACACAATGAAACGAATATATATTTTTTGTAATAGAGACAGTTAACTGGGAAAATTTTTTTGTGTATGTAGGAGCCTCGCCTCCCCCACTGGGGGGGGGGGGGGAAGGCCCCCCTCGAGGGGAGTAAATTTTAATGATGGGTATCTTTCAAAAGAGCTCGCCAATACCTTTAAAACGAATGGTTGAACCATCGATCTGCGATAATTTAAAACAAAGTTATCGATTTTTTTTAATTTTAACGAAAAAAAATCGCACTTTTTTTTTTCTTTTTTTTTTTTAATATTGTGAATAAAATGGACTTTTTTGGATATTTGGTGTTATACTACTTCTCTATTATGGAAATTGTCTGCCTTATCATAAAAGATAATTTTTTTAAATAATAATTTTAATAAATTATTTTTTAAAAAGAACAATATTTTTTAATAACCGAATTAAATTCTATATAAATGTAGGTGCATTAATGAAACGGGGGGTTGAGGGGGGCGGTAGCCCCCCTCACACAGAACTAAATATCATATAAAACTCTTCAGAAGCCTAATATGAATTGTTTAACGTAGGTTTACATAACAGTACTCGTTAAAATAGTCGGTTAAAATAGAAAATATTTCAAAAATTAGCATTCAAATTTTAAAATTTAAATGCCAGTTTTTAACATAATTTTTATTGTAATTGAAACAAAATAATCTCGTGTCACTCACATGACTTTCTCTTACCCTGAAATTTAATACTATAAATACAGGCTGGAGATTAAGAGGTAAAATAACGAGTAGTGTTATCTAAACCTATGTTAAAACAATTGAAATTAGGCTTTAGTAGAAATTTTATATAATAATTAGTTTTGTGTGAGGGGGCTCAACCGCCCCCCTCGTTTTAGTACTGCACCTACATTTATATATGATTTAAATCTGTTATTAAAATTAAAAGTTCACATTAAATTGTTCAGACAACTTTCACACGCAACATTCCTTGAAACCTATCAGTCTTGATCAAACTTTTCCAGCAACAAACCTACATTAACTTGAAAATACAACTTTTGGGTCCCCTGAAATTATTTGTTTTTAAATTACTTTAAGAAACAGACAAAGACCAAACGTTAAAAAACTTGACTTCGGTAATCAGGAAGCCTCAAAATGTGTAAATATACAAAAAACAAGCGATGAATATTTAGCTTAAAAACATACTTTATTTACCATATATCTATGAGGACTTCATTTCAATTCCTGAGCATGGACATTACTAGATATGGTAAAATATTATAGTGAAACTCATCCACTAACAACAAAAAAGTATGTCATCGCCTAAATATTTGGCAGCCCTGTAAATCTTTTGAAGATTATGTACAGACCACATGGTGCAACTTAACATAATGCTACACGCTTAAAAAAAAGAAAGCTCTTGCAGCTGGTAATAGTTATTTTTTTACAGTGTATATAGTAAGACAGGGAGAATTTTATTTCCCTGCCCCTCCGGTAGAAAGAGCAAAAGCGAAAGTAACGCTTTTTTTAGTAAAATACCATACGCCGGAATATTAGTAGCATATCATTAGTCCGCTTGCTCACGTGACTCTATGTCTATCGTCTTCGTTCAGTGTTCCATCTTCTATAGCGTCAAGGAATATGCGGATCACATATGTACAGCAATACATAGATATAATTAATAATAATCGATATTAATTATAAATATAAATAATCAATGAAATAATCCTATATCTAGTATTTCGAATACTTATTCAACATCCTCAAGGCCAATATACTTATATATCTATGAATTAAAATTGGTATTTTTATAATTCAAGATGGCGCGCTCCGTTGTTCACACACGTTTCGATTAACATTTGTGTCGGGGAGGAGGGGAGTGGAGAAGGTGATGCGCACCACTGAACTGATTAGTGACGGCGCTGAGCAGATTGAGTCAGTCGCCGATTCGAATCGAGAAAGAGATGCGATGCATCTTAAACCGAGAAACAAAAACTCATTCTAAATCATAAACTTTATTCGTCCTTATTGATTTTCCATAACATAAGTTAGGATTGTAACAATAAATCGTTTGTAGTAAGCAGATATTAGATGTCAGAGTCTATGTGTTGGCAGTTCTCGTTTTAATAATCCCGGGATGCTGGCAGAGAGGGTAAGTAGATTTAAACTTATTCTCATTTATCATAATACATGTTATTCTGATTTATAATGGGTAAAAATTGTACAATTTGAATCAAAATTAAATTCGTAAGAAATTCTGAGTATCCGAGATTCTAAATTTAATAAAACCTAAATCGAAATTCAAAAAATGAACTTAGTCGTAAATTTTTTGTTGGCTTCATAGCCATAGTGGTCCGTCGATTCACGGAGGCTTAATTATCTATTAATTTAATTAGATAATTAATCGTAATTCGTTAAATTAAAAAAAAAAAAATTGTAAATTGAAAAAATTATTTTGGTTTACGTAGGATTAAATTATCTGTATAAGAACTTTAAAGGAAGTTAAAATTAATTTGTGAAATAAATCATTAATATGAAGTCAAATTGTTTTGATATAAAACGTAATTCAAAGTAGTTTCGATTTGATGCATACGTAAAAGTTTTGGTTTAAGAGAGAACGTAATTCAAAGTAGTTTGGTTTTCAAACCGGAACAATTTCGGTTAGGGAATTTAAGAAATAGCTATTCATGTTAAATAATTGTTGAATAAATGAGTGTATGAGAATGAAAAAGGTGCATTTAATATTTTATTAGTTTATTTATTTCAGTAAAAAAAAAAAAAAAAAATCTATTCTATATGTGTGTTTCTTTTCATTTGTTCTTATATTTTTTGTTTTGTTTTACTTCCTGATCTGCAGAATAATAATTTAATTCGATCGATTAATTCATATTTAAATTTAATTGTTTGTAATTAGTTTGCTCAAAAGATGGGTAGAAAAGGGAAAACAAGGGCGAATGACGCCGAAAAGAGTGCGTTGTTCCCAAAATCTAATGAAGTGATAAAATTTGAAAATGTTATTAGAGAAATAGAATTTATAAAATCGAAGGTCAATGATTGCGATAAAAGCGATCAAGCCAGATTAAAGATCCTAAAAGATAAGGTAAATGTACTGGAGGTTAAATTCGAGGAAATAGTTACAAATTTTTCCGAAGAGGAAAACGATGAAAACTTTGAAGAAGTGATGAAAAATCGGGACATTCTGTTGGAGTTGTCTGTAGTGTTGGAGAGTAAATCGCAATCAAATAGCCCAAATGTAAATAATGATGCACGTACCAAACCAGGGACTTCTGTTAATTCGCATATTAGTCTTCCCAAACTTGAAATTCCTTATTTTTACGGGGATAATGAATCTTGGTTGTCATTTAAAAATTTATTTAAATCATCTATTCTGGATAATGACAGCCTTAGTGAGGTTGAAAAGCTACAATACCTCCAATCGTGTGTAAGAGGTAGTGCATCAAAACTTATTCGTGGATTTTCGTTACAATCGGAAAATCTTAAACACTGTTGGGAAATCCTTACTCAGCGCTACGAAAATAAACGCCAATTAGCTATAATTCAAATAAATAAAATCTTTTCGGTAAAGGTAAACAAAGCGGATGATCCTAAATCGTTTTTTAATAGATACTTGTAACGAAGCGGTGCGAAATTTATCGACTCTCGGATTGGAATCTAATCCTCTTAGCGATCTTATTCTTATAAATTTCATGATTTCAAAAATGGATTCATCCGTTAAGCATAGGTGGGAGCTCAGTCTAGAGAATACGCAAACTATCCCCGATTTAAACTCGTTTCGTACATTCATTGAGAGGGAGGCGTCGAGTCAAACAAAACTCGAAAATAAACCAGGGATGTTTAAGAAGCCAGTAGAAGGTAGTAGTGTAAAAAAATCGTGTGTCAATAATTCCATAATAGTCAAAGAAAATAAATGCGTCGCCTGTTCTCAAGTACATCAATTGTTTAAATGTCCCAAATTCAATAGAATTACTGTTCAAGAGCGATGGGACTTAGTTAAATCAAAATCACTGTGCGAAAATTGTTTACGAACTAACCATCAAGTGCGTCAATGTAGAATTAATATTAAATGTAAAGTATGTGCAGGTTCACATCACACTCTTCTGCACATTTATGCACAGAATTCTGCAGATCAGGGAGGCGGCCTTGTTACTACGTCGGTGGCCAATAGTTCACAATCTAATGCAAATTTTAATAACCAAAACGTGTTGCTGTCTACCGCCCTTATAAAGGTTAGATCACCTAATGGCAAAATTATTCAATGTCGGGCGTTAGTTGATAGTGCTTCACAAAATAGTCTCATAACAAAGGAGTGCTTTGAGAAGTTAAATTTGCCTTTGTTTGGCGCTTCTCATCGACTTGTAGGCATAAACTATCTTTCCGCAGAAACTGTTTTAAATTTTACGGAATTCTCATTCTCGCCATATTTCGCTAACGAGTATAGGAACTTGAAAGCGCTAGTAGTAAATAGGGTTACTACCCCTCTGCCAAATTTCCGGGTGAGAACGACGTCTTGGCCACATACAAGAAATCTTCAGTTAGCAGACATTCATTTCTCAAAGCCACAACAAATTGATGTGCTGCTGGGTGCAGACATTTTTCCCTCATTAATTTGTGGCAAACCAATACATGGAAGGCCAGGAGAACCCTCTGCTATTCCCAGTTCACTTGGTTACTTACTAAGTGGCCCCCTCTCAAGGGATGGAATGGAGCCAGAATCTAATTATAGGTCCTCTGTTCAGTGTTTGAATTTAAACGAATTTTTCAGCAGTGATCCCATAATATCTTCTAAGGGTGGTAATGACGACGCCGTTCCGGCAGAGGAACTGTACAAAACTTCCACCAAGCGCAACCCCGAAGGTCGCTATATTGTGAAATTACCCCTCCATGATGAGATAGAGTTAGGTGAAAGTGCCAACTGTGCACTAAAAATGTTTAAAAACTTAGAAAATCGATTTGTTCAGAACCCTAATCTCAAAAGGGAATATTGTAAGTTTATGTGTAAATACTCTGACTTAGGTCATATGACTCTATTAAGGGTTGAAGAACTTAACAGTAAACCCAATTATTATATGCCCTATCATGGAGTTATAAATGAAAATAGTAGCACTACCAAACTACGAGTAGTGTTCAATGCGTCGGCCTTAACTACAAATGGCAAATCCCTGAACTCTAACTTGCATAAAGGGCCAAAACTTCAGTCTAGTATTTTCAGCAATTTAATCAGATTCAGAGTAAATAAAGTTGCCGTCTCGAGTGATATCGAGAAAATGTTCAGGCAAATTCTAGTCGCAGAGCATGATAGGAATTTCCAAAGAATATTTTTGAGAGCCAATGTGTCAGATCCACTCCGTGTTTATCAGTTAAATACGGTTACTTATGGCACAGCCTGTGCACCATTTTTAGCCCTGCGTACCATACAACAGCTATTAAACGATGAAGAACCCAATTTTCCCGTAGCTCTGCAGGCTACCCGCAACAACCTGTATATGGACGATTTCCTTGGAGGGGCTGAAACAATCGAAGCCGCTCAAGCTTTGGTCACAGACCTTCAGGCATTATTCAATGCTGGGGGCTTCAAGCTGCGAAAATGGGCTTCAAATTGTGTGGAAGCTCTAGTTCAGGTCCCAGAAACTTTAAAATCAACAAACCAGGAATTATCCTTAAACCCCGACCAATCCCAACGTATTTTAGGACTAAAATGGAATTTAACATCGGATACCCTACAGGTTGGAGTTAACACCAAAGAAAGCGTAAAAACAAAAAGACAATTATTGTCCGTAATTGCACGCATCTTCGACCCTTTGGGTCTGTTATCCCCTGCCACTATCCTTTTAAAATTACTCTTGCAAGATGTTTGGAAGCAAAAACTTGGTTGGGATGATCCTTCACCACCAGACATTCAAAACAGGTGGAACGAATTTTATGAAAAAATTGCTTCCTTTAAGGCCATGTCAGTACCCAGATTTTTAGATTTGAAATCCGAATCTATTTACCAGATACAGGGATTTTGTGATGCGTCAACTAAGGCATATGCTGCTGTAATTTATATACGTCCCAGACAGAACGCACCTTTAAAATTGATTGCAGCTAAAACCCGTGTAGCTCCTTTAAAACCCATTACCTTGCCTAGGTTGGAGCTATGCGCGGCTGTTTTGTTATCGGAACTTTTGTCAGTCGTCCAGAACTCACTAGATTCTCCGGTGGAGGAAATTCGTCTATGGACAGACTCCACAATCGCCCGTAATTGGATCTTAAATCCACCATTAAAGGGCAACACATACGTCCTACACCGAGTCAATAAAATAACGACTCTGACAGACCCAACCACATGGCAGCACTTACCAAGCAAACACAACCCAGCTGACTGTGCAACTCGTGGGCTGTTACCAAACAAATTAAAAACATTTGCCTTCTGGTGGTCTGGACCTGATTGGCCAAAGATCCAGGTCTCAGAGCACGATTCAGAAATGTCGACCTCAGTCAAATGTACAGTTGTGAAAACTCCAAGTCTAATAGAGTCAAACCCAATGAATGACTCCATGATAGACGACTTGGTTTCAAAATTTTCTTCAAGTACAAAACTTTTTCGTGTAATTGCATTTATGAAGAGGTTTATTAATAATAGTCGAAATGCTACAAACTTGAAAGGACCAGTCTCAGTACAAGAAATTTCAGAGGCTAAAAAAATGGTAATTAAATTTGTCCAACAAAGGTCCTTTGCTTCAGAAATCGCCCTTTTGCAGCGTGGCAAACCCGTTGCAAACAACAGTAAATTGAAACCTCTCCATGTTTTTATTGATTCCGAAAACCTATTGAGAGTGGGAGGTAGAATTGACAAAGCCAAGACCCTTCCCTATGACACTAGGCATCAGTTATTATTGTCTAAAAATCACCCTTTTACCTCCCTTATAATCAGACATTTTCATGTGTATAGTCTGCATGGAGGTGTCGAACTAGTGTTAAGCCTAATTCGCCAGTCTTACTGGATTCCTGATGGGAGATCCACTGTGAAAAGGCAGCTTCGACAATGTGTCACTTGCGCCAAAATCCAACCAACCCCCATTCAGCAAATCATGGGTGACTTACCCAGTGCCAGAGTCAACCCATGTCAACCATTCCAACATGTTGGCCTTGATTATGTCGGCCCTATTCAAACAAAGTGTGAACATAAACGAACAAAAACAAAATTTAAGTCCTATAGTTGCCTATTCATCTGCATGAGCACCAAGGCAATTCATCTCGAATTAGTCACTAGTTTATCAACTGAACATTTTTTATATGCCCTACAAAGCTTCATAGGGCGTCTCGGCTATCCCACGGACATATACTCCGATAACGGCCGAAATTTTGTTGGTGCCCATGCCCATTTGAAGAAACTCGTGACACTTTCAACAACCAACACAATTCAAGATTATATAGCAACTAGACAAATTCATTGGCATTTTATGCCACCTTACGGGCCTAATTTTGGCGGCCTATGGGAATCACCAGTTAAATTGGCTAAACGTCATTTAATTAAGGCTTGTAAAGGCAGTTGCCTGACATTTGAGGAATGCGACACTATTCTAACCAATATTGAGGCATGCTTGAATTCCCGCCCCTTAGTACCACTTTCCACCGAGCCCAATAATTTCCTGGTACTTACACCAGGACACTTCCTAATTGGGGCTCCGCTTCTTCAGCTTCCTGAACAATCGCCTAACCCAACTAATCAATTTTGTACCAGTTTTTCTTCCAGATGGAAACTCATCCAACAGATCAAAAGGCACTTTTGGAGCACCTGGCAAAAGTCCTATCTCACTTCGCTACAGTCACGAGAAAAATGTAAGAGCGGTGTTACCCATCTGCATCCCGGAGAACTAGTCCTCGTCTTAGAACCCTCAATTCAGCCAGCACATTGGACCCTTGCCCGCATTCTGGACGTCCATCCGGGTGAGGATGGAATTATTCGAGTTGTCACGCTGAAGACGCCAGTTGGAATCATCAAAAGACCAGTGAATAGAATCGCCAGTCTGCCATGCTCAGCCCCCCCCCCAGAGGATGTCGGGGAGGAGGGGAGTGGAGAAGGTGATGCGCACCACTGAACTGATTAGTGACGGCGCTGAGCAGATTGAGTCAGTCGCCGATTCGAATCGAGAAAGAGATGCGATGCATCTTAAACCGAAAAACAAAAACTCATTCTAAATCATAAACTTTATTCGTCCTTATTGATTTTCCATAACATAAGTTAGGATTGTAACAATAAACCGTTTGTAGTAAGCAGATATTAGATGTCAGAGTCTATGTGTTGGCAGTTCTCGTTTTAATAATCCCGGGATGCTGGCAGAGAGGGTAAGTAGATTTAAACTTATTCTCATTTATCATAATACATGTTATTCTGATTTATAATGGGTAAAAATTGTACAATTTGAATCAAAATTAAATTCGTAAGAAATTCTGAATATCCGAGATTCTAAATTTAATAAAACCTAAATCGAAATTCATAAAATGAACTTAGTCGTAAATTCTTTGTTGGCTTCATAGCCAATTTGTAACAGTAAAAAGTTTGAAGGTATGTACATGTTCTTTCTTTTCTTTTCAAATTTTTTGCAAATTTAAATTTACATATATGCATTTTTTAGAATTTTCGAAACTTTATCAAATTTATTAATTTTCTGAATTTTAATAGAGAATAAATATAATATAATTCCATATATTTAGTTATGTTAAAATATGTAGAAAATTAAAAAAACTTAATTGAAAGTAATACACTTTATATATACTTGCAGTATTTTCTTTTGAAAAGTGTTTATTAATTTTGATTTTTTCCCCAAAACCAAATACATATATTGTAACAGTTTCATTAACTGAAGTAGTGTGGTTAATTATTTTCATACAAATGTATTTAATTTATCGACACATACTTCTAGTTTTAAAAATTATATTTAAAGAAATTTGGGCTTTAACTTGATGTAGTATAGTCTGCTAAACCTATTTATTTATAATTTTAGCATTCCATATTAAATGGAAAATAAATTGAATATGAAATCTTGATAACTACAAATTTATAAACAGAAAAGCATTCCATTTGACAGGCCAAAAGTTAACTCAGCTAAAACTTTTATTAAATCGTTCATATATTATTTATTTTCTTGTTTACACAACACTGAATAAAAATTTTTATATTTTCTAGTTTATAAAGTTAATTAAATAAATGAAAATTTAGATATTCAATGTTTTTTTATTCATTTATATTTAATTTAGAAAGATGATTTGTAATGGCCCAGCATTTGTTTTAATTATATAATTAATTCATTAAAACTTAAATTAGAGAGTTTAGGTAATTTCTACTAGAAAGATTCACATTTTATACATATATATGATAATAATAATAAAAGTAGTAAAATATAAATTCGATATTTTTAGGGAAAGAAATAATTACAATAAAAATGCGAATGAAACAGGGTGTCTAAATAAATATTTGAAAGTAAGTAATTTGATGTATAAAATATGAAGCACATTCCACACATAGTTGAGATGGGAGAAATTTCAATTTTATTATTAACATATATATATGTAGAAAATTTCAATCTTTCTAATAGAAATCAACAAAGCACTCTAATTTAAGTTTTAAGGAATTAAATTTTAATGAATGCTCAATTATATAATTTAAACAAATATTGGGCACATTTCTGCATTTACTATAAGCAGATGATAAATATTAAATAACATCTAAATTTTGAATAATAAAATTAACTTTCTAAACTATGAATCCTAATGAATTTTTATTTAGTGTCGTGTAAACAAAAAAATAAAATAAAAACGATTTTCTAATATCTCACCAGAGTTAAATTTTAGCCTGTCAAGTGATTGATAAGCTAGGGGACGCATTTGCCGATAAGATGGATACTTTTACTATCAGCTCAGTTAGAGCTTTGAGAGGCTATATAACATGTATAAATACCTTTTGAACAGTTGGTGACCCACCCTTATAAGTCACACACACGGATTAGCACTAACAACACACATAGAAGTGTAACCTTTTAAAAATAAAAGATAGTGTTCAAAGATTACCATTACAATATAGTATTATAAACAGAAACCTGCATTAAAGCGATTCCTTAGTGTTTTAACACATGTTGTAGATGTGGGACGTTGTTGTTGTTTGTTGAGGAAATTTTCTATTAAAAAGATATTCCATAACTGTTGCTGGTGGTAGTATATTTAAAATAATTATCAAATTTAAAATACATATTTATACTATGTAAGAATAAATTAAATTGTTAGCATCTATGGCATATTTAAGCAATATTATTGGTAATTTATTGTTTATACTTATCGAGATTTTATATTCAAATTATTTTCAATCAGATATAGTTTACAGAAATTTTAAGTAAGAGTTTAATTAAATGATCTGCTCATTTTTCAATAAATATTAAAAACTGAAATAAATAATTTGTTGCTTTACAGGCTGATATCCTATATCAGAGATTAATTCTTTTATTTTTATCAATTAGTAATTTAAAATTAGAAAAAAGAAATGTAAAACCTTTACAGCATTTAATTATCGGGTGAATAAAGAATAAATACAGCATGAATAGGAAGCTATGCACATAATATTTAATCGTTATCAGTTTAAATATTATATTATCATATTTACACTACATCAAATTAAAGTCTTTTTTTTTTTTTTTTTTTTTTTTTTACGTGTAATTTTTAAAACATTATATGCGTATTTTATTATTGGGAATTAATCAAAACCCGAACTGATAAATTCTTTCCAAAAGAAAATACTGTAAGTAAATATATATATATATATATAGGGGAGCGTGGGGTTAGTTGTCACAGGGGTAAGAAGTAACACGCAATTTACGAAATAATTTGTAAAATTTGTGATTAAATATTTTTATAAACATAATTCTTATGACGCGCTTTATAATGTAAGCACAATCGGTGCTCCTCAATAATGGTTAATGAGAGGTTCTGTACACGTGCTTCATTTTAGTGAGTTAGTGGGTAAAAAAATATTTCTTAAATTTTGATTAAAGGAATGTTAATTTATACTTTAAAGAAATTTTTATATCTATTTATTTAGTCTGTGTGTTGAGTTATAAAATACATGCTTCATTTTTTGTATAAATCGTTATATATTTGTATAAGTAAACAAAATATCCAAAATCATACAATGGGGCAAGTTGAAACAATATTTTGGGACAAGCTATAACATGTTAGAGGAGTGGCTTTCAGAGATGCCTACATACAGAACTCAAAGTCCCCGCCCATTTTCAGGAAACTTTCTGAAATGAAATACTTTTGGTTTGTTTATCACTTCTATGTTTGTACAGAAAAATTTTCTGTGTTTTTATACTACAGTGCCGTAATTACTTAATCCCGAATTATAATCATGATTTAATCACCAATTAGAGAATATTGCATAAAAATAGTGATAGAAAAAAAAAAGCAGAAATTTCTCATTAATGACAGTGTCCTGAAAAAAGGGGCGGAGAATTCGAGCTCTGCTAAACCCACTCTGTGGCTGAAGAATGGATATAATTCTTAATTCGCAAGGGAACAAAATATCATTTGATTGAATTAATTTCAACCCTGACTAAGATTGACTTTTATGTTGATTTTATCTTTAATTTTCTCATTATTTTGCTATAATCCATTTGATATAATTCATTGTTACTATACCAAGAAGGTTATAATTTACTATTAGTTATTAATTGCCTTTTTTAATAAATTAATAAATGATTGATGGCAAACAACATTTTGAAATATCGTCGTTTTTATTGTTAGCGTTCTGTTTGTATCCGTTACAATTTGCCCCAAACCCGGGGCAAATTGTAACAGGCAAATAATTTTGAAAAAATATTTTTTCTGCTAAAATTAGCAAAATTAACGAAAGTTTTTTTTTTTTTATGAATATGACAGTGGCGGCTCGTGCACGGAAAACAGGTGAAGAGACACACTGTATTTATTTATAGAATATAAATTTACATTCAAATAAGTATTTTTATTTAATTTTAGTTAAGACCCTGCTTAATAAAAATTATGCATTAGAAGTACTTCAGTATTATTTTTGAGCTCTTCACCTATTTTCGGCTCCCGAGCCGCCACTGGAATATGATAGATGAATATGTATGCTATAGAAAACAGCAATTATAAATATGAAAACTTAAATACATTTCAAATCATACCTAATTTTCCAAAAACTGTTACAACCTGCCCCGTGCTCCCCTATATATATAGTGTAACGCTGTCAATTAGATTTTCTATTTTTCTACTTATTTTAACATAACTAAGCACATAAAATTTCATTATATTAATTCTCTATTTAAAAAAAAAAATGATAGTTTTAAAAATTCTAAAACTTGCACATATTTAAATTTAAAATTGCATAAAATTTGAAAAGAAAAGAAAAAATGGACATGTCCTCTAACGTTTGGCTACTTCAAATACGGATGTTTTTATGAAATTTATTTATTTTCCTTGAACATCAGGATCTTCAGTTAAGCTAAAGATGTATATATTCAAGATTTATGGATCACGCCTATAATTCTTCCATAGACTAATAACCAAAAACTAATCAATACATTATTAATAATAATAATAACAATAAATTTTAAAATTGCTCTAAAATATAGCAAAATCACTCCGAAAACAAGTAAAATGGAAAGCACTAAGTGTAGTGGAAAGGGGTCTAAAATACAGCAAAAAACTCGAAAATGGAGCAAAATAAAAAAATCAAAATGCAGTGAAAAGTGCTCTAAACTAGAGCAAAATCACTCCAAAATTGGGTAAAATGGAAAGCTCAAAATTTAGCAAAAATTGCTCTAAAATGGAGCAGAATAGAATTGCTCCGAAAATGGAGTTGTTCACTTTTATCTCCGAAAAGGAGTTAAATTTTGCTCCTTCGGAGTAATTTTCACTCGATTTTTTAGAGTGTATTGTAATAATACATGGTAAAATCTGAAATACACTTCCATCAATTTTCAGCTATTGTCGCACTATAATCTGTAAAAAAACAGTGTATGATTTCCCTAACTTATTATACATGAGACATATTTTTGTGAATATAAAAAATGTATGTTAATTTCATCTGGTTTAGTGCAGTCTACAGATGTTAAACTCTGCTTACCTGCAATTTCCCCCATAGACTTAATGTATTTGAATTCTCTTGGGAGTCCCTGTAAACGAATCATTTGCTTCATTTCAACAAAAAGCTTAGTGTAGCATCCCTATATCAAACACATTTAGAATATCAAGTTTGGACTTTCTGCTACTATTTGTTCTTGAGATATGGTGATAACAGACAGACACACAGACAGAGACACACACACATACACACAGACCAACAGCTAAAAACATGATTTTCGGATTTAGGGAACCTCAAAACGTGGAAATATAACAAAAACACAATTTCGAAAAATTGACCCAAAAACAATACTTTCTCTGTCTTATGGGTAAGAGAAAGTAAAAAGTTAAATTTAATTAATAATAAAGTAAAAAGTAATTACTAAATTAAATAAGGAATAATGCATACATACTCACTAAGAAGGAAATAAATAAATAAATTATAAAAACGAAAAATATTTCACGTTAGAAATTTAATTTCTGATTAAGAATGATTTTTCAAAAGCAGAAAAATAATCGATGATTTTGCTTTAAAACATTTTATTTGTTTATTTATTTATCTTATTATTATTTATATAAATATACTTTTACTCTTAGCAAAATATTAGAAGGGATAAAAAATATAATAATAATAGTTTAAAAGGAAGGAAATTATATTAATTACAATTTAAAATAATGACTAGAATTAAAAGTAGAAAAAAATATCGAAGCATGAATATTTTTTTTTTTACATTTAACTTCAAATAAAAAAAAAAAAAGTTTCCTTTTCCTAACTATCAAATTAATTATTCATATTTTCCTCATTAGTAATATACAGAAAGAAAATTTTTTTTAGAGAATTGCTATTTGCAATATTGTGTTAAAAAAATATCTATTTAAAGCTTTTGCTTATTCATTTATAATTTAAAAAAAAAAAAAAAAACTCACTGTTACTTGCTGGGGATTGAACCAGGGAATTATCGATCTTTAATGCTGACTGTCTTTAATGCTGAAAACGAGTTACATGCTGTTTCACGAACACTTTCTTATTTATCAGAATTATATTCTCCTTAAAATAAGATTGTTACAATACTTAGAATATAAACGAGGCATTCACATGATTTAACTTAGAATTTAAATTTCTAAAGACTTGAAAAGTGATTATTATTATTTTTTTAAAATATTTTTTTAGTCTTTAATATTAGACTATATTTTGTTTGCTCTTACAGTTTTGAGAAAACAGCAGCACATCTCTCGTCACTCGTAAACATTCCAATCAAATAATTTTAAAATTAATGATGAAATGTATATAATATTCACACAAAAAATGAATAGTTTTGAAAGTTCTTTCCAAAAAGTATAACATGTGTACATAGTTTCTACTTTTTAATTTCTCAGTTTCTTCATTAAAAAACGGCTGACAAAGTTGTCTGTTTCCCACTATCGGAAACGCGTTTTCGATAGCCGTTTCCGATAGCCGTTTCGGTCATGTTTTCGACGCGTTTTTGATCATGAGATTTTTGAGGAAGATTACGACGAGATTTGCTGGCAGTGACAACTGAGTAGACGATTACGAAGACATCGTTGTAGAACTTTTTGTGAAGCTGTCGAAACATGACGTCACAACTAAGAATTCGCGACAAACGATAATTCTAATTTTGATTTTATCCAAAAATATTTCAGTGTACGAAGACTTTTGTGAAATAAAATGTTTGTAACTTTTTGTTTATTGATTCCTTAAAAGTAAATTTTTAGTATGTTTTAAAAATATTTCATGCAGTTTTATTAAGAATGGATTATAGATCTAATAATTAAATAGCCATTTGGAAATATTAGTTTTAATTAATGGATAGAGCCCTATTTAGAGGAAAATCATAAGTATACGAACAATTTTGGGAGCCAGTGTTAGTGTCTATATATTAATAGGCAAGCATAAAATTTGTAGTCCCTTTTTAACATATTAATTATGGGAGTAGAGGGTTGAAAATGATATCATTCGAAAGGTTTGGTTAGCCAGATCAACGAGATATATAAATTAGAGTGCTGATTCAATGGATGAAGGATTAGCTTTCCGTGGTTCAAGATGAATCACGTGACATGCTCCAATAGGTTACTGTGTTTGGCCCTTTATGGCTATTTTGGCATTTAAAATATCAGTTCGACAAATTATCATTATTATTAGGTAACATGACAATCCTATGACCGAAATAAATTGTTTTTAAAATAATTTTACACATATTTCACATTTTAATAAATAATAAAATACCTTTTTTTTTCATCGTTTCCCAATAAAGTTTAAAAGTGTTTATAAAAGAAAATTTAAACTTTTAAAGAGCTAAATTTAACAACAAATAATAATTTTTCAACTATTTTTAAGAATTTTGTCGGTTAAAGTTTAACTACACGAAATAAAAAAGAAGTAAAATCAAAATCAAAATGATTTGGAATAAAAGAATATTAAACCACGTAAGTAAACAAAAACATTGGCGGTCATGACATATGCGAAGAACAATCTCTAAACCGTTGCCATAGAAATTTACTGAAAATAAGCTGTTACCAAGGGAACCACCGAATACACAGGTGCAAGGAGAGCATGTCACATGACTCATCCTGGACCTTCTTAAGGGTTACCATTTATCACTCTATTTTATATATCTCGTTGAGCCAGATGCTGCGAATACAAAAATTATTTTCTTACGATGTCGAGAAGGTGTTTAAAAATACTTTTATTTTTTATGCATTTCCCTTTTTATACACGTATTCCTTCACATTAAAAAATACCTAAAAGTGGAAAGTTGTTAAATCAGGCAATTTCATGAAACTCAAATGAAACCATAGACACAGTAATTTGTATAATGTAGTATCACTATACGTAAGGGAAGTGATGACGTCACTGGCCGTCCGTGGAGCCACGAAAAAGATTTCCTATGATAATCGTCCATCGGATTTTTTTGTAAAAATTATTAAAAATTAACGGAAATCATCTCCCTATTTTAATTCCCATATTTGGGTACAGTTATACAAGTTACTGTCTACATGTGTTAGATATTTTTGCTGTAAAATTGATAAAATTTTAATTTAAAATTTAAAAGCTGTAGAAAAGAAAATGGCGAACTTCCAGTTTCGATTGTAAACATAAACATTTCATTTCATAGGGTGATATTTACACATTAAATATCAAACTATAATACTAAATAAATAGAAAATGGTAAATATTCTATCATAATTTGAAGTTAAATTTTGTTTTCAAATGGCTAAATAAAGTATCTGATATAAGATACTAATATGTTGCAGCGTAAGATATTTCATATCTGTCATTCTTGGAAAAAAAAAAAAAAAGAAAGAAAATCGCCAAATTATCTGGCGAACATATTTAATTCCTTTCAAAAATCATGGTTATTTTAACAACCTATATTAAGAGAGCGATCAATAATATGAAACAATATTTCATACAACAGATATTACATCTGGTATGTATATTTTCGTATTACGTTTTTGATCGTAAAACACCAAGGACGACAAAAAACACCAAGGACGACATAGTTTTGAAATTTAAAATTAAAATTTTGTCAATTTGACAGCAAGATAACTTAGTCTAACACATGCGCACGATAATTAATTTATAATTTAATCCAAATATGGGATTAAAATCGGGAAATAATTTCCTCAATTTTCAATTTTTTTTTTTACAAAAAATCCAATGGACGATTAACATAAAAAAAACTTTTACTTAGCCCCAACAACGCTCAGTGCTCACACTTCGCTTGCGTATATCTTTTGCACCAGTAAGAAAAAAGTAGAAGATATGGAAACTTTTGATTTCCGGTTTTCGATAAATTTACACGTTTTGAGATTTCCTTGGATTTCAATTAACTTAAATCGACTACTTATTTTTAAAAAAGTTGATTTATTACTAACTGCTGCATGTATATGAAGAAAGTAGACGATACGGAAAAAATTTTGATTTCCGTTTTTTTTTTTTTTTTTTTTTTTTTCCCTTGCTGAATTTACATCTTTTGAGCTTTCCTTACGTTTCAGTTAACTGAAATTGACTACTTATTTTTAAAAAAGTGGATTTAATGCTTACTTTTGCGTGTATAAGAAGCAAGTAGAAGATACTGAAAGACTTTTGACTTCCGGTTTTCGATGAATTTACACTTTTTTAGATTTCCTTGCATTTCCTTTAACTGAAATTGACTACCTATTTTTAAAAAAGAGGATTTATTATTCTTTTCTTCTGCACATATAAGAAGAAAGTATAAGATTCAGAAAAATTTTAGTTTTCGGTTTTCGATAAAGTTAGAAGTTTTGAAATTTCCCGAACTCAATTCGACCATTTTTGCATTACTTTTTGAACTAAAAATATCTTTCTTTTTTAGTTCAAACACTGTACTTTATGAACCAATGGAATTAATTTAACAGAATTTGATATTTGGTTGGACCTTGGTTTGACATGGTACCGATTAGCTTTTAGGCTGTATTACCCAACAAGGGGGTTTTCACGTTGCGATTTTCTCTCATTTCAGGAAAGGCTCAACATCTACAGAGAGAAATATATTTAGTAAAACTCTGCTGATTCAGTTAGAGTGCAAATCGGCAAACAATTGCCGCATCTGTGTTGCAATTTAATTCCGTTAAGACAAGGTAATAACTTTGCTTTGCCTTGCTTTGCAAAAAAAAAAAAAAAAGATTGGTCGAGTTTCGACCTCTGGGCAATATTAGTTTGTATAATTATCTCTACATATTTATCTGCACACATACATACATGAATATATACATATATATATATATGTATAGCAAATTCCGAAAAAAAAAAAACAAAAAAAAAACAATGAGATCATATTTAGGAAAGCCTCTCAATAAATGGTAAAAACAGTACATGTTTTGAATGCAGCTAACATAAACAGAAATTCTGCTCTTGAAACTTTTGGTAATATGATTTATAATTATAATGCCTTAGTATATTTTTAAGATAAATATTAGAATAATCTATTTAAAAATACTTTTAAAACCCAAATTCTTAATGTATCATATCACTTAAATCTTTTCGAAGTTATGATTTGTATTAAGTTGTGGTTTGTATTAAGGTGAAATGATAAATTTCACCTTAATAAAAAATAAAAAAATTAAAATTAAAATAAAAAAATAAAAAATGCAGACTTCCATTGACCGATGCATTGCTATGATTGGCCATTAGTTATTGCTCTAGTTTTGCCATCTATCGGTCATTACAAACGTAAATATGCTTAAAAACTTTTTTGTGTGTGTGTGTGTAAATAGCTGCATAATTGTTTTAGAATTATAAAAATATGCATACAATGTTGCTCCCTGCAAACAATTTTTTAATTTTGAGTTTTAAAAAATATTTTAAATATGTTTGTGTACTACTTTGTGAATTTATCGATGAGTTGAGTTTTATAAAACATTTTTATGTTTGAATACTAAATTTTCGCCTTAAACTTCAGCATTCGAACATGAAAAAAAAGGCTTCTTAAAAAACTCTTAAAAAAATTTTATGATACTGTGTAGTCAACGAAATTTTTTTTTTTCAATTGACATCTTTTCTACTAATTATCTGCAAAATTTAACACTCCGGGATCTCGAACGCTCGACCACCACGTTACTAACATGGCGCTCTAACCCCCTGAGCCACGGAGAGACAAATGAAAAAGCTTATATTTACCTTAAAATGGAGGCGCATTTTTTATTAGCTTGAGATTCACAAACATACCGTAGTGAATTACAATAAGTACATAAGAATTTTGGGGAAAAATAATTTAGTTTCTTCATCAGTACTAGAAACTCTTTTTAATCTCACACCATTTACTTTTAATGAATAATTTTATTATTTTAATACATTATATTACCTTGGCTACATGTCCTGTAACATAGCTAAAATGTCAATAACATTTTCAGTAAACTTTGAAAAACCATATTATTGTTTGTTTCTATTCCTTAATATTGCAATAAACACAATTTTTTTTCTAGAATTCCTAACAGATGACCATACAATAATCAGATTTCATGCCAAAATTAAATTTATCCAGAGAAAATGTTCAGTCATAAATATTCAAAACCAAAATAGTTTACATGGACGCATTTTGTCACAGCATGATCTGTGTATGTGATTTTTATCAGCATATCTCAAGAACAAATAGTAGCAGGAAGTCCAAAGTAAATATTCTAAATCTGTATCGTACATTGATGCTGCACGAAACTTTTCATTGTGATCAAGCAAATGGTTTGTGTACAGGGAGATCCAAGAGAATTCAAATACATTACGTCTATGGGGGAAATTTCTGGTAAGTACAGAAAAACATCTATAAGCTACCTAAACAAAATAGAATGAATGTATTATTTTATATGCATAAAAGTATGTTTTTTTTTTTTTTTTTTTTTTTTTTTTTGTGGATTGGGGCATGGAAATCATTCATCATTCGTTTACAGTTCTACCGAATGTATTTGAATATTTTCTGCTATACTTGAAAATTGATGGACATTTACTTCATTTTGCGTTAGGCATTTTTCATATAAAACTAAATTAAAGTGCACAATGTGACGTGTATATAATTTATAGACACTATATAGGGCTATTCAAAAATAAGCTAAATGTTTTTTTTTTTTCTATTGTATGTAATTGATGGAAGTGCTATGCTAAATTTTACTGTGCTGACGAACACTGCTCAGGAAAGAAAATAAATGTTTCATATCCGAACTATATACAAGGGATTTTCGGACGTTCTATTTTTAACTCTGTTTTTTTTTTTTTTTTTTTTTTTTTTTTTTTTATATATATATTATCACCCTTTGAGGTGCCCTGAACACGTAAGTCCAATTTTTAGCAGTTGATCTGTATGGATTTTTTTTTTATCACCATAACTTAAAAAAAAAAATAATATTAATGATAATTGCAGGAAACTAAAATTTCGTATACTGAAGATCGTATTACGTTGCTACTTGAAAAATTTGATAAAGTTTATCAAGTTAGAAGCTTAATTAATAGCTGATTTTGTTTTTATTTAAATAAATGTATAAACTATAATTGAATGGGGGATTGAAGTGGTCTGTAGACCCCCTTACATAGAATTATATTTCAAATAAAACTGTTCCTGAACCTATTTTAAATTATTTGTAAAGTAGCTTAAACTTTATTTTCTTACCTTATCTATCTTACAACTTAATCTACAATCAATCTTTATAGTACTGAATGACAGGATAAGAAAAAAATTGTGTGAGTGATACACCAGATTGTTTTCCTCCCGCATGAACTAGTTTTCTAAGTAAAGCTTTTGTCAAAATTTATAATTAAAATTTATGACTGTGTATTTTTTTTAGTACTACTTTTGTCCCCAATTCTTATTTTGAAATCTGAGACACCACGCTAATTTTTCCTCACTTTTCCTTTAGAAAAACTTGGTCTCCTTATGATTTTTTTCTCTCCTTTAATTGAAGATCCAGATTGACAAAGGGTTAAGTACTTTGAAATAATTTTATTGCCTTCTCTTTCAGCATTTTAACCCTTTAACCGTTACAAACGGCTTTTTTCATCACTTAATAGTTGAAATAAGAGACTAATGTGGCAAATTTTGGAAAAATATGATATTTTTTCCTAGGACATAAGATTACTGAATATCCATAGATTTCAAACACTAATATGATTTATTCCTATTTCACTTAGTATTGATTTTATGAGTTATTAAGCAGATATGTTAAAAAACTTGACACGGCTAAAGGGTTTTAAAAAGCATTTCATTTTCAAAAATGAAATTAATTTATTAAATCTGGTTTCAGTTGTATTCTTCTCTACTAATTTTAATACAGCTACGTAGGTCTAAGTTTGAAAAAGCACGGACAATTACAGGATTTCATTTTGGTAATAGATTAACTTTATTAATTTCAACGTTTCCATTACTTTATATATTAATTATAGTATGTTCACTGTATTATATTATATTAAATTTATTAAAATAAATTTAATTCCAATGTTTTTTGATACACCAATTATCATTCAAGAGAGATTACATTTGAATTACAGTCAATCAAAACCTTAAAGAAATATATGGAAATCTTAAGACTTTTTAAAGATGTTGAAAAATAGTCAAAACGGTAAATAAGTCCAGAAGTATTATCGCAATTTTGAAAAACATTTAAAAGGTAATATAATTAAAAATATTCTATGAATTTTGATGTTGTTTTAATTTCTAAAATACTTAGATTTTTTTAATGACCGCGAAATTCATTAATAACTATAAATATTACAAAATATATTTAAACACATTATTAAATAGTATGGTAATAAAGGTATAGAGGGTAGGCAGAGGTGCCAAGTTAGTATGAATTGTCCGTAACGTACTCTGAATTACGGAAATTTTTAATAGCACTCTTTTGGAATATTTATTAGCGATTTAGCAAGATAAAGATTACTACTTAAAATAGTGCTAAATTCGCTAGTAGTAACCTGGCATCTCCGAGAATAGGCATATAATAGCTTGAGATATTTAGAATTCTACAGCTCTTACGTTAGTATAACGTTCCAAGTGTAGGAGAGACCCGTGTACCTAGGGCTGCTTTTTTTTCAGTGTCCAAAAACAGAGTCCCCAAAACAGTGATCTATGTAAAATTATAAAATTGATACATTTAATATCAATTACTTTCAATTGAACTTAATATAAACACTTAAAATAATGAATTCCGACAAACAGAAGGTATTTAAATAAACTTTACACATGGTCCTACGCACAACACCCTCATTTTACCAACGGACAGACCTCATTGTACCTAGGGTTATTCCCTTAAAGTTAGATTTCACTTCATAATGAACAGAAAACAAACATATAAACATGTATTCTATAAATGAAACAGCAATAGACAGTACATTTATTTATCGTATAATAACTATTTAAATTGCAATGTACCAAAATTACAAGTATTATAATAAATTATTCAACTTTAAAAAACTAATTCCAAAAGTGAGCTGCTTACATTGGCATTTCTAGAGTGTAAATCAGGATTCTACATCGCACTGGTTTTCAGCGGATTTTATTTTCTGTACTGTTTTGCTTTTTGAAAATGTCGTACCTTTTCAGGTATCACACTTGAGATGGAATCAGATGTCGAAGGCTTCGAAAATTCTGCACGACTAGAAACCTATTTTGATGCAGAAATGCTGAGTCTCTTCTTTGTTGACTTCCTATCTTCCCCAGGAAAATTGTTATTTTGGCAATTTATGGAGGAATCTGGTGGTCGGTCACACTTGAACTCAAATATTCATCAGTGGTGAATATGTTTTTGATTCACTGGCTATACACTAGACATACGAAAGTTCGTTTGAATGTTTTTAGGAGTAAAGGCCAAAGGATAGGATTTGCCAATATTTTCTGCAATGTCAGTTAACTAAAACCCTTTTTCTCTATTCAGTTATAAAATTTTTTTCAATAAAATTGTAACAACATACAGAATGGGATTATAATTGTACCTAAGGCCTTGCCCATAGGTACAAGACAGTTATGGGGGCCCTAGGTACAAGACTAGGTGATTTCTTTCAAAATGTTTTCTATTAAAAACCCAGATGAAGAAGAGACTTTTTTATTATCTATTTAATACTTAATATAACAAGTGAAAATAATGTACTAGAAATGAAATACAAATATTTGATTTTTCTTTTTAAAACAATAAAATACATGAGCTGCAAAATTTTATTTTAGACCATATAAAACTTTTTGCCACCTATAAATTGGCAAAACTTGCTCCTAAAAATTTCAAAGTAGCGGCGAAAATAGCAATTGGTGTTATTCACCTAACTGAATAACAAAAATTAAAGCTAAATATTATTGAAATAAAGTGGCGTGGTCCTAGGTACACAGGTCTTCGTAAATGCAAATTTGCATACATACACAGCAAATTATGCGGTTTGGATTTATAAAGAAGAAAGAAATTAGTATCGAAAATTTCCACTGTAGTAAAATTGGGCGCTGCAAACGTAATACGTGTGGTTCATGAATATGTGATAACTAATAAAAACTATGATTATCAGTTACTTTATTTATAATAAATAAAGTTCGTTGTAGCTTACAAAATTGGTTCAGTACGAATATCATTCTGATGTATTAATAACTGCATACGGTATATGGTGTTTTCAGCGGAAACTCACAGTATATTGGATTTAATATGTCTAAGTTCCAAAGAAGTCTTATCTGTTAAAGCAGGATTATCAGAAAAATGTTCTCGATACACAAAGCTTTTCAGATATTTTTGCAAGTAAAAATCATAAGGTTCCTGCCATTGTGGTATCACAAAGTTTCAAGCTTTATCGGCACAACTGTCATTTTCGCTATGTCGATAAAAAAGCTTGATTAATACATTTAAAGGCAAATCGTCTATATGATTTATGAGTATCCTTTTGAAAGGGGCTGTGACAGCATCTGTCACGCTTCACCATAGGATTTCGTAAGAGCCCCTCTCAAAAGGGTATTCTCCAACATTCCCTTTGATCTTTATGATCGCTCTACACAGAATGTATTTATCCAAATTTTTTATGTTTTCTGGACCACAGTGCCAGATATTCTCTATCGAAAACTTTTAGAACTATACACTCATTGCCATAAAAAAATTTGACAAATTGAAACTAAATTTTACATATGTGAGTACAACGTTGATATAAGTAAATGATTATAAAATTAAAGCAAAATTATAATTATTGCAGGAAAAATTACAGAATAATGGAAGTTATATTACGTTGTTGGGCCATCTCTAGCACGAATGCACGATGCGATACGGGTGGACATTGAATTGAACAAGTCCTGCATGATGTGATGTCCTGCAGCATCTCGTTCCACAGTTGCTGTAAACGCACCTCTTAATTCGACCATAACCGTAGGCTGTCAACTTGCCGTTTCAAGTGATCCCGTATATGCTCTATCGGTGACAAATATGGGGATCGAGTATACCAGGAAAAGGTGGTAATGTGGTAGAGGCAGTTCCTGGTACACCCTTGCTGTATGTGGCCAAGCATTGACCTATTGAAAAATGGCTCCTTGGATACCTTCCATGAGCCCTTTAGCAACACATGTGGCTGAAGGATATCTCGAACGTATCGCCGAGCTGTCATGGTGACGTCACAATATTAGAAGGGACCATGTGTATTATGTGATGGCACCCGTACCATCACATCAACTGTGGTTGTGGTGTGCCGCTCTAAAGCAAAGGCAAAATTGAAGTTTTCACCACGGGGCCTCCACTCAGGTACACGATTGTCATCACTGCACAAACTGAATCTGGATTCGTCGCTGAAGGCGACCTGTTCCATTCGGCTATAGTCCTATCCCGTCGAGCGCGACACCACTTCAAACGGAATCAACGAGGGGGGGGAGTCTTTGTCAGCAAACGTAATGGGCACCGATAGTAAATGTCCTTCAGTCAAGCGCCTTGCAATAGTACGGACAACCCGAAATGAAAGTGTTGACAATGAGGCACTTTGCGCTATACCTGCGTGTCGTATGATGTGACGATCTTCACGAATACTGGTCTGTCGAAGTAGAGCCCCTTAAATATATTATATATAGGCCGGTGTATCGCCGCCATTTTGTTGCCTCGGAAGAATATGGTATTCCAGCTTGGCGTCTTTATTGCTTTACTAGCGATTTTAAGAAATCTTGATCGGTCAAGAGCAATAAGCAACAATAACATTCTTATCAACACATATTCACAATATCACAATCCATTCTCAGACGAACCGATGTTATAAACACTTTTCAACTCTGTTGGAAAGTGCAAAAAAGCTTTTCATGAAAAAATAATTTAAAAAAGCAAGAAAAAATAATTAAAAAAAATATTAACCCTCGCTTTCCCAAGATCGAAGCGTTACCGCTGAAAAATTGCTTTCAGGTGCCGCTCGGAACGTTTGGCGAAAATCACCAGCCTTTTGTGTCGTTGAAAAGTTGCGTTTGCTATCTCTGGCTAATTAGCGCACTTTTAGAATGAGGCGGGCTTAAATAAATTTCAACTTCAAAATGGGGTCAAAATGACCCCATCTCTGGAAAGCGAGGGTTAAAGAAAAAAATATTTAATCAGATATAACACAAAACACTTGCTGCAAACTGAAAATTATTTTCTGAATGCCTATTATTGTAGTCATTAAATTCGAACATAAGTTTGAGGAAAGATTATTTCTCAAATTTTTATAACAAAGGTATTCTGATGTTCAGCTAATGAATTTAGATTACATGCTTTGTGTTCATAATCTTTTTAGAATCAGTAGTGATTTAAAAAAGAAAAAAAAAAGTAAAACAATAAACAATAAACACAAACGAGGGAAATGCATCCGCGAGTACCTTCGCTTAGTGTGATGTCATCAAATTAGTATCCAGGCCCTGTAAACAAACAAGTTTTTTCTCTTCTTCGCGGCCGCCCCGCCTAAGCCTGGTCATCGTGTAAGCGACCTCCCTCATCTCGACTGGTCAAAATACCCCCTTACCGTAAAATCAGAACAGTTTACGTGGCGGACTACACGAACTGGCCACCCAGCTTCCATCATCCAAATGATTCTTCTCCTCTCGGCTGATTCTTCTCCTCTCACAGCTGCTCACATTGCCTTCAATGCGATGTAACAGCATCTGTATTTAAAATGCGTCCCTCTACTACAGATTAAGTACACGCAAAGAAGCTCTGCTTACTGTTTTTTCTTTCAAGCTTCCTGTTTTATATTTCAAGGAGAACGGAGTTCAACGTCCTCTAGGGGAATTACATAATGCGCAATCACACTGCCTTTCTAATCCTTTGCACATATGCTTTACATGTACCTTTGTGCAAAGTTTCGTTACGGTCCTACAATTACTTCTTTGTGCACAAATTTTTATGGCTATGAGGGAAAAAATTTTTCTTGAAAAATAAAAACCACATATTCTGTTGTGCATGCACACAAATTTTTATTACATTTGGGCTATACCACTAAGAGTTAAAGGGCTCTGGCCACCTCTCGTTATTTTATGCTCACTCTGTATAATTTTTCATGTAAAGTGCGAAATATGCAGAGTTACTATGCCTAAGTAACTATTTTATACGGTTTTTGTACGATTTAATGGAATATAGAAAACTTTTCAAAAATAGTGGTGCAGAATATTACGGGTAACAGTAACTCAGTAAATGGAGTATATCAAAATCCTTATAAGAAATCGCTTGTAGGAGTTTAATCGCCAAATAATAGTGGATGAAAAGACTTTGAATTGCAGATACACCTCGTTTGAGCTTCAAAGAATGACAAGAACATGAACGAAATTAGGTCCAAAATTCGAGGAGATTATAAATACCGATAATTTTTATTTGAAAGTGATTGAAAATAAATTACAATGTTAAAAACACTGATGGTTTTTGATAGATCGTTTTGTAAGCTTCAAAGGGGTGTAAAGCAATCTGCAAGTAAATGGTTAGTTGTTGCACAAATGAAATGTAAGACATAGGAAAGTTGCATCTATTTCCAAACATGTTACCATTTTTTAGTAGTCTGATGTGGGTTGTTGTTTTTTTTCAACCTCCGATCACACGGTATGAAGGTCAGACATGCGGCAGGTAACTGGCGTGCACAGTATGTGATTGAGCATCTTCTCTTCCACACGCTCTGTCACTGCCGAGTGCAATACGCGAATTCTTGTTCAGCTGCAGTCACGTAAACATGGCTCTTTTTATTGATTCTCCCGCCAAGTGTGAATTGCGAATTATTATTCGTTTCTTGCAGGCAGAAGGAAATAGTGCAGTGGAAATTTATCGAAGAATGAGTCGAGTGTATGCAGACAGCTTTATGAGTGAGGGTGTTGTTCGTGAATGGTGTCGGAAATTTAAAGATGGCCGAACTGATGTGCATGATGAAGGAGGTGAAAGACACAAGTCTGTCGCTACAGACGATTTTGTTCAATGAGTTGACCAAGTGGTTAAGGAAAGGCGTGGGTTCACCGTAAGTGTGAATTATCGATGAAATTTCCGGAAGTTTCAAGAACTGCCCTATACCCTATAGTTACTGAAGAGTTGCGCTACAGAAAAATTTGTGCTCGCTGGTTTCCAATAATGTTAACGGACAACCACAAAACTTGCCAAATAGCAGCAGCTTTCTCGTTTCTTGACCGTTACAATATTGATGGAGAAATGTTTTTGAAATCCATTGTGACCGGTGATGAGACATGAATTCAATATTACGCGCCCGAAACGAAACGACAATCTCAACAATGGATGCATACAAATCTTCCAAACAGACTTAAAAAATTCAAACGAAACTTCAACAACCGTAAGATTATGGCAACTGTTTTTTTTGGGACCAAAAAGGTATGTTGCTTGTGGAGTTTATGCAGCCGGGGACAACAATTACTGCAGATTCTTATTGTGAGACTTTGCGACTCGTACGGAGGGCTATTCAAAACAAAAGAAGAGGCTTGCTGACTTCCGGTGTTATTCTGATCCATGACAATGCCCGTCCTCACAGTGCTCGTGTAACCCAAAGGGGCCTTGAGCAATTTATATGGGACGTTTTCGAACACCCACCATATAGTCCCAACCTAGCGGTCAGAAATTATACTTTCTGCCACTTAAAAATAATTTATATTTTTAAGTGCATTTGGGATTACTAGTTATATTTAAATGTTACTAAATAGAAAAACATAAATATATTAAACAACTACATATTAATAACTTTTAAAGAACATTTTTGCAGACAAAAGCGCTTGTTATTATATTAAAAAAGCAGAATCAAATGATATTTAAAAAAAAATTCAAAAAAGAATTAAATATGAATACATTAAATGAATCTTTGAATGCCAAATGAATCTAAAATGAATGTCTAAAATGAATCTTTGAAATGAATGCTATCTTTTCCCGGAACTAAAAAACTGGCTTGGAGGGCAACGCTTCCAAACTGACGAGAAGCTCAAAGAAACCGTCATAACTCACTTCAAGTCATTGGCGGCAACATTTTATGAAGAGGGTATTTCAAAGTTTGTTCACCGATATGACAAATGCCTCAATTGTCAAGGTGATTATGTCGAGAAGTAACAATTAATCTACATTACTTTTGGTAATAAAATCATTTTTTTATATTTACCCGTTTTACCTTCATAGCCTATCGGAGGTTGAAAATAAATAGCCCTCGTATTTGCAGGGCAATACGCTTCATTGCTGCGTTCTTCATACGTTCTTCATTGCTATTCACCCTCTTCATCATCTTCCGAACCACCAAGCGGCAGAGAGTCGGGAAATTGATAATGCAGGAACTCGTACGTACTGGACCGAAGTACATATGAGATCACATACCGGTACGTATATGTACTAGTATGTGATTCGATGTTTGATAATAAATAAGGTACTATGGTACTAGCTACTAATCTTTAATAGATCTTTGATTGACTGCAGTAACGTTCTGTCTGCAGTAAAGAAAAAATTTGTACAGAAAATATTAAATTACGAAGATTGTAGGCTTCCCCAAAGGATGCTGTCTCCTCACAGAGATATCCTGTAGCAACAAAAAATCTCTGTGAGGAAACCACTTCCTCTCGTCGTCATTTCACGCATAACTTTCGTCATTCTGACTTACATCATCTTCTCAAAAAGGAGACCACCAATTGTCCTCATGTCCTTACTGAATTAAAGTTCGAAAAGAAGTTCTCACAAGAGAAACATGTGCATAAGGGCCTATGTGAATCAAGAAGGCATAAAGAATGTGTTATAACTCCTATCCCTTAGAGGATCCTTAAAGAAGAAAAGAAGAGAATTTTGAACTTGTAGAGAAGGTAGGTGTACTTGAGTATGAGAGAGAAACTTTCTGTCAGGCATGAAGAATAAGAATATATTATTTGTTCCTGTTCTGTAAATACTCTTGAAAATTTTACAGGCATTTAAATTATATTAATTAAAAAACGAAGTGAAATTACTACTTAAATAAATTAAAAAACCTTTTACTACCTCGTTGTTGGCCGTTAAATCTTTCGGTCGGGATCCCGACTCTCATCAGACGGCTTCTCTGTGAGTGATTCTGATTCTTCTGTCGGTTTCTGCCTCTTCAAAATATGGCGCCACCTTCTATTTGGAGTTACTGCGCTGCTGTCATTACAAACGTTTTTATTGGTTGTTATTTCGATCGACTCGCGGAACATGGCGCAATTGTATTCTTCGTAATTAGCTATTTTAGTGGCTTGTTCGAAATTTATATCTATGTTTTCTTGATAAAAAGTTTTGGCTAACGCTGTATTTTGATTTCCAGTTTTAATGTCTCTCATATGTTCTTTTATTCTTGTTTTAATTTTTCTTTTTGTTACTCCGATATACGAGCCGGTTTGTTTGTTTTGATCAGTGTAAGGTATTTTATATATTCCTGAGGTTTCAAGGGGGGGAATAGGATCTTTTTCGTTTCTGATAAGTTGAAATATATTTTTATTAGGTTTTATAGGGATGTTAACTTTGCATTTATTGGCTGCGCGTTTAATTTTGTTTGAGGCACCGCGATCGTATGGTATGGAGGTCGTGAATTTTAAAGGGGGGTTTTGAAAACTAGGTATGTTATCAATGTGTTTTATTTTATTTTTAATGATTTTGTTTACAATTCTTTTTGGGTATCCTGCTTGTTTTGTGAACGTTTTAATTAGGTTTAATTCATTATTTAAGTCTTCTGGGTTATTGCAAATTAGAAAAGCGCGATTTATATCTTTAACGAAAAGTATCCTGATCCTGAAATAGCCCGGACTATAACCACTACTACAAACTTTTTATTGAGGGAAAATTATTCCAAATTTAACAACAAAATTTACCAACAGATGAAAGGCGTCCCTATGGGATCCCCCCTTTCCGGCTTTGCAGCCGAATTTAAACTAAGAAAACTGGAAAATGAAATCCTTAATAAATTAAAAAATAAAATCTTCTTCTGGTATAGGTACGTCGATGACGTATTTGCTGTTATCGACAAAAATTTAAATGTTAATGAAACTCTTAACGAAATTAATAATTTTGATCCAAACATACAGTTCACATGTGAAGAGGAAAACAATAGACAGATCAATTACTTAGATGTCAAAATCATACGCACCAATCAAGAAATTAAAACGACCGTCTATAGGAAACCAACAAATAGCAACGAAATTATTAATTACAAATGCAAAACACCTTACAGATATAAAATTAACGCCATAAAATCATATATAAATCGCGCTTTTCTAATTTACAATAACCCAGAAGACTTAAATAATGAATTAAACCTAATTAAAACGTTCACAAAACAAGCAGGATACTCAGAAAGAATTGTAAACAAAATCATTAAAAATAAAATAAAACACATTGATAACATACCTAGTTTTCAAAACCCCCCTTTAAAATTCACGACCTCCATACCATACGATAGCGGTGCCTCAAACAAAATTAAACGCGCAGCCAATAAATGCAAAGTTAACATCCCTATAAAACCTAATAAAAATATATTTCAACTTATCAGAAACGAAAAAGATCCTATTCCCCCCCTTGAAACCTCAGGAATATATAAAATACCTTACACTGATCAAAACAAACAAACCGGCTCGTATATCGGAGTAACAAAAAGAAAAATTAAAACAAGAATAAAAGAACATATGAGAGACATTAAAACTGGAAATCAAAATACAGCGTTAGCCAAAACTTTTTATCAAGAAAACATAGATATAAATTTCGAACAAGCCACTAAAATAGCTAATTACGAAGAATACAATTACGCCATGTTCCGCGAGTCGATCGAAATAACAACCAATAAAAACGTTTGTAATGACAGCAGCGCAGTAACTCCAAATAGAAGGTGGCGCCATATTTTGAAGAGGCAGAAACCGACAGAAGAATCAGAATCACTCACAGAGAAGCCGTCTGATGGGAGTCGGGATCCCGACCGAAAGATTTAACGGCCAACAACGAGGTAGTAAAAGGTTTTTTAATTTATTTAAGTATTTTACAGGCAATAAATGTATTATTGACCAACTATCTCTCTGTTTGCTTCCTACCTACATAATATGCATACAAACTGGACTAACTGGGACTTATTAAAGTGAAATATTAAGATATACTTTAAATTACATGCAAAACTAAGAAAATTTATTCGAAAAACAATAAACCGTTGGGATAAAGCATTATTAATTCATTCTTTACATTTATGTATTAAAAATTCTTTTAGCAATGCTTTCATCGCCTTTATTTGATGCGTGAAATTATCTAGAACGCATTTTTTATTTTATTTCTTACTTTACACGCTTCAAAATATTAAAGCTATGAATTTCTACTTCAACTATTTCAGATAAAGGCACCTAAATTGTGGAAAATGTATCGTTTGTAAAGAAAAAAGATTTTCATTGATTTTTCTCACAAAATATATGAAACTATTCCTTTTGTCTGAAACATTGAATTGAGGGTTAGATTAAAACGAAAACGTAAAAAGAAAATGATTCGGTGGATCTACACATGTCTAAAAAAATTAAAAAGTAATACTATTACTATAATTAAGAATAATATTTTATGAGTAACCTTACCTACTGGTACTGATAATGAAAATTCCTCAGTTAATTATCCAATAAAACTAGTAAAACATATACTGAAGATTTCCAAATTTCTATCGTCATTCATTTTATTTATTCATATTTAATTCTTTTTTGAAATTCTTTTAAAATATCATTTGATTCTGCTTTTTTAGTACAATAACAAACGCTTTTGTCTGCAAAAATGTTCTTTAAAGGTTATTAATATGTAGTTGTTTAATATATTTATGTTTTTCTATTTGGTGACATTTAAATATAACTAGTAATCCCAAATACACTTAAAAATATAAATCTTATACTATTAAGTGAGCAATATTTGTATATATATTACACTGTTCTCGAAAACGGTAGCTCGGACAGTCACGAGATTTAACACAAAGGTGCCCCCCGAAGAATCATTGTGCACATCGAAGTCAGAATTTCGAATTTCTGTTTAGTTTTCTTTTAATTAATAAAAATATGAAAATAATAAGCTAATAATAGAAAAAAATAAGCCATTTAAATTCAATCCGTAATGTAACTGCTGCCAAAAAAAAAAAAAAAAAAAAAAAAAAAAACGAGTTTATTGTTTTTTCCAACAGGAAAATAAATACATATATCTAAACATGAACAATACTACACACTACTGATCGCAGAGCTTCCAAATTTGGCATATAGGTACCTGGGACCCTGCAGGTGTGCACCTCATCGAGATTTTTTTAAATTTCGAATCTGAATTTTTTAAATTAATGTTTTTTCGATTTTAAACATTGGCTTTTATGTTTCATTTTTCATGAATTTATTTTTCGATTGTAATCGTCTGCGTATCTTAGCAACGGCTATATTATGCAATTTATTTTTTATTTAATACATTTATTTGAGGGCGAATCTTTTTTCTCTTTTTAATTTATTATATTTATTGAAAATAAAATGGTAATGCAGCAGAAAAAATTAAATTAAAATTTAAAAACGTATTTATAACAGTTATGTTTATGTATAATTTTTGTAGTATAACAACAATTATTTTTCATTTGTTAATTTAATTTCTTTAAAAGTTTTTTTTTTTTTTTTTTCTAATTTATAGTATTTGTCAGGAAATAATGGTAGTATATAGTAGAAAGGATTAAACTGATTGGAATTTATTTGTTTTTTATGTATTTAATTCTTTCTAAAAGAAAATCTACTTTTTATTTTATTTCATTACATTGGTCGGAATCAAATAGTAATACAGTGTAAATAGCATGAGCAATAAAATACTTGGTTCAAAAACTAAAATATTTAATAGACGCTGAGATACAGTTATCTTTAAAATCGTAGTTCTTAAATAATAGCAGACCCACCTATCGTCAATAAATACCCATATTGAAATACATAGGAAAGATATTTCTGCAGGCAGTGGTAACCTGCTCCCGATACAGTGCGGGCAGAGAAAGAGCTGCCGTAGTCAGCGAGTACCCGATGCGAGGTCTAGAGCGATTCCAATGTAATTGTTTTAGTTTTTTTTTTATAATGTGATGTGAAAAATAAATAATGATCCAATTCTTTTGGAGATTCATTTAAATATAGTGGCCAGCGAAGCGGGCGTTGCCTGCTAGTTATTTTTAAGTTGCAGAAAGTATAATTTCTTTCATTTAACACTTTCACATTGGAAAATGCAAAATTTGCGGGTTGTGATGGGGCTGTTGTTTTCAAATGAGATAGGGTACTTAGCTTCAGAATTTGACACCACTATTTCAAAGTAATAAATTTCTGTTTATTTAATTGCAGAATTATTTTTTAAGCTGTTATCTTATAAAAATAGTGATGCCAAGGTAAAGCTAGGGGGTCACTTCTGACGTTTTTATTGCTAAAATATTGCAATATGACAGTAAAAAGGCCTGACTGTTAAAGATTTTTTAATAATTAAAGTGTTAAAGATTTTAAATTAATTAAATATATGTATAAACAGTAGTAAAAATAAAGCTCTTGCTTGTTTTTCTTAATTTTGATTTTTGTTTCAAGCTAAATGGCTCTGTTGCTTATATAAATTACAGACAATTTTGAAATCTTAAAATTTTCTAGAAAACATACTGACAAATTTAGTTATAATGAATATTGGTTCAAAATTTTCATAATATATATTTTACAACCTAATTATTATTATATTTTTAAAGGTGAATAAGTGCTCCTAACATTTAATAACAGAAAATTTATTAAAATAATATTATACTTAGGAAAGAAAATGTATGCCCATGTATTGAAAAGATAAATAATGAAATTACACACTTTCTGTCAATATAGTATTTGCCTGCTGCTGCTGTATATATTTGTTTACTCCGCTATTGTTTTTTTCTGTAATACAACTATCTAAATATATAAAATCGTTTGTCCTGAGTGAGTTATTTATCCCCTCCCAGCCCAAACCCTGGGACCTAGAAGCAGGAAATTTTGTGACAATGTTCGTTCTATTACGTAGACATCCATTAAGAAGTGATTTTACAAAATTCGCCGCCTCTCAAAGGGAGGGGGGGGGGGGGCAAAACGTAATTTCACAAAATCTTCCATATCTCAAACAAACAAACGGAAAAAAAAAAAAAAAAAAAAAAAAAAAAAAAAAGATATGTGTAAAATTTTTGCTTTAAAATATAGTTAAAACAAATATCTAAAAACCAATTTCTGGAATTCTAGAAATTCGTTCCCCAAGGGGTGGGGGTGGGGGTGGGGGGCAAAACGGGGTTTCACATGCGCAAAACGTGATTTCACATAATCCTATATATCTTAAAAAAAAAAAAAAAAAAAAAAAAAACAGATATACGTTAAATTTTTGCTCTAAAATATAGCTTTAGAAATTCGTCCCAGGTGTGAAAAAAAAAAAATAAATAAATAAATAAATACAGTTAGATCGTTCAAAATTGGTACAGATAGGTTTTAGAGGCCTGCAAGTCGAATGAGGATATTTTCGAAAGTGTAAAGTTATTAGGAGGGCCAGAAAGGGGGAGCAGAGTGGCTAAAAAAAAATAAAAAATAAAAATAGAGTTAGATCGTTCAAAATTGGTACATAGAGGCTTTTGATACCTATAAATGGATTGAGGAATTTGTAAAATTTTTAGGCAAACTGGGAAGGAGGGACGAAGGGGCAAAACAATAGAAATATAGTTAAGTCGTTCAAAATTGGCACGTATAGGTTTTGGGGACCTAAAAATCGAATGCAGATATTTTCAGAAGGAGAAATTATTAGAATAGAAAGGAAGGGGGGAGCGAAGGGCCAAAAATATAGAAATAAGAGTTAGAGCATTGAAAATTAGCATTATTAGATTTTAAGGCCCGATAAATCGATTGCGGATATTTTCGAAAGTGTAGAATTATTATGAAGAACGGGAAGGGGGCCGGGCGCAGGGTCAAAAATAAAGAAATTCAGACAGAACATTGGAAAATAATGTTATTAGGTTTATAAACCGAGAAAACGATTGCGAATATTTTTGAAAGTGTAAAATAATTAGGAGGGGCGAGAACGGTAGGTGAAGGAACAAGCGCGCACGGCGCGCGTGTGTACGCTGCCGCAGGGGCCAACAATAATGGGGCCCGGACCCATTATTCCACCGATGAGAGAAGAATTTTTTTGTATTTTATATTTGTGTTCTTCCCTTACGATGATATAGTAATTCATTAAGAGTGTCAAACATAAATGCGCGCGCGCAACGTACAATGGCCTGCGCTGCCGAAAGCTGTGGGGACTTGGTGCGACATTTTTCCCGATAACTTTTTTTTCTCTTTAAAAGTAGTGACCAGCGAAGCGGGCGTAGCCTTCTAGTAATTTAATATTTCATAATTATGAATTTTTACTTTCTTCTATACTCAATAGAAGAAAGTATTAGATTCGCAAAAAACTTTCGGCTTCCGGTTGTCAGGGGATTTACACGTTTTGAGAGATCAAGAACATGATTTGACCATTTTTAGAAAATATCTGTCTGTGTGTGTGACAAAATTTTTGTGGCGAATGTATCTCAGGAACTACTGCACAGAATTGCACATAATTTTATATGTAGGTGCACCTTAACCTAAATTACTCCCTATCAACTTTTGGTGTCAACTGCTGAACAGGTGGCACTACTGTGCAGCGGTTTTCACAATTTCCAGTAAGACGATATCTCATGAACTACTGCACAAAAATGCATATAAAGTCATATATAGATATAATTTTATATAAATTAGTGCCTGTCAACTTTTGGTGTTAACAGCTCAATAGCTTGCGCTGCTATGCAGTGATTTCCACAATTTAAGGTAAGGCTATATATCAGGAACTACTCCATAAAAATGCAAATAAATTTATATGTAGATGCATCTTAACATATGTTAGTGCTTTTCAATTTTTGGGATCAACTGCTCAACAGGTGGCACTGCTGTGCAGCAATTTTCGTAATTTAAGGAAGGGTTATATCGCAGGAACTACTGCGCAAAATTGCATAAAATTTTATATGTGGATGCACCTTGACATAAGTTACTGCGATTGAACTTTTGATACTAATTGCTCAACAGGTGGCGCTTTTGTACAGCGATTTTTCAGTTTAAGGGAAGACTATATTTCAGGTTCTAATGCGTATAATCAAACAACACTTGATACGTGAGAAAGCTACTATGAGACATTGTGCCGATTCAATTTGGATGTGCCAATAGGTCGCGCCCCAGCAAACACAGTCGTGTCGGAAACATAACAAAATGATGTCAGATATGTCAGTCTTGTCAGATATATCGATTTTCGCGTAACATTTAGGTACCTTTTCACGATAAAATAAAGTTATATCATCTAATGATGTCTTTAAAATATCGAAAACTTACCGACTTTATGACATGCAATTTCTGTATAAATATTTGTTATCGAAACGACAACTAAAACACGACATATTTATGACATCACACTAACCTGTCCAAAATATGATATAGATCTGATATCAGAAACATGTTAATTTTTTGACATCCGTTTTTGAAGTATCGAAAAGTTATCGAATAAACATCATTGGCATTGCTTTGGTTTGCTAGCCGTAACCGCTAACTGAACCACATTGTTTTGTTTACAAGCCGGGGAAACCGAACCGAAGCTCTCGTTGATCCTGTTTTGGATATTTTCATGTATTTTGCTAATTGATTTAGGTAAGGAATTTTCTTCTTTATTACATGCTCTTATACTTCTCAAAAAATTAAAAGAGAATATGGTATTGACTTTTTAGAAAATTATAAACGTATCTGGTGTTTCATACTTACTTCAGTTAAGAATGTTTCTTCGGAAATTTGTTATTTTATGATTCGCACGTTTAGGCTTAATCTGTATCATAAATGCATTTTGATTTTTAAAAAGTCAAAGTACTCACTTATTTTAATATAAATTCGAGAATATAATTGATAATATATTCTTGATTGATAATAATAATAAACTTTGTGATATCCTCCGGTGCTAAGTTTAAATAATATAGTAGAAGGTAAAATATTCATAGTGTTAGTCTTAGTTACTAGACTATTCCAAGCCAGTATTGTATTTTAATTCTATGAGAAACGTATTTTTCATATTTCTTAAACAATAAAAGCCAAAATCTTAGGAGAAAGAAATTGCGAGTTATTTATACCTACTATTTTAACTCGTTTGCAGAAGAAGTAAATGTAATGATTGTAGGTATCGTTACCTTTTATAAATGTTGTGAGTTATTCATGTCTGCATTGAATATTTTGCAGCGAATACAATAAACAATGTTCAATTATAAAATTTAAAATAAGAAAAACATCAGAAAATATTGTATTTGGAATTACAGTGATAAATAAGAATTAAGTATGAAAATAAGATTGTTCATTTAAATGGATGAACATAAACTATCCATTTATACTTTCTCAATTAAAATTGAGTTTGACAATGTTCATCGTATTGAAATCTTGATAACAGATGATGGTATAGAAAACATTAATATGATAATGAGAGAATTTGTCAAAAATGCACTATATATTATGAAGTGAGTTTTCAATTTTATATGTTTAATATTAGATATATATAAAGTGTTTGATCAGTGTCAAAACAGGCTACTCGGGAATAAGCTTAAAATTGTTTATTGTTATTGCATCACAATATTGTAAAATTTTAAGCCAAAGAGGAATTACAGCAATCTATTTGCTAGTCGTAAATAAACTTTTTAATGTTGGGAGTAAAAGTCTTTTAAAAATGCACCAGGAGCTTTCATATTTGTTTACCACATTTTTTTTTCTCCCCAAATTGTAGATGCTGTGAAGTAAACTTTATTTCAAAAACAAGGCATGACATTGGCATAATTCTGGTAAGTTTGTCTTTTTTTTTTATACTAACTTTCTTCATTTGAAAAATTCCATGCTATTTTATTTTACAATTTTTACATTTTTTCTCAGAGTTATATAATACATTATATCTCAGATCTTGTATAACAATCTATATAAATAGAGCAAAAAGTTTGTCAGGAAGACATCTGGGTGGACCACTCCTATTTTTGATTGGTCTAGATTTAACTACTTTGGTGGTGAAAGTTGGCCATTCATTTTAGTAAAAACTGAGGAATTTTTTTAAAAGATATCTTCATAGATGTTATACTTTTTAAAAGAGCTCTAAAAATTGTTCATTTTTTGTGTAGACATTATATGCGTCAAGTTATTAAATATATTACGTTGCAAAGTTTTCTTTTAATTAATTAAAATATGAAAATAAATATTAGTTATAATTTAATAGTCTGTCATTTCGGCGATGAGTTGATATGGGTATCGCAAATTCATAAGTAAACATTTTGGTGAGAAACATTTGAGCTACTTCAGTGCCAAATTTCAAATTCCGCCAAAAGGTCCAAGCTCTTTCAATGTTTTTAACATAATTTTTCTCAATTTTATTTTAAATAGTTTTGTAATGTGAGTGCCCAGTGGGAGAAATGCCGCGACACGGCAACATAGTCGCGGACACAGAAAAACGGCTTGCAGACAGTTTTTGTCTGCACTAATAAAAAAAATAGTCCCTAACTTTCAGACACTCTTTGTCTGTACTACTAAAAAAAAATTGCCCACAACTTTAATACAGTTTTTGTCTGCAGTCATAAAAAAATGTCTACAATTTAGACATTTTTCGACCGCGACAATGCGCTACTGATGTATGATGTCTTAGACACTCTCTGGTAGGAACTCTAGAGCCCCCTATAGGGGCCTTGGTAGGAACACAAAACAGTGCTTAACAAGGACGTCCTAGGAGCCTAGATCTCCCTTGATAGGCAGTGTTATGCATGTATTCTTTTCTCCTGTTACCTGTTACTGAGATTCTACGGGAATGTAGGAAAGTGCTAATTTCATTTAAAACTGCTCCAAAACTTCTCCACTTCAAAATTCACTTATAAAAATTTCTGTATCAAAACTAAAACTAATACTTTTGTTATTTATAATTATTTATATTGTGTTTTGTCAAACATTGCTATGAAATATTTAATTGAATGAGTTAAACTTATTATTTTGTAATTGTTTATACTATATTGTTCTGTAGTAAAATTGTATTGTGTATTGTTGCACGAGATCACCACTGTTGTTAACACCTCCCCCCAGATTGTCGCTTTCAGCTTTCAGGCTTTTTGATACAGATTACGAAATTTTAAAAACCTGTCGCAGACAGCTACAAAATTTTCTGTCACTGGATGCAAGTGGGAAAAAAAGGTAAAGCATACTATTAAATTTGTCTAATTATACAAATTACCTCCGTATAAAATATCCCCTGCACTTTTCGTTCTGTTTATTATCAAAAAGAAAATGACTAATGCAGTTTTTCATGTATTATTGACATTTCTATAAATGAAATTAAATTATCCAGTACCAAGACGTTGTGGTGAAGAAGTCACTGCCTAAGTCAGCGAGGGCCCGAAACGAAGTTTTTAAGCAATTTCAATGTATTTTCTTTTTAGTTTTAATTTGTAGAACGGTATAAAAAATATTGATTCTTTTTTAAATTCATTTAAATGTAGTGACCAGCGAAGCCTGCTAGATAAATAGATTGAAGCTGCGAAAATATTTTTTGAAATCACTCTGTTGTTTACTAAATTAATTTTATGAATAAATTGTATAACATTAACTTTATTATTGAGCAGGTAAGATTTATTGTATAAGACTTTATGAAAAAGTTAGTGATGATTCTGATAAAAATGACGCTCCGAGGATATATAAAAGTAAGTTAACCTGATGGATGTTTTAAAACTTAATTTTCTTATTTTTTGATAAATTTACATGAAATTTTCATGCATGAACTTTTATCACTGTTACTTTACTTATTTATTTTTATTTTTTTGTTGCATTTTAGTGATTGCATTTTACCAAAATTTCATATAAAATTATCAAAAACAAGGAAATTAAGTTTGTAAACATCCATCAGCTTGACATATTTATTTATTATGCATCCTTGGAACACTGAGCATTTTTCATGAAATTAAAAAATTTATTCACAATAATATAAATTCAAGAAAATGGCCTACTTGGAAATTCTTGCTAAATTTTTCGATGTGGATCCACACCATGATCAGGCTTAAACTCCGAAAATCCTAGGTGTTGTGTCAGCACTTCTGTTACTTTACTTCTACCTTTTATGAGGTGTTTTCATTTTTCGACGTCTGTAGGTGACTTGCTTTGGTTACAACTTGCGCATGGGTCGGGTCCCGACAGACAAATTTTAAATCAACCTGAAACCCGACGAAATTTTTTTTTTCAATAACCCGAACCTGACAAATTTTTTTCATAATCCTGAAAACCAACCCGAACCCGCAATAAAGATTTTTTTGCGACCCGAACCCGCTTTCTTTATACCCAAAACTCGAAAGTGAATGAACATTACTAATTCATCTAAAAATCATATAAATCTTTTTTAAATTAAAAAATAAGGTAAATTTTCACTGTCACACATTGGTAAATTATTTTAAAAAGAATTTAAAATGTTATTAGTAATTGTATTAAGTTGAAAATTTAAAATTTTGAAAAATGGATTAATAATAATTTTTAACCATTTATGTGAGTTGTGGATTTCGAGATTTCAAAATTATGCTTCAAGTTAAATGTTAGTAGTTTATTGTTTGTTTAGTTCTTATATTCTAAAAAGAAAAAGGAAAGAAAGTAAGTTGGTTGGTTGTTTTACGTTGCATTAGTGCTGATTTTTTTTTTTTCAGGTTGTGCCCCCCCCCCCACCTCCTCTCCTGAAATTTTTTCTGGTGATGCCACTGCTTGAGATTCACATTAACGAGGTTCAACTGTATAAACTAATCTTCATTTTGATGAGGTTTGTGGAAACAGTTTATGTTAAAAGTAATTCATGTTAACAAGGTTTGACTGTATATTCTTTGTTATTAATCCTTTTTTTATACCGCAAATCGCAAATGTATATTAATTTCTGTATTTTTGTATTTGCACTGTTTAGCCACACCTTCCTAATATATCCCGATTTTCCTCCTCCACCGCTACTTTAGAAAGTAGAAAAAGAGGGGAAAAAAGGCTAAAAACCCCATAGAAATAGCATGGGAAGAGAAACAAAAAAACTCACAATGTCAAGTGTGTTAAAAAAAAAAAAAAAAAAAACAGGCTCACACCGGAAGTAATAAAAGGACAAAATTGACTAGAAAAACACATCGAAGAGCGGGAATCGGGCGGGCTGGGGCATGGGTCCTACCGTCCAGGATTAATACGACTCGCCTAGTATAATGAATGAAGTATAGCTTGAATGGTATTTTAGAATATATATATTTTTTTTAATCAAAATTATTCTTTTCTTATTTTTATAATTGCGCAAAATTATAACTAAAATTTTGTGTTAATAAATACATAAAGGTTTTTTCTTCTTAAATATTTCATTTTTGTCTGATTTGTGGATACAATTTTATGTAATAAATTTTTATTAAATATTGCATATTTATACAGGATAGTTATAATTAAATTCTTATGAAATGTACAAGTTTATATCCTTAACTTTCTATATACCAAGTTTGGTGGCAATCTACTTGCCCGTTTTAACTGCAGAGTGTTGTACCAAAAATTTTAATTATAATGACTCTGTATTTATATATTCATAATTTTTTAGTTTGTTTATAAAATAAATATCTCACATTAACACATTTCTTTCAATAATGCATAAAAATAATGACATTCTCAGTACTACTCTGTATTGGCCAAATACTTAGCCCAAATTTGGCCGAGTACCAAGTATATACAGAGTATATACTCTCAGTTCACCTCTAATTAAGTTTTTGTATCATAAAACGGCTCTCCAAAGGTGAATTTTCATCAAATTTTGTAAATTTTTTCAGGTACTGTCATTAAAAAATTAATTAAAAAAAAATAATAATAATAAAAAACTGTTAGTAAAATTATAAATTTAGCCCCCCTCACAATTAATATTGTGAGGGGGTGGGGGGCTAAAGTCCTCTTAATCCCCCCATTCAATTATAATGCCTACTCGTTCTCTCTCTCTCTCTCTATATATATATATATATATATATATCGGGGTTCGAGTCCCGGTCCAGGCATTATTTTCACTCAGTCGGAAAAATAAAATTTCATTTAATATGATTTTCTTCCGCAGTTGATGTGTGACTTTAATAAAAAATTGTATCACTAAAAATTGGTTTTTCAGATTCAGTGCGCTTCAAAACATGATATTAAACAAAAAGAAAAGCCAGAGTTGAAAATAGAACTAAAAAAAAAAAAAAAATACTTTGTTTATAGTGTGGGTAAAAGAAATTAATTATCGTTCCTGAGCAGTGTTCATCAACATAGTAAAATGTAGCAAAAAGTACTTCCATCAATTACATCTAATAGAAAAGAATGTTTAACTTAATTTTAGGTAGCCCTGTGTTTGTCTATAAACTATATACACTTCACACTGTGCACTTAAATTTATTTTTATAGGAATAAAACTTAATACAAAATTAAGTACACTTCCAGCAATTTCGAAATATAGTCCCAGTGCATCCAAATACTTTGGGTAATCCTGTAAACAATCACCAGTTTGATGACTGATTGTTAGTGTGGGAAATTGGGTGGGGGGGGGGAATCAAAAGACATATGAGTGAGAAGTATTGAACAATTTTACTTTTATATAAGTTATAGAATAAATAAAATTAATCCTTATATTGTAATACAATAATTAGACTATTGCCCGTGAAGAGTACTGATTATTTTATTGATTTCATTGTTTTTCCTGAATTTTGTTTGTTTTAATTTCACAAAAGGAACTTATTAAATAATGATACCAAAATAATATTGGATCAAAATTTTATTTCCAGTGATATTTTATATTTTTCATTTCTTCCTGTGATATGTTTGAAAGGGTTTCTATACAATATACAAGGCTCGAAATTAACAATGTTCTCTTGGTCTGGGATGATAAAAATAAATGGTAACAGACCCATCAAATTAGGAATTCTAATAGGTCTACTAGACCACTGACGCTTTTCAATTTTTTTGTATTTTTTACTTTTCCCTAAAATTGCCTGTAAATCTGTCACAGAATATTATATTATAACAATAGAAGTATACTTTATAATTGTTAATATCACCTATTCTCTGTAATTTTCATTTAATTTCATTCTTATAACTTTTTACCTTTAATTCTTAATAGTTAATACATGACATTAAGCATGTTTATTAAAGCATAAATTGTTTATACATAAATGACTTCATTTGTATTTTTTAATTAATTTACAAAAGTTTGTTGTACTTGACTTGTAAATTTATAAACAAAGTCTTAGTGAAGCAAACAGTTTACAAATTTTTAAATATTTGTAAAAATATAATAGAATGAAAGAAGGGACTAGTCAAAGTATGTACGGACCAGTGAAATATGGAAATTGCTGAACTTGTAAACCAGTAGCTTTGTTTTCTTAATTTCTACCCCTGATTATATACAGTGCTTGCTGCTTAATCTGATCAAATTTTCAGGGCCAGAATCAAATCAAGGCAAACTACTTTTAAAACCGCGATTTAATAAAATCAACATCACCGGTTAATAAACTCATAAAAATTTCAACAGAAGCAAAAATGTATATCTATGAAAAGCTAGAAAACAAACTTTGAATTTCATTTGATTTTTTTTTTTTTTTTTTCTTTTTTTAAGAAAATACAGCAAGTCATTAAATTATCTTTCTTAAGGAAAATTTTACGTTCTGCAGCATAGTAAGCAAACAAACATGTTCTGTCAGGTTTCCTAGCAACAAATTCATGGAAATTTTTGTGCATGGAATAATTTTAGTGCAATAGTAAGTTACAAATGTGCTTTGATTGGCGATCACAGTTTTTGTCATTAACTATTAAAAGAGTTTCTAGTTCTTACATTGAAATAATTAAAAAACAATATTCTGCTAGTAAAAAATTAAACTTGAAGAAAAAGGCCTGAAATTTTGTCAAATTATGATTTTCCTCAAATGTAACCAAAAGAAGCAGCATCGAAAATTTGATTTTTCAAAAAAAAAAAAAAAAAATTATGAAGTTTTCTTAAAGATAATATTGCTGTGTACACATTATAAAAAATGAAAATATAAAGTAGAATCAAGTAGAAGAAGCAGACCGTCAAGGCAGCACTTCTATATTTGTTAAAAAATGACAAGTTACAGAAAATTCCCAACTCTCGTGCGGTTTTGTGCATAAAAACTAAAAAGTTCGTATGAATGATGAGGGTCAAGAACTTTACAACTATAGATTTTATTACTATGGATGGCTGGTTGATAAACTAGAAGATGTGTGACTATCGCAGCTGCATCCATCCCAAAGCATTCGAAGTCAAAGTATAAAAAAATTATTTTTTGTGCAAACTTCATAGAGCAAAGCAAGATGTGGGTTTTAACGCTACTCTGACAAAACGGATGTTCAGTCAGATTTGTTGAAAGAATGATGCAGCTCAGATCTTATATGTTGGTTAACGTGCACTGTTTTTTCTTTTTTTCTTTCTTTTTTTATTTTAACAAAACATGCTGATGTGTTCAATGTCAAAAACATTGTTGGATGCGAGAAAATTAGACAACGTAATAACTGATCTTCTGACGTGCAATATGACATAGCTGTTAATAAAATACCTTTAGTTTTTTAAGGAAGAAAGAAACATTGGTGCTTTAAAGGAGTGAATTTGCCTGTGGATTAACATAATAATAAGAAAACATAAGTGATATCTGCAGTCCTGATTTTTTCATGAAATGAAACAAAATGCTAACTGAAAAAATTATTCTGGTTTAGAACAATTGCGTTGCATAGTAGGTTGCATATTTAATGTATGATTAAGCTTCTTTATTTACCTAATATATTTATTTATTTAACTTTTTACATGAGAAATGTCTTTTTCGTCCATTTTATCTTTGTAACGGAATGTCGATTTGTATAACTTGTCCTTTATTGTCATTTGAAATAGCCATTTTGGAATAACTTTTTCGATAAAATCGTTGCTTACAAATCATTAGAAGCACCAATCATTAAGGTTTCAGTGAAACACTGGAAAATATGAACTGTTTTTTAATCATTAATAAACATAGGCAGTAACTTTAAAAGGGTTCGGGCTCATTTTTATGTCCCAATATCACATAGGCAAACTTTCTCACTTCTCTTATCTCGGATAGTGGGTAACAGAAAAATAGGCTATCTGCTTGTCTATTCTTACTCTGCTTAGAGAAATAATGGTAGGAGAAACGAAACTGTCGAAGAGATTAAAACTTTTAGGCATGCACTAAGCAATTTTCCTTTCTCGGGCTAGGGCGATCGTCGGGCAGCGTACATACAGACTCGGCATTCCAAGAGTAAAAAGAGAGGTTAAATATGAGGTTATAAGATGGCAAAGTTTTGTCATATTTAAATCTATAAAAAGAATGCTTTCTGTCACTGAATCGTGTAAGAATTCTGTATATAAATAGATTAAATTTTTACTCGCCATTGGCGAGCTGGCAAGCGGAAATTTCGCACCCTGATATAGACCGTATGAACTTGTTCATAAACTCAGATGGATAATGAAAGTTTGGGAGCAGGCCTTTAATGCTACATTTTTGTAAAGATTTAAACGCTGAATTCTCCGTAAAGAAAAAAAAAATCACTAATAATTTTTTAGAAGCCTAATATTTAATTAATGTAGAAATATTAATTAATTCAATGTGTATTATGTGTTTTTTAATTTTATACAGATTAATTTATTAATTTTCAATTAATAATTAGTTAAATATCTTTTTGAAATTTAAATCATGTTTATTATTTCCATTTATTGTTCCATTTTGAAATTTCTTTCCAAATTAGTAGAAGAAATATTTTTTTCTACAGTTTGGGAATATTTGTCGGATATAAAAATCAGCCGCTTAAAATAAAATTACTTTGGCTCAGAACAAACGTGATTTTACTGAGTGTCGGGTACTGTTTATATATATATACGTATAGATATATAAATATATATATATATACTGTAAAAACCCGCATATGGGCTGCATTCACGCACAAGGCCGCACTAATATAATTTCGGTTACAGAAAAATTAAATTTTGCAGAATCTTCACACCACGTGTAAGAACCTCACTTCGAAAAATAAATTAACACTTAAAATTACATAAAAACAAGTACTAGCTATTTATATATTCATAACAATATTCATCATTTTAATATTGGATATATCGGCAAGGTGCATTGCTGCTTTGTTCGCCTGACAAAAAGTTGTATTTTCTTTTGACCCAAAACAATTGTTGCCAATTTTTGCATTTTATGGTGTTTATTCAAAGTTTTGTAATTATTGCTTTTTAACACCAGTTGTGTGGTGCTTTTTCCATTTATTTATATATATATAATTTTTCTCGCTCCTTTGGGCTTCTTGCACCAGGTGAATAGATGTGTGAATAATTCTGTTTTCCTTTTTTTGTTTTATTTGTTAAATTGCCTTCCCCCTTTTTTTTTCTCATTTATTGTGCATTTCATTTCAAATTTTTCTTTTACCAATTATTTTTTAACTAGCAAACTCTTGCAAAATTTTTACAATTTCTTTCTTTTTTGTAAACTTATCTTTAAAATTTGAAACTTGTAAGTTTTATACCAATTTCACCACGCAATATGATTTTTTTTTTCATACATCCCCAGGTAGGTTAGCTTTAGTATAGGTCCCCTATGATGACTTTTAATTTTTTACCGCCATGTTGGCGATGCCTTTTAATTTATTCCTTTTTGGCATAATTTTTTGTTAAAAAAAAAAAAAAAAAAACTTAGTACCTATTTTAATTATATTTTTTATTGTTGCGTTTTTTAGTCAATTTATAACACAAAGTTCATATTTTGTTTCTAGCTATAATGTATTGCCAGGTTTAAAATGACGTCTGCAAAGATTGTAAAGATGCAAATTTTAAAAATAATTTTTTCCATATAATTATCTCATCAGACAAATGTCCTCATTTTTTTTATTAGGTCACTGAACTAAGTCCGCATGCTTAAATGTTGTTTATATATATATATAATCCTCGTGTATTTTATTGTCACTAACGTATCGTTTCTACAAAATATAATCGTAATTGCTCCACGTTAGAGAAATATTATATAGATTGTTTAACCCCTTTTTTCCTTTTTCGATTTTAACTCCGCCCACTTTTGGGTTTTGAATTTTCTTTTTCATTTATTTGTGTGAGATGCGTTACCACTTTGTTTGCAGCACTCATACATACTGCGTTCAGCTGACAAAGGATCATGTTTTCTTTCAGCCCGAAACAATTGTCGAGAGTTCTTGCATTTTATGGTTATCCTTTTCTAAATGTCAATTTTTTATTTTAATTAATTTTTTTTTTCTTTAAGTTGTCTGATTTTACTGAAGCATTTGTTTTAAATTTGACGATTTTTATGAAGTATTGATTGCTGCAAATTATGGCTGTCACACACGAATTGCATTAGTGCTTGTTTAGTGCAAAAAAAAATAAGCATGGCATTGCAACTTTTCACACTTAAACATTGAAGGAGGCATAGAAATGAAAATTGATAGAATCTCTAACTTCAAAAGTTTTGGTAGACTCCTGCCCCAGAGAAATTTAATACTCCCTTTTGCAGGTGGCAGAAATCCAAAGCATAAACAAGTTCATGATAGGTAACTTACTTATGGCAAATCTAGTGAGCAAGTTAGGTGTATGAGCAGGGCTATTGTGACTCGATTTGAAACCTGCTTTGTGTGTTCAAGTTAACACTGCAATGGCATGGTGCTTCGTACAACCTCTTGGGAGACAATGTGGTGTTGGTGTGAAGGGTGGTTTTTTTTTTTTTTTTTTTATTGAACACTGGTTGGAAAAGTAGGAAACAAAATCTTATTAGTGTTTTATATTTAATTTTTTTTTTTTTTTTCCCTTCTGAAATGAGCTGGACTTTTTTGTTCCTATTTTATAATAAATGTACTAATTGTTTATATTTTTCTTAATATTTCTCTAGGGTTTCTTCTTCACCTACAAATATGGACAAAGTGCTATTGGCAGAGAACATGACTGAAAGAAGCTGAATTTTAAATTATATGAATGTATTTATTTTGTGAGATTTAAAAAATAAAAAAATAAATAAATACTAAGGAAATAATTTCTTTAAATTATGTGTCCTTTAACTGATTCTTTATCATGATGAAAATTTGTAGAATTCTTTTTGTTTTACAAATAAAGAGATATATAAATAAAGGCCATATTATATCTTGAATATTGCAGTCGATTGAGTTCAAATTTGGTAAGTATATTATATATCATGGTTGATATTACAAAAATAAGTGTCTTTTAAGTTGTAGACCTGTAAATTAACTGTTGTACTTCATCACAATATAGTATTTCTAATATGGGGACTTTTTCAGGCCACAATACAATATGTACTTTTTAGAATGCTTTTTTATTCAGCCGGGTTGTCTGCCATCGAGCCACTTTTCTGCTATATTTTGAGCCTAAGGAAGCAGAAATGTAGCAAAAGCGATTTCACCTGTGATAGCTGTGATTGTGAGGCAAAAGCGCTGGGCTATGAATCCAAAGGTCATAGGTTCGAACTCACTCGAGGGCAAGTGTTTAAAAATGTTTTTTGTTTAATTCTAAATTGTTTATTGCTAATTAAAAAGAATGCTTTTTTATCGGCATCCTAAAAATTAGTAAATAAGGCAAAATTTTCTGTACTCAAACCAATTAATAGATAAAAAGCATTCATTGATGACTAGATCCTATAACACACTTTGTCATCAATGAATGCTTTTTATCTTTTAATTTGTTTGAGTACAGAAAATTTTGCCTTATATTCAGCCATGTTGTCTTTCTTTCTGCCGGTGTGTCATCGAGCCACTTTTCTGCTATATTTTGACTTGAGGGTCATCCCTATGAATATGAGGGACTAGCTTTTAAGTTACAAGTAAAAAATAATATTTAAAAAAAAGAATGCTTTTTTAATCGGTGTCCTAAAAAGTAGTAAATAAGGCAAAATTTTCTGTACTCAAACCAATTAAAAGATAAAAAGCATTCATTGATGAATACATTCTACTATATAATAACACACTTTATCATCAATGAATGCTTTTTAACTTTTAATTGGTTTGAGTACAGAAAATTTTGCCTTATTTACTACTTTTTAGGACACTGATAAAAAAGTTTCTTTTTCAGAATCTTTTAGATTTTTTTTTTTTTTCCTGTTCATTTATAAGATTTAATCCTGCAAAAAATTATATTGGTTGCACTAGTAACAATTGTTATCTTTCAAATATGGCTAACAAATTTATTTTTATAAGAAATATTCATAAATTTCCTAAAATAAATATTGTCATTTCCACATGAAATAAAAATACACTTCACTAGATCCTAATTTGCTTTTTCACAAATAAACAACCCTCTCCCCCAATCTCTGCAGAAGGTAAGGACAGGAAGAAAAAATAAAGTTTTTGCCTGAAAATTCTTATAAATTTGTAGCATCACATATTTATTTGATCATCTTTTTTTTTTTTTTTTTTTTTTTTTTTTTAATTTCATAATGCAAGAATTTAACAAAAAATTATTAAATAATTCTCTGTTAAACCAATGTATGTGGTGTTGAGAATTAGGGACCACAACATGCGAATTGCATTTCAAAAAACATATTTTGTGTAAAAATCAAACTCAGAACCATAATCTTTTTGTACAAATGTTGAAGGAAGAAAATTATCAAAAAAGAATGAAGAAAATGAAAAATTTCAATTGCTAACTTTAAATTGTTTTTGGAAACTCCTGCCGAAGAAAAATTCAATGTTTTTTCTGTGAGTGACAAGAAAACCTGAATACAAAGGAATTCATGGTAAGTATCTCTTATAGCAAACTGTCTGGCAAGCGTGCTAGGCATAGATGTGAGTGGCATGCAGTGACTTGATTCAGCATCTACATCTCATGGTAGACTTTGGGCTTCAATAGTGCTGTGCTTTATACAATGGTTTAGGTAAACAATGTAATAAAGTATTAAAGTTGGTTGACTACACAAAGGTCATAGGATTTGGAAAAGTGAGGGTCTTTCTAAATGGTTTTATCCTGTATTTAATCGAATTTCAGAAAAAAACCCAGAAAACTGTTAAACACAGATTGGAAATAAATCCAGTATTTCCTGTCTACCAACTTCAAGAGCAAAACCTCTTTGCCATGTGGGAAGCAAAACTTCAAGGATAATGTCAAACATTTTATTGTGAATAATGCAATTAAAACTTAAAAAAAAAAAAAAAAAAACTGCTGAGTAGGTGCATTAAATAGATTGTTTTATTTTTTGAAAATTTTTACAATGTAAAATAATTATAAATCAGTGAAATCATATTGAGAAAATTTGTGCTTAATCCTTGTGCACGATTTTACTGTCAGTTCTCCCAAAAACACAAAATTTGACAATTATGAAATAATTGAAATAGACGTTAAATGTGATGTCAAACAGTTTAGCAACAGCTGTTATGATTCAGAATTTTTTATGTATAAGTAGCATGAATAAGAATCAATTAAGACTAGACAATCAAAACTTATTTGGAATTCAATAAAAAATTTGCATAAAACATTAAAACAAATTAGTAATGAAATTTTATCTAAATGTAATATAAAAGTATTTTCCCTTAAATTATTCATTTATTTTATCTTAAAAAATTAACAAATTTTTTCTTGTGAAAAACTTAAAAAAAAAAAAAAAAAAAAAAAAAAGAATTGTTTTTGCTGAAAAAATCTGTAATGTATTAAATATATTTTTTTTTAATTAATAATTTAATTAAAAATGTAAACAATTTTTAGTTCAAATTAAAAAAGAAAACCTTGCAGAGACTCATCTCAATACCTCCCACACATAAATTCAAACACTCAAATACTACACGCCACTTTCTTGTACTGTGTGTTTCATTTGTTCTCATAGCGACAGATGAAACTTTTTCTGGGGTCATATCTAATCTTGACCTGCTAAAAGGGGGGGGGGGGGTACAAATTTTACACTCTACCCTATTATATATTGCACTGACCAACAATAATTTTTGATTTAAAATCATAAGTCACACTGGAAAGGGGGGGGGGGGAATGGATTGTTTCTAAGCTTGTTTGTCCTCTGATGTAATATTCCTCTCTTTCAGTAGTGAAGACATAGTGTGTAACAAAAGAACTCCAAACATTCCGTAGTATTATTCACAAGAAATCTCTGTATAATACTAAATTGTGGTTTAAATAAATTGAGAGTGATTTTCTGGTGGAGAGTGCTGTGCAATGATCTGGAATATCTGAAACACTGCATGCTAATACATATATAAATATGCCTTTTATGAAACATTTTTTATGGACTGTTCAAATTTAAAGGATAATAATTAATAATAAAAATAAAACTTATAAAAGCTTTTTTTTTTTTTTTTTTTTTTTTTTTTTTTTTTAAGAAAAAGAAATTTATATCTAATAATTTACTAAAATCAAAATAATTTATCAAAGCCTTTCTTTTTAAAGAAAAAAAAAAAAAATGCTTTGATAGATGTATTTATATATATATTTTAGTGGATAAACTCAAAGCTTTAATTAGTTGCTTTTTAATTACAATAAAGATTGTCCATAACAGAATTTTTAAAATGGATTTACTTTTAATAATTCTTAGTTTTGATTTAGTAAATCATTCAAATGGGACTACTTAAAACTTAAAAAAAAAATGTAATTACATGCCATAATGAAATACATATATATATATATTTATTTAATTTAAATTATGGTTTTCTTTAATCGTCAATTGCGAAAAATGAACTAATAATTTTTTGAAACTTTTAAGTAAAAATATTTTTAAACTGCTGATTTTTATTTAATTTATTTTTGTCAGAGTTACCACCATTTGACTGTACCGTTAAAATATAGTTAAATATATATATATATATATTAAAGAAAAGAAATCGATACCTGTAAAAATAATTGTTTTGTGTTTATGTAGAGAAAATATTAAAATTATGGATATTAAAATTGACAGGAAACGCAGACTTTCGAATAACTGTCGGCAGCTTGGCACAAGTCCGATATGTATCATATATGCGTCAAATATAAGCATCGAAATGGCAACATAAAGGTATCGATGAAGTGTCATTTTTTTAACATTTTCGTATCGGAGCTATCGATGGCGTTCGTATTTGTATCAGATACACGATGCCGGACCGACACCTATTCCCGTATCGCTACGGGTATCGATTTCGCGGACAGTTTCGACACAGAAAAGTTACGAATTGCTGGCATCGTAATGATACCTTTCGTGTTTGTCGTAAGATATCATTTTGGTGTCAATATGATAGTTCTGTGTTTGCTGGGGCTGCTATAGGGCAGTTTTTCTCGAGAACGAGAATGCTATATTTCAACTTCTATGGCATCTATTTGTATGGAACTTGATACGTGGGTTAAAAATTGCCTGCATTCATCATGCTAGATAATTTTAATAAATAACAGTTTTTGTAAATTATTTGAACTGAGGGAATTTATATAGTAAAATATAGAAGAAAGTCTTGTGGTGGCCACAATATGCTAGTTAGCTTGATTTTTTTGTATGAAATTTACAAATAATAGTCATAAGTTTTATCTTCAAATGCATAATATTAATATTAATGTGAAATAAAAATTATATTAGTATATTGAAATAAATTTACAACGAAAACAACATTACAATTTTGCTCTTTTTAAAGGCAGTCTGAGAGTAAAAATTTTTTAAAAACTTTATATTGAAACTCATTTTCTCTAAGAAGTAAAAATATATGTAAAAAAAAAAAAAAAAACGAAAGAAAACAAGAATTTAACGATTTACCGAATTTCAATTTGTATACTTAAATCATATTTCTAGTATACTCAATATTATTACATGAACTTCGATGCATTTGTAAGCACATAAAATCATATGTCTATCTATCACCATTTGCGTTCTGACATATACTTTTACAAATTTACAAAATATTATTAAAATGCAGATACAAAAATTTACTATCAAGTGTATTATGATATCTAAAGCCTGTGACTAGGCTCAGATTTTTAATGTGTTAAACTGAATTTATTAATATAAAACATAAATCAATAAGTCCTGAGGCTGATACATGTAGACGGCTCTTGTAATAAAAAATTCATACGATTTTTAGAAAATATCAATCTACAAACGGTACGTGTCACAATTTCCTGAAAATTCAAGCACTAGGTTTCAAGTTACTGTGGTTTTAGTGATGCTAATTTTGTTATTTTCTAAACAATGAAAACAACGGAATTTCATCTATTAATTAAGCATTTATTTTAACAGGAAAAATATCATTCAATCAAAGTAATGAGTTGATAAATGTTTTAGGAACTCTGGTCAAACGAAAACAACCGTCGAACATTGGATTACTGAATTTAAATAAGATTGTACGAACACCAATGAGGCTGAGTGCCGAAGTAGCCTGAATGTGATAGACATTCCAGGAAACATTAAAGAAAAAAAAGAAAAGAAAAGAAAGAAAAATGCACAAAACTCAACGCGCAATTTCACCGTTTTGGAACACAGTAACGCGAAGTTGCATGATATAACTAAAAATATCATAATGCCGTGTACACTGTTAAAAATTTCAACAGAAAACTATTGGTAATTATTTATCGTAAGTCTTATCAAAAATTACACAGAAAAAAATAACAGAGCTGTAAAAAAATCTATTTTATATGTGTATTTTAATGACTAGCATTAATTTAATTAATTATTGATGAGAATATGTTTGCGACTTAAAACGAATTTTTTAAAGTAGAAAGATTCATTTTTAATTTTTATTGAAAAATTAAATAATAAAAATAGATAAAGTTACAGAATAAAGATTTGCGAATCTCGATTATTTACTTTTAACTAAGAATTATTGCTAATTTATAGAGAGACTGGATAAACATCTCAGTAAATTTAAAAAACTTTGTTTAAAGAGGATGCAAAACTTGCACACAATAGAAAGAAAAGAGTAACGAGTAAATGATTCAGAGCGCTGTTTGCAGCTATTTAATTGTTAAAAAAAAAAAGATTTTTGCATCAGTGTGGGAAATTGGATGGACGATGGATCCACCACTACACTCCGGAATCATATTGTGAGTTAACTAAATGAACAGTAGCCAGTAAATCCGTTCGAAGTGAACAAAAACACTTAAATGTCGATCTGTAGTCCACCGTACTTTCTGATGAGCACGGTGCTTTATTCGTTTATTATCTTAAAAAAGGAAAGACCATCAACAGCAAAAATTAGACATCATTTTTTATGCGTTTAAAGGAAGAAAATGAAAAAAAAAAAAAAATGCCAAAGAAAAAAGTGCTTATTTACTAAGATAATGCATCTTGTAATAAATCGTTGATTACGGTTTGAAACTTACAAGAATTTATGTTTGAATTGCTTCCTCATCCCCCGTATTCGCTCGCTTTGGCTCCTAGTGACTATTACCTGTTCGAAGACCTTAAAAATATGCCCCAGGGAAAGAGATTTGCATCAATTGCTGAAATCATAGCCCCGACAAACGTCTTTCTAAAGTTCAAAGATAAATCTTTCTACACAAAAGACATCGAAATGTTAGAGAAATATGGAAGAAATATATCACTCTTGAAGGACACTGTGTTCATGAATAAAGTAGTTTTTTTTTTTTTTTTAACTAGTTTTTTTAGTAGTTAGTTTTTGGATTTATTGAATGATGTGTTATATAGCAATTAAACTACTAGACTTAACCTTCCATTACTTAAAAGTACAAAATATTGTTTATAATTAGTGCAGACTACAAAAATTGATAAACATATTCATCTTTTTAAGTACTGATTTTGGAAGATTAAGCATAACATTTATATTGCAACTTAACCTCAATTTTTAGGATCAAATAATTCAAAGAGTCCATTCAGATAATACTACAATAAGGCTCTGTCATGATCAAGCAGTATTTAGTCTGGATCTCAAAAATGGAAACTAAAGCAAAACTTCTACCAAGTACTGAATAAATGAGATCTTACAAATATCGGTATGAATGCTTAGACAGATTAAAGAACTTAAAGAGATTAGAAATTTCTCTTTTATCCTTTTTTTATTTTATTATTATTATTATTATTATTTAAATAATGAACAATATTTAACAACTTGTACACCCGCGACAAAAAGGTAGGAACAAAGGGTTTTTTTTTTTTTAATTTTTGAATATGATTATTTTGAATATGAATATTTTGAATATGATTTAAATATTTAATATGTTTTTGATATGATAATATTTTGTTATGATAATATATGATCAGCATAATTTAGATAATGTTATTTTATGAAAAATTAAAAAAAAACCCTTTGTTCCTATCTTTTTGTCGTAGAGTGTAGTCTTAAATTAGAAAAATTTTATAGTCTTAAAACTTTTCTAAATTAGTCTTAAAACAAAACTTAGTCCAGTAATAGTGTTATTTTATAATAATAATAAATGATAAGCACAATTTAGATAACGTTATTTTATGAAAAATCAAAGAAAAAACCCTTTGTTCCTATCTTTTTGTCGCGGGGTGTGTAAGCTTACATAATTGCGCTTGAAGATTTTAAAAATAAAATTCTATTTTAATATGAAATAAATTGATCAAAATATGTACAAAAATTGAAAATAAAAATCTTCCACAGAAAATCTAAGCGAATTAAATAAAATTCATTGAACTTTTCTTTACAAGAAATCTGTCTTAAAATACTTAATAGAAAAAATAATATACATTTCTATTTGCTTTTACTTTCTTTTCAAAATTTTCTTACAATAATATTATGTTTTTCTTTTTTGGTAACCAGTATGGAAGACAAAAATTAAAAAAAGTTATTGAGAAATGTATGGCTTAGTCTTTCTTTCTTTTTTCTTCTTTTTCTTTGATACTTATTTATTTATTGTAAGTATAAAAATAAAGAAACAAAATGCATAGTATAACTTTACCCAAAAGTCGAACAAGAAAATATATTGATATGATATATTTAAAAAATATTCATATATATGCTCATAGAAATGTATAAAAATTACTTTAAAAAAAAAATTAAATATGGTAATGATAATGATACGGTTGAAACTTATTTGTGAAAAACTATTTTACATTTACTGAATATAAAAGAAATGCAATTTTTTTTTAGTTAAAATTTATAAAATTAATATTAAAAAAATACGTTTGTGTTTATATTTATTAAATATAAAATAATTTTTCCCAAATAATTTTAAACTCATAAGTCTGTCATAAACATTCACATTTTTCTTTCACGATGAAATATTGATTCCTCAAATATGTATCTTCCCTGTCAACATTAAGTTTTGTACTTAGTTTTTACTTAGTTTTTTACTTTAGTTTTTCACTATTTTTTTATAATATTTTTTGTGATAGTAATTTTTTATTATGCGTGATATACTAAGCATTTCAAATTCTCTGATCAGCAGGCTACCTTTTAAATTATTTACATTATACTTTTAATTACAAAAAGTTTTCGAGTAGCATGCATGTACTATTTGTGTCATAAATTTCAAAGGCCATGCATGATTTATTTATTTATTTATTTATTTATTAAAATAAATAATTAAAAATTTAACTTTTTGTGGCGACCAAATCCTATCCTTAAAAATTCATTTGCCGAAAAAAAAATTTCACTCATACATAAATTTAGTACAATATTCGAGATTAAAAAATAAAAAGTTTTGCAAATAATTGCTCTCTTAGTGCGTAAAAATTCAATTAAACACATACACACATGCGCTCACACGCACATACATATACATACTTATTTTAATCATCATATTTATATGTAATAATTAGAAAATATAAAAATATGAAACTTTAAATTTTAATAATTTTTTAAAACTTGATGTATATAATTTTATTAAACGAATTTTATTAGTATTTCTTTCAGTTTTAAGTACAGAAATGAATAAATGTAAATTTGTTCTAGAGATTGACAAAGTAATTAAAATCTAGTCTCTTTATTAATTAAAAAAAATTAATAATACTGTTAAGTAAAGACATTTTTAAGGTTTTTTAATTGTTTTTATTATGATAATTTTTATACATGATTTAAAGAAAAACAGCTAAAAATATCTTAAAAATTTATAGACTTACCAATGGAACAAAAGGAACATGCCTTTATTTAATCATTTACAACATATGTATACACACACACACGAACATATATATATATATATATACATACGTATATATATATATATATATATATATATATATATATATATATATATATATATATATATATATATAGTAATTGGCATTTAAATATTAGAGGAGAATGCTACATTATACAAATTAAATTTAAAAATAGTGTTATATATGTCAGATTAAATACGTACTAATTATGATTTATTTATATTAAATACATGTAAATAATACATTTACATATATTTAATCCAAAACATACCTATTTTATTAATATATATTTATATCTGCTACATTTAAGGTAAAAAATAAATAAATAAATAAAAATAAAAAATAAAAAAGTTAAAGTTCATTCTTTTCAGAGATTTTTGGAGCTTTAAATTCTGCTTAGAAAATAAATGCACTGTAAAAAAAAAAAAAAAAAAAATGAAGAAGAAGAAGAAGAAGAAGAGTTTTAGTAAAAATACAACTTTACAATCGTCTTGTTTTAATAGTTACCTTTTGCTTTTGGCAATAAAAAGGACTTTTAACTTTTCACAATGTATAGAAAAATCTGTTTCGCTTATTTTGAAAATAAGCACCAGAAAATCAACTGTTATAAATTGTTTTAAAAAAAAAATCTGTTCGGTATTTTTTTTTCCCATACATATTTTCAGAAATACATAATCTGGTGTGTCACTCACACGACTTTTTCTTACCTTGAAATTTAATACTATAAATACATGTTGGAGATTAAGAGGTAACATAACGAGTACTGTTATGTAAAGTTAAAATAATTCAAATTAGGCTTCGGAAGAGTTTTATGTGGTAATTAAAGGGGGGATGGGAGGCTACCGCCCCCATCATTACTGCACCTATATTTATATAGAATTTAAATTTGTTATTAAAATTAAAGTTCACTTAAAATTATTCAGACAACTTTCACATGCAGCATTCCTTGAAACTTATCAATCTTGATCAAACTTTCCGGCAGCAAACTTATATTAACTTCAAAATACAACATTTGGATCTCCTAAAATTATTCGTTTTTAAGTCACTCTAAGAGACACAGACAAAGATCAAACGTTAAAAGACTTGACTACGGTAATCAGGAAGCCTCAAAACGTGTAAATATACAAAAAAACAAGCGATGGATATTTAGCTTAAAAAATATATTGTTTACCATACCTCTATGAGGAATTCATTTCAATTCCCGATCAGCTTTCCTGTAAATGGTAAAATATTATTAATAAAGCACATTAGGGTGCATCAAACGCCCCTCTAGAAACGAATCACTTTGTCCTCAGTCTAAAAATGTTCTATTATCCTAAAAAAGTTGCCACACAAAATATTTTCGTTTTCCAAACAATTTTAGGGGGTCCACGACGACTTTAAAATTTCAGTTTTTTGCATAAAATCAACAAATTCAGTATTTTTTATACTTAATTACTTCATATCTTATTAATCAAAATTTAGAATATATTTAGAAAAATAAATGGAATAAAACAAAATGTGGATAATAAAAAATGTAATATTAAAAATTATTTGATATTAATAAGTTAAATTGCTTTCAGTTTCCTCCATCAGCATCATCAATTCAGTATTTTTCATATTTTATTACTTTCGTGTTTTATTAATAATTATTTTATAATGGTCTAGGAATAATTATTGTAATGAAATAAAACATAGATCATAAACATATTTAATCTTAAAAAAAATAATGCTAATAATTCAAATTGCTTTTTTTCATTTTTAATTACTACCATACATACCATGTGGCAACACTGACTTAGGGACTACAACTTTAATTTTGTTTGCAAAACAATGCATTTGGTGTTTGTTTTAACTTCTGGTTTCCAACATGATCAAAACATAGATCATAATCATATTTAATCTTAAAAAAAAAAAAAAAAAAAAAAAAAAAATATTTTTTTAATTTCACGTGAATAATAATAAAAATTAAAGAGAAAAATAAATAGTTGACCTACAAAAGTTGGTGATTTTTTTTTTTTTTTTAATCTGGAATTTGCATGTGGATAAATATTTTCATACAGATATTTGGCATTAGTTTAATATTTTTAGGACTGAGGGGGTATTAGTCTCAATCTGGGATTTTTGCGTTGTCGATTTCGATAGTTGGACATTTGTCGAAATCTAAAATTTATCGAAAATATAATTGAATAATTTGAAAACGATGTTATAATTTGAAAAAAAAAGAAAAAAAAAAAACTAATAGTACTCCGTCCTAAACTAAATTCTGCTTTTGCCAGAATTTCATCAAAATCATTTTTATTATTATTATTATTATTATTGAAAGAAAAAGAAAAGAAAATTAAAAATAATTTAATCGTAATTAGAAATTGAAATACGCGTTGAAATATTGAAATTTGAAAATATTACAGCGCCATCTGGTGGTAGAAATTTCTGTATTCCACTGTTCGATTCCAAATCAAAAAAGCTTTCTAATGATGTATTACTTATGAAATTATTTTATTTAGTAGCTGAGATACAAAAGAAAACTGATTCAGGACACCTCAAAACGTGTAAATCTGGTGAAAACTTTCGAGAATATAAAAGAACTTTAAAATATCTTTCGAATGATGTATTAAAAATAATTTAATCATAATCAGAAATTGAAATATTGAAATTTGTAAATATTACAGCGCCATAAAAGGAAACTGATTTACGACACCTGAAAACGTGTAAATGTGGTGAAAATTTTCGATAATAAAAAGAACTTTAAAATATCTTTCGATTAATATATTAAAAATAGTTTAATCATAATTAGAAATTGAAATACGCGTTGAAATATTGAAATTTGAAAATATTACAGCGTCATATAAGAAAACTGATTCAGGACACCTCAAAACGTGTAAATCTGGCGAAAACTTTGGATAATATAAAAGAACTTTAAAATAACTTTTGAATGATGCATTAAAAATAATTTAATCATAATTAGAAATTGAAATACGTGTATTAGAATAAAATTTTATTTGCAATTAAAAAATAAATCTTTTGTTTATTGATGAAAATCGATGAAATTTGAACTGTAAGTTTGTTTTGTGGTGTTAAGATTGTATACCAAGTGTCGTGTACGAATTTGAAAAATTGAAGAAAATAGAAATTTGCAATTTTTTATCCCACTTAAAATTCATCTGATTATCAACTGAATCAGTCGCAGGTGTTTTTTTTCCCCTTTCCACCAGACATCTTTCTCCGTGAAGTGGTTGCCGTGGTAACGACAACGAACACATTATACAATCTCATGGAATGAAGGTCGCGTATTCAATTCAATGGTTTAATGCCTAAATTTTAAAAAATATAACTCATTCAGTTTTTGAAATTTTCTCTCAATCTTTTGGAAATTCAAATGTTGAAGCGAGATCTATATACAAAAAAAAAAAAAAAAAAAAAAAAGTGTTAGATTTTGATGTTCAATTGGATTTTGGCATTTCTAGGTTAAGCGTTTTAAGAGAATTTAAGAGAAGTTTCTCTCCAATTTATCGTTTAAAAGAAACATTAAAAACAAAAACATTAAATCCTTAAATTCATTTTTTTACTTATTTTCATTTCATATTATTTCACGCGCACTTTTTATTTCCTAATTCAAAATTATTAAAAAAAAACTTTTTCGATATCGCTTGTAACGATACTGATTATTATTAATTTTCTTTTCTTTTTCTTTCAATAATAATAATAATAATAAAAAAGATTTTGATGAAATTCTGGCAAAAGCAGAATTTAGTTTAGGACGGAGGACTATTAGTTTTTTTTTCTTCCCAATTATAACATCGCTTTCAAATTATTCAATTATATTTTCGATAAATTTTAGATTTCGATAAATGTCCAGCTATCGAAAACGACAACGCAAAAATCCCAGATTGAGACTAATAGGCCGTCAGGCCTAAAAATAATGCTAATAATTCAAATTGCTTTTTTTCATATTTAATTACTACCATGTGGCAACACTGACTTGGGGACTACAACTTTAACTTTGTTTACAATACAATGCATTTGCTGTTTATTTTAACTTCTGATTTCCAACATGTAGTAAGTGATAACCTGGCCTGAACTTAGTGACTACAACTTTAATATTGTGCATTTCCTGTTTATTTCAACTTTAGATTTTCATTTTGAACTAATTTTTTACTTTTATTTTGTTTATTACTTATTTTGGTTTTGATTTGGAAACATTGGCTTATTCTTAACTTAATATTTTGATTTTATTACACTATGGAAACTAGACTGTCTTCAAATATTTTTGGTCTTGGCAGCAAGGTAACTTGTCATGATTCAAAAATAAATGGCTCCAAACTTCCAACAAATTTGCAAGTTTTAAGGTGTATGATGTATCATATTGAAGAAGGTCTCCATGAAAATATAACAAAATGGGAGTCTTCGAAACTAGTCCTTTCACAAGTAAAACTGTTTTATTGAAAAAGCAAACATCCCAATGATAAGCGAACGAAAAGCATGTGAAAAAATTATAAAACTTCTTGATGACAATGCAAAATTAAGAGCGACACCGCTTAATCGAAGATCTGCACAGAATACAGAGGCTGTTCGCACATTTTTTAGACGATTTTGATGGAGTGTACTGAAACAATTTCACTCATATTTCGTGTTTTAATTGTTCAGTTTGATAGCCCTTGTTCTTAACTATCATTCTACATCGTAATTTCTATGATAATAATGCTTTTTATAATATCGGAAGAGGTATATTTTTCTACTTCTCTTGAACGGCTTTTCAAAGTCCACAAAGCGTTGTAGGTCGGCGTTCGGATAATGCAGATTTTAAGAGACGAAAAACACAAAAATCCAACGGTGATACATCAGGACATTTAGCAGGAATGTCAGTGAAGGGTATGGTTTTAATTCCGGTTTCTTGTTCCATTTTTTTCTAGAAAAGCAATTGCGGATTGTGATGTGTGGCTGCTTGTTTTGTCTTGATACAGTTCAACGGATTGATAGCATTGTGGATAAATATCTCGAATTTCATTTTTAAAAATTGGTATTAAAATATGTTCTTGATAGTATTTAGAGTTGATTTTGACATTTTTGCCACCTTTTTTTGCTTTTATCTTGCTTTTGTATTAAAAACCAGCGACAATCATAAATCCTTTAGAAAAACTTTCTTTTGATTCTTTGAGCCATGTAGCAAAAAATTTTTTCTCCTCTTTTAGGATAATAAATTGATCTTTTTTCATTGCAACCACTTAAATAGATCCAAGATTCCTCTATTGTTGCGACATTTCCATTTTTCTCCTGATAAATGCTTTTCATAAAGATTTCCCTAAAAACCCTCTTCGGAAAAAGCGGAAACGTATCCTTCCATCCACTGCTTTTTTAAAAGCGCCTTTTTGCATGTAAACAAAAATTCTAAATATCAGGAGATAAATAAAACTTCCAAAAATATAACTGTTGTGAAAATAAAATTCTCCATGCAGACAACTTTTTCTTAAGGCGAAATAAAATCGTCTAAAAAATGTGCGAACAGCCTCTGTACTGTAGCCAAGATAAAAGAGATGGAAGATAAACTAGCCTTAACATTTCCTTAATTGCCTGTGAATGTAGAAAAACAAATAAAGAACAAAGAAGTCCTTCCCTTCGTTAAATCAATGCAAAGTGGCCGTTTAGCAACATTTGGATCATATGACAAAAGTCTTGGAGAAAAAGTCAAGCGAAGACAACAACGGCTGCAACTACAAGAAATAAGAAGTGAAACAGTAAATAGAGAAATTAGTTCCAACGTAATATTTAATGATAATGATAGTCCTAATCCTAGTAATGATGATTCTGATGATCAAAGGTGTGAAAAACGATGTTGAAAGACCATCAACAAGTACACGAAATCATCATCGGAATAAATGAACAGGAACAAGTTTATTCGTCCCATATGACATTATGAAGAAACTTAATCTTGTTTCGTTAGCAACACGCTTAAATATGAGTCCAGCCAAACAGGCTGCGTATACAAAAGCTATAATTACAGAACTAGGAGGAGAGACATCTACACTTTCAGCATCTTATGCAACAGCAGACAGGTCAAGAAGACAAGTTGCAATGGCGATTTCAACTGCTTGCCAGGAACAGTGCTGGTTTCCTAGATATACAAGTTTACATTGGGATACAAAACTCGCAACAGCATTATCCGATGAGTACAAAACAGAAGAACGTCTCACCATTGTCGTTGGAAACGTTCACCAGCAAAATATTCTTGCTGTGCCAGCCTATCCACAAGGAACTGATCGTAAGTATGGCTCAATCATTGCTGACTTAATATATGAACAGCTCGCCTCTTGGCAAAGCACACAAACAATTGTGAACATGACATTTGACACAACTTCTGCCAACGCAGGCCATGTTACTGCTGCCTGCATCAGTGTGCAAAAGAAATTGGGACGTGCGCTTCTTTGGTCAGCTTTCGGCCATCATATTGGAGAAATCATTTTATCTCATGTTTTTGATGACCTAAAGATCGAGGCTTCTAAGTCACCAGATGTAACATTGTTTAAATGATTTCGTGACAATTTTGATCATCTTGATCATAGTGAATTAGAACCATATAACTCAGAGCCAGTGGATGTACAAGTAAGAAGCATAGTTAATAGTCTTAGAGCCAAAGCAGTCCAGACAGCAAAATGTGCCATCGATTCTGGAAAATATAGAGACAGGGATGATTATATGGAGCTCACAAAGCTTTGTCTAATATGCCTAGATTTTTCAAATATTACAGAAGCAGTAAAATTAAACCGTCCAAGAGCCTTGTATAAAGCCCGTTAGATGGCCAAACTGTTATATACGATGAAAATGTGTTTTCTTGAGCAGCAAATACAGCAAGTACCTACTGGCACTATAACTTCAAAACAACAGACTGCCAAACTACGTGACTTTGCCAACTTTGTCACTCTCATCTACAGTACCTGGTGCATAACCTGTGATTCTGCAATAAATGCCCCATGGAATGACCTACAAATGCTTCATTCTCTTATAGCGTACAAAACTGTCCATTCCATCATATCTGAGAGTGCAATCAGTGCCTTTGAAAACCACTACTGGTACCTTACGGAAAAAATGGTGCCACTTGCTCTTTGGAGCAGCAAAGTTCCACCACAAGAGCGAAAAGCTATCGCTAATGCAATGCTAGCTTCAAAGCCAAATTTTACCAAAGCTGCTTTCAAATTGCAAGGTAGATATGGCATGGATTTTGGAAAACCCAAATTTCCAAAACATCTTACTGAAAATACAACTCTTTCTAATTTAGTCGAAGCAGATTCTTGGTTTTTATTTTATCGGCTTGAACTAGACTCAAAGTTTTTATTAGAAGACGTTTCAGAATGGTCAAATTCTGCATCTTACACCGCATCATTAACAAAGTTGTAAGCAATAAATGTTGTCAATGATTGTGCTGAACGAGGAGTCAAGCTAAGTACTGATTTCATAGCCTCAGCAAAACGTGAAGATCATTTCCAAAATGCTCTGCAGGTTGTTGAACAAGATCGACGGAAGTACGGAAATCTGCGAAAATGACCGAAATTGAGTGAATCTTATATTTAGCGTACCTTACCGTTAACTGTACCAATTAAATTGAAATAAAAAAATTAGCAACATATAATTATATATATATATATATATATATATATATATATTATATCACAAAACAATCTTGAATTGCAGTTTTTATTAGAATATATGTTTTTTATTTTATTTTATTTTTATTTTATTTTTTACTTAAAATGCCTTATTTCTCATGATTTCCATTTTTTTGTGTATTTCTGGGCACTTGTGGACCACATACATGTTATTCAATTTTTACAAAACTTTACATATATTGTTTTTTTAGCATTTTGAAAAAAAGTAACATAAGGACAGACAATTTCTATGAAATTTTTTTTAATTACGGGGCGTTTGATGCACCTTAAAGCGTATCCATTAACAACAAAAAAGAATTTTATCGCTTAAATATTTGCAGCCCTGTATATCTTTCGAAGATTATATACACGCCACATTGTGCACCTAAATATAATTCTATAGTAATAATACATGGCCCAGCCAGAAATACACTTCCGTCAATTTGCAACTATTCTCGCACTTTTATTTAGTTCTTTTGTGTAGCCCTGCAAACGAACAGTGAATGATTTTCCCATGTATATAAAAAATATATATTCGTTTCATTTGGTTAAGTGCAGTGTATAGATGTTAAACTCTACTTATCAGCGCTTTCCGCCATAGACGTAATGTATTTGAATTCACTTGGTCGTCCCTGTACACGAACCATTTGCTTCATCGCAACGTTAAGCTTGGTCTAGCATCCTTATATCATACACATTTAGAATACCAAGTTTGGACTTTCTGCTACTATTTGTTCTTGAACTATGCTGATAACACACACACAGACCATTCGCTAAAAATATGATGTTCGTATTCAGGGGACCTCAAAACGTGTAAATATAACAAAAACTCACGTTCGAAAATTAGACCCTAAAACAATAATTTCTCTACCTTATGGGTAAGAGAAAGTAAAAAATAGTAAAAAAGTATATATATCATGGCTTTAGTTTAAAAAATTCAAAACAAGGTAAAACTTGTGATACTGTATTTAAAGCCTATTCGCAATATTTATATATAAAGTGGGAGAGAGAAAGAGAATGCAAAAACACATAAATCTAAGTAAAAAATGAATTTTATATTTCTTTCAATATAATTTTTGGGTAGCAAATGTCTGGTTTAGCACGTAGCTCAGAATTTTCCTTGCATAAGCTGATTTAATCTTCCCGATGTCAAAAACATTTGTTAATACACAATTTTATTTTTTAAAAGATTGAAATTTTTGAGAGAAAATATATTCCAAATTTAAATACGAATCCTATTTGATTCACAGTAAATTAACATATCGTTTTCTATAAGTAATTTTCTTAAACACTATATACATATAAATATTTAACCTTTTAGAAAATTACCAAAATGAACTAAGAGAAAAGGATCAAACTCGATGAAACAGTCAGCAGATTGAAGAAAATCAAAATATTAAAATGATACAGAACTATAGTTATCTATGTGAATAGAATGCATAATGCTAAAATTTCTCTAAACCGATGAATGCCCAAACCACAACCACTAACAAAATTATGAAGAAGGAAATAAATTTAAAATACGAAAAAAGAAATAAATTTAAAAACAATACATTACCTACAAAATCGCATGCATGGAGCAAATGAAAAAGAATGAACTAATACGGTTAACAGTTAACCATTCAAACCAAGTCTTTACCATAGAATAATAATAAAGGAAGAAGGAGCGTACGTGTTTTGTTTTCGGTTTGTAAAATCCAGGAATGCCGGGTATAGGGTTGTAAGAGTGCTTCCATCTGATTGGTTGGCGTCTTGTTGGCGAGATTTTTGCAAGGCAGCACCCACAACAAACAACGATAAATGCGCTGAGGATGGGTGCCCTACTTCAAGGTCGAGAGGAGCAAAAATAGATTTCGCTGGCATTTCATTAGAAGGGGTTTGTAAGCATTAGAGTATTGGCATGCTCCTTCCTCCTTTATTATTATTCTGTGGTCTTTACAGATAATTAAAACATGGAGAATGTGAATAAATGCGGTAATTTATTTTTCCTTATTTTAACTAGATATTCATTAATTTAAACAAATAAATATAATAATATATTTTATTTTAAAGAAAATGTTATTTATATTAATGTATGGATTATGTATTAAAAGAGCGTAACATTTAAGGTGTATCTGTAAATTCAACAACTAATTTGTAAAATATTTTTCTTCATTTGTTCAACCAGTACTAAAAAGGCCTTTTATCTTACTGATGTTAAAAAAAGAGCTATTACATATCTATATCTATATCTATACCTATATCTATATCTATGCTATTTATTAAATTGTTTAGTCACTATTTATTACAAAAAGTAATTTAATGTATGAAAGTTTGTATGCTTCTTGTATATTCTATATACTGCACATTTTGATGCCTGTTTATGCAGTAAAATGAGCTATAAAGCACCATGAACTGTATATAACTATAACACAGACTTGCTATGAAAAGAATACAAGGGAATTAATAGTTGCACATTATGCATTTTTTGGTTTTGATTTAAAAACAATATACTACAAATTTTTCTATCACGTCACGTTTTCTTGAAAAAATCAATTTTACTTCGATTTTTAACGCATGCGTAATATTTCCTGTTTTTAGTCAATCGTCTATTTTATGTAAGTTACCTTAATAAAAACAAAAATTGTATACTGGTGATTTTCTTTTACAAACTGCATCATAATTTGATGTAAAAAGTACCCAAAGGAATTTTTCGTTTTTCTCTCGAGCAGAGGTGGCTCGTGCCATCAAGCAACAGTAATCTTCATCCATTTAAACCTATAAAAAAGTAAATCGATTACTAAAAAATCAATTTACTACGCCAAGAATCGATTATTTTACATAGATTTAAATGCATAAAAACTACTGTTGCCAGATAGTACATGCAATATTGTTCGAGAAAAGAAACATCGATATCGATTTTACTAAAAATCCTGACGTGATGGGGAAAAAATGGTGGTCGTTTCCGAAATCAGCACATCAAATAACATAAAAATCAGAGAAAAGTTGGCTTGTATTTTTCAAAAACTTTAATTTCGCAGGCCTGTGTAATTCGTCTCCAAACCGTCTCTGATGATGCAGTCTTGATGTTTTTTTCAATTTAGCTGTGCGCGTAACTGTGTGCGTAAATGTTGTTTTATGAGTCAAACACTAGCTCTTTTATACATTTTCCGAGTCATCTTTGGATTATTAAAACAATAATAATTATTTCATAACAATATATAATATGATTTATCGGTAAATAGAAGAGCGAATTTATTAATGGATTTCTAAGAAACTTCATAATCATTTAATATAAGGTTCTCGAACATGTAATTAATTTATATTAATAAGGTAATATTCTGCAGGTCTCTAACATAATGTCATCGCGAGATTTTTTCATTTTTTTCTTGTTTTAAAGTATAATGGGTGCATACATTCGCAGTTATATTTTTTACTTTCTCTTACCCATAGGGTCGAGGAAGTATTTGTTTTAGGGTCAAATTTTCGAACGTGAGTTTTTGTTATATTTACATTTTCTGGGGTCCCCTGAATACGAAAATCATGTTTTTAGCGAATGGTCTGTGTGTGTGCCTGTCTGTGTGTCTGTTATTAGCATATCTCAAGAACAAATAGTAGCAGAAAATACAAACTAGGGTATTATAAATGTGTATCATATAGGGATGCTACACTAAGATTTTCCTTGAGATGAAGCAAATGGTGTATACATGCGCAGTTATACATTTTTCTTTAAGTTGTAAGTAATTGACAAGTCTTTAAGAATCTGCAAAATCACCAGGCTGTTCATAAATTTATAATCTGATGGTCTAGATATAACATAAATGGCTTGTCCTAACTCTTTGTGGTGTAAACCTTATGAATTAATTCTTTATACAGCTTATAAAAATCATCTTATAGCTATCTTTTTTTTTATAATTATTAAATTGAAACACTTTCTCTATCAATATTTGTTTTATTGAATATCAATATCAATATTGTTTATGATCTCTAAATATTTAAATTCTCTAAGGATTATTTTAATATTTGCAAAGCCATTAAATGTTTTAATAATATCCAAAATTACATACATGATGTACGAAAAGCTTTCACTTCTCAGACATTCATTTTAGTCATAAATTTTTTGCGGACAGCGGATTTTCCGATTTTACACTGTATTTCCCGCCTTTTGGTGTTTTTCTTAATCTATCAATGTATATTGCCGTTCTTTTGTTATGGGAAACAACTCGCTGTGGGTTTCAACTGTCTACTTTAACAAAACCCCAGAAGTAGATCAGAAAACCGAAGATGCTCAGGAGGATACAGGACCTATGTATATTTTGATCTTGAGATTAATGTTTCAGAATAATTCTATGTGTGTGTATTTCTGCACATTGGCTGAGTAAAGTTGGGATTGTTTACATTACAGGGAGAAGAAACACTTCTGAACGACAGTATGCTGATGAGGTGAACGTTGAATTACAGGATTATGTTTATAGTGTAACCACGTTTTCTACGTCCTGCAGCGAGGGCGACTCCAAATGCTTGGAGGAGTGCCAAACTAACCGACAGTTTAGGACTTGGTAAACATCTAGTCGTTCGTTGTTCCCTTATCGCTTATTTCTCTCGACGACAAGGGTTATCACCCTATTTTAGCACTGGACTCATTGAATTCGCACTTAGACAGAGGCTCCCATGATTGCAAAAAGTGTGGTTGAAGAACAGTGATGCACGCAAGTGTGCGTTTACATATTGTATGATGTATAGTCGATATTTACAAAATAATATAAATGATGCTCACAGACTTCGTGCATTTTGTAAAATAGAAAATACAAAACCCTATAACAAAAATCCACAGTCACGTTGGATTATTTAATATTTATATTTTATGAATGAAAAGATGTAGTTAAGTATATTGTAATTAGTTTTTAGAGATTATTGTAGTTAGCCGGTTTTAAGTTTGTTTCAAATAGGTTTTCTCTAATTGTTAGAATTCTGTTTCATCTAAAGTGGTCACGTAATATTGGGTACTTTTCAAAAATGTGAGGAAATGGGGATTCTTTTCTGTCTCATATGCATAAGTCATTAGATATTTTGTTTTGTTTTTTAATTTATAAAGAAATGCCGGAAAGCTTCCTTGACCAGAAATAAAACAGATCGCGATGTTGTGAGTGATAATGAAATTAACGTTTTTTTTTTTTCTTCTGATTTTCGACATTATTTCTTCATAATTTATTTCATTCAAAAATTAAAGCTTTCTTATACTTCGTCTTCTAACTCGGTTTGTTCTAATATTAATATTGCTTTTCCCCATTTTAGTAAATCAAGTTATGCCATAGCTGAAATTCTTAAATAGTATGATTAAGAAAAATAAATAAATAAAAATAAAAATAAAATAACATTTCTCATTACAATAAACTTACCCTTTCTCAGTTAAAAGTTCCTATATATATGCATACGTCTGAAGGTATTTATTTCTTGCCAGTGTGGTTTATCATATATTGGTCAACCTAAACTCAGTCAAATTCCGTTTAAAAGTATATGTCAGCGATGTCACAAATCTGGAAACAAGAAACCAATAATTCGGCTATTTCTAAGCATTGCTGGAAGAAAAACTATAATTTTAAATTTAATTCTGCTAAAATAATTTGCTGGCCCAAATTTACTCATGAATTCTGTTTCTTTGAAGCATTTTTGCAGTTATAAGAATCGTTAAACCATTGTTAATTGTAATTTCGCTGTACCCTCTTTGTCTGATTGTTGGAAATTTTACCTTTCAATCGCATTTTCTTAATTTTTTCTAAATTTTCCACGAATACCGCTTCTTAATTTCCTATTGGCTAATTTTCTATATTCCACCTAATGCTATTGGTTGATTAAACATCAGTAAAATCCTATTCTTTTCTTATACATAGAAGCACTTTTGTTTCATTTCTTTTATGCACTGATGACGGTGCGCTAAATGCGACCGAAAAAGCTATTTATTTGTTCATTATATGCTTTGTCGTTGAAAGTTGATCGACAAAAATTTATGGCAAGGTGCAATTATACATAAGTTTGTACAAAATTTTGCGTATTAGTTTTTGAGTTAGAGCTGTCAAAAAATTTTCTTTACCCTCATAAAGGCAAAAGACTGAATTATTCTAAAAATTGCCATATTTTGTTCTTTTAGCTCTCAAAACGCATAAATCCATGAAAAACTAAAAGTCGAAATTTTTTATGAATCCTGTACTTTTTTTTTATTGAATATAAAAGACAATAATAAATATGTTGTAATGCAAAAAGGAAATTTATAAAGTTTCAGGAGATTATAAATGGAAAAACACATTTTAGAATTGTTTTAAAGATTTCGAACTAATCACAATTTCTAAATAAATATTCAAAATGAGTATAGAATAAATCCAGATATTCCCATAAAAGAAAATATCACTTTTTTCTCTAGAAACACGAAATTTAATATATTTCTAAAGTTGCTTACTTTCCGATATCGAAAATATTTTATTTCAAAACAAATATCGATTTTATGTTTAGGTTTTTATCTAACATTGCACGTGTCGAAACGATATGCGCACTTATAGTCAAATCAAAGCTAGGCGAATATTTTTATTGGAAGAGAGAGAATTTTCTTAAATACAATTTCGACTGAATACATTTAACGTGTGTTACTCACAATTTTTTCCTACTACTTTTATCAATTGATTTTGCTTTATTTTTTAAACACCATCTTGTTCATAATTAGTTTTATAATTAAATAAGACATTTCTGGGTCACAGGTTACAATTGAAAAATTTTCAAGATAGAAATCAATATAGACTTCACCTTTGTTCATACACAATTTTTATTCACGAGATATCCATTTTAATAAATGCATTACATTTTATCTATATAAAGAGAAGTGTCTGTGTGTGAGTGGGTATCTATGTATCTTTGCTACTCATCACAGAGCTACAAAACTTGGCAGACTGGTATTAGGGACCTTGCAGATGTGCACCTCATCAAGATTTTTTCGAATTTGAATTATTTTAATATATATATATATATTTTTTTTTCAATTTCACCCATTGTTTTTTTCTGTTTCATTTTCTAAAATGTATTCTTTCATTTCAGTCGTAATCTTAGCAATGACTATTACACTGAGAAGTGTCTGTCTGCGGTCTGTAGCTCAGACTACTGATTGCCAAGTTATAGAACTTGGCAGATAGGTAGCTGGGAACCTGCAGATGTGCACCACATCTAGAGTTTCGAATTTCGAATTTGAATTTTTTAAAATTATTATTATTATTATATTTTTTTCATCCATTGACTTTTCTGTTTCATTTTCTAAAATTTATTCTTTTATTTCAATCGTCTGCGTACCTTAGCAACGGCTATTACACTATTTATTTATTTATTTTATTTTATTCATTCATTTGAAGGTGAAGTATCTTTCTTTTTCCTTTTTCTGTCTCTTACCCATATATATGGTACAGAAAGTATTGTTTTGAGTCAAATTTTCAAAGGTGAGTTTTTGGTATATTTACATGTTCTAAGGTCGCTTGAATCTGAAAATTATGTTTTTAGCGGTTGGTCTGTGTGTCTGTGTCTGTGTGTGTTGTGTCTGTCTGTCTGTTATCAGTATATCGCAAGAACAAATAACATCAGCAAGTTCAAACTCGGTACTCTAAATACGTATCATGTAGGGATGCTACACTAAAATTTTCGTTGAGATCAAGCAAATAAATCTTGTGCAGGACCACCCCTAGTAATTTGAATACATTACATCTTTTGGGCAAATTGCAGGTAAGTGCACTTTAAAATCTCTAGACTGCTTTAAATATGACGGAATGAACAATTTCTTTTCATATGCGTAAAAGCCTGTTTTGTGTAGATTGTGATATGGAAATCATTCATCATTCGTATACGGGGCTACCCAAAGTACACTGCTCAAAACAATTAAAGGATATTGTAAGTCTTATATAAAATAACGGTATAAGCGAATTTTTTTTTTTTTTGCAATAAACGGAAGAAGAAGGACACAAATACAATTTTTTCTTGTTTTCAAACTTCGGAGTATGCAAATTTTGAGTTTGACCTCAAAAATGACGTTTTAGCGGCAGCGAATGAAATTTGGCTTTACACTAAATGAAAGATAAAGCGGAAAAGAATGGTCAATATTCAGTAAGTGCATTGTTTCGATGATTGCGATGTCTTAACGAAGTGATTTAACCGATTCAATAGCTTGGACAGTTGTTGGTCGGTTAGAGGGGGTCCAAACAGAAACCGAAGTAGCCGTAGTCACTGGAGTTTTGCAATGTGAGATTTCCAGGATCTGAAACCAGTTTTTGCAGATTGAAAATGTAAGCTGAAGGCCAGGGTAAGGTTGTAGACGTGCAACAACACTGAATGGAAATCGATATTTCACGCTAACGGCTCGGAGACTTCGAAATATGAATGGCACTTTTCTACAAAAACAACTTCGCCCAGCTACTGGCACCACAGTTTCGACTCAAACTGTCCAAAATCGGCTCCACGCTGTAGGTCTATATGCTCACCGACCAATAATGTGTGTTACGTTAACAGCAAGAAATCGTCGCGCTCGCAGGGAGTGGGCAACAGAGCATGTAAAGTGGGGAGAAATGAATGGCGCAATATTTTTTTCTCTGGCAAGTCCCGGTTTTCTGTTCTTCACGATAATAGGCATATTTTCATTTGTAGAGAAAGTCGCACTAGAAACAATCCTGCGTTCGTGCACAGAAGTATCAGATTTAGCGGTTGGAGGGGGGGGGGAATCCATTGATGGGTGCACTGATCCCCACATCATTAGAAATGGAGCTCTGACAGGTCGTCGATATAGGGATGAGATCATTAGAGCTATTGCTATAGCGTGTAGCCAGTTTTGGACAGTTTGGGTCAAAAATGTGGCGCCAGTAACCGAGAGAAGGCAATTGTTGAAGAAGAGAGACATTCATATTTCGGTATCTCCGAGCCGTTAACGTTAAATATCGATGTTCATTGGACGTTGTTGCATTCTATGACTTTACCCTGATCTTCAACCTGCATTTCCAGTCTCCAAAAGTCGGTTTCAAGTCCTGGAAATCACACTTTGCGAAACTCCAGTAGTTTCGGCTACTTCAGTTTGTGTTTGGACCCCCTCTAACCGACCAACAACTGTCCAAGCTATTGAATCGGTTAAATCACTTCGTTAAGACATCGCAATCATCGAAACAATGCACTTACTGAATATTGACCATTCTTTTCTGCTTTATCTTTCATTTAGTGTAAAGCCAAATTTCATTCGCTGCCGCTAAAACGTCATTTTTGAGGTCAAAATCAAAATTTGCATACTCCGAAGTTTGAAAACAAGAAAAATTTGTATTTGTGTCCTTCTTCTTCCGTTTATTGCAAAAAAAATTTCGCTTATACCGTTATTTTATATAAGACTTACAATACCCTTTAATTGTTTTGAGCAGTGTATTTGGAATGATTGGGGGTTGTACATGAAAATTGCTGGAAGTCTAATTCATTTTGTGTTCGATGATTTTCATGTAAGACTAAATTTCAGAATAACAATATTTTTAATAATGCATATTGTTTATAGACAATATACGGAGCTATCCGAATTTGAACCAAACATTCTTTCTACTGAATGTAATTCGTCAAAATGCTTTGCTCTATTTTATAATGTCGACAAACAGTGCTCAGAAAGGAAAATTAATTTTTCATACCCATACTGTAAACAAAGTATTTTTTGAAATAACATTTTCCACTCTGTTTTTTTTTTTTTTTCTATAATAACACGTTTTGAGGTGGCCTAATTACGAAAGTCCAGTTATTAGCCGTTAATGTGTATGCTTATGTGTTATGAGCGTAACTTAAAAAAAAAAAATAACTGCAGGAAATTCAAATTTCGTATTTTAAAGTTTGTATTAGTTTGCCACTTAAAATTTTGATCAAAATTGGCAAGTTTGAAGGTAAATTACTAACAGCTTTGAGGTTTTTTTCATTTTTTTTTTTTTTTTTTTTTTTTTTTTTTGATATTGTGTTGTTTGGAAAGTAAATTCGTTTTTCTCAGCAGAGAACTTAATTGTATTTTTTTCACACCATCTTCACAATTAAGCTGCATTACCATTATATATTGTGACAGCTGATATAGCAAGTATTGCTTGTGAAAAAGTTCGTTTAATTCTGCTCAATAGATTTTGATTGGTGCCCTATCAAATAAAGAAAATCGGAAGCGACATTTTCGGCATATTTTGTTTTTGTTACCAAAAAGGCGAAAATACTGTTCAAACCAGGAAAAAAGTATAGGATGTGTATACAGAAAATTTATTTAAATAACGCCAGTGTCAAAACTAGTTTACTAAACTTTGTTCCAGCAATTTTGACGTTGAAGATGCATTACGTTCTGGAAAACCAGTTTATGCTAATGATTACAAAGTTTTGATTTATGAAAACTGCCAAATAACAACTCGTGAGATCGCTAATAAACCTATCAAAGTGGAGAATATATAATTCAATAAAATATTTATACAATATAAAAAATTCCTCTTTCATTTTCAAAGGAATAAACGAAATTATTTTCCGAACAACCCAATAATTCTATGAACTATAATTGAACAGGGGTTGAGGAGCGCAGAAGCCCCTCTCACACAGAATTACTTAAAAAATAGAACTGTTCCTAAACCTATTTTAGATTATTTAAAATGTACACTGAATATTATTATCTTACGCTATTCATTTTAAGGCTTAATCTGCAATCTATCTTTATAGCATTGAAACGCAGGGTAAGAGAAAGTCGTGTGAGTGACACACCAGATTATTTATGGTAGAAAAAATTAAACATATTAAATAAAAAAAAAAAAAAAAAAAAAAAAAAAAAAAAAAGAAAAGAAAGAAAGAAATATTTATAACACTTATGCTTATGTATAGTTTTTATAATATAATAACTTTTTATTTTTCATTTATTTAATTAATTTCTTTGGAAGGGAAATACTTTTTTTTCTTCTTGTATTTATATGAAAAAATGGTATTATAGTACACACAATTTACCTTATTAAAATTAAAGTTCAATTAAAATTTATTTAATTTCTTTTAAAGAAAAATCGTTTATTGTATTGGTCGGAATAAAATGGTTGTACAGTGTGCTATAAAATACTTAGTTCAAAAACCAAAATATTTAACAGATGCTGAGATGCAACCATCTTCAAAACCGTAGTTTTATAATAATAGTAGCTCTACATTTCTTCGATAAGCATTTAAATTAAAGTTCCCCTGAAAGATGCTTTAGCAGGCAGTAAGAACAGGGACCCGATGCAGCGCGGGTGGGAAAAGAGATGCTGTAGGCAGTGGGGTAAACGAAGTAAAGTTTAGAGGGATTTCAATGTAATTTTTATTTATTTTTATTTATTTATTTATTTATTTATTTTTATAAAATAATATAAAAAATTAGTGGTACTTTTTTTTTTTTTTTGGGGGGGGGGGGGGGGGGGAATTCATTTAACCCCTTCAGACCCGAATTTTTTGTCGTTTAGGAAAAAATTATTTTTATACTAAAATTAACTTAATTCATGTGAATGAAAGCAACAATATACTTTTTACAAAAATATTTACTCATTTATATATAATTTTTAAATGTACATTTTAATGGACATATGGTCCTTATTCAAAATTTGTGGCATAGGAGATCTTGAGTGATATTTGTATGAAAACAAAATTATCTTACTATATTATAAATAATTTATTATTATATTATAAATAATTGCTTTTGAATAAGCAGTTATATATATATAATTATTATTTTCTGTGAAATCTTTCAAAACAATTCCTCTCTTTTACTAAACACAAATGGACACGACATTTGTCACAATAAAAATGTGTCCTTCCTTTGCATAATGGCATCTTGCATCGTGTTGCTTCTTTTTTATCATCGATTTGGGGCATATGGTACACATTATCGTGTTGAATTTCTCTTATTGGTCTTTTCTCACAGCAACAAAATTTTCTTTTTCTGTCCTGTGTAATTTCTCCTTCACTTTTTGAAGGACGACCACGTTTCTTTACATTTACAAGCTTATTCTTATAAATTAAACTTTTGGAAACGTGCATACGAAATTCCAGTACATTCGTATGCGTGGGAACTTATTTAGACATCCAACATAATATGTAATCCAAATAAAGTTTCAATTTCAATAACATTTGTTGGTTTGAATCGAGTTTGTCCTTGTTGCAGTGCGTATATGTTTGTACATTCGGTCATCTGTTCAAAAATTTCATCTGTTATATATTTAGAAAAATATTGCATAGGATCCAATACAATAGAATCGCCAATTTTGTCATTCTCTATCCATTCGAATTTTGGTACATTGGGTGTTTGTTTCCTCCATCGTACTCTTTTTTTATTTCTAAAACCTTCTGTAGTAAGCTCTGGATTTAAAATTTCATCTTCTCTACTGTCTCCGATTTCCCCAACTTCCCGTTCTCTTCTTACTCTTTCATCTTCACAAACTTCATCTTCACTTTTTTCTATGTCACCAACATCCGAATCATTCCCATTTTCCAACAATTCTAATAGTTTATCTACATATTTTTCATTTTCTAAATTAGATTTATTTAGTTTCTTATTCATCTTGAAGGATAAAATAATCTGCAAAAATATTTTCAAGAATTGTATGTCTAACTATTACTCGCAAAAAATTCAAAAAATTCAAATCGAAAACTTTGTACAGTGTTTCCACTGATTGGGACAGGATGTACATTAGGATGTACATATTTTTTATAGAGGTTATAATACGAAGCCAAAGTAAATATCTTTTGTACAATTTCATTATTACGTAGATCCATACATTCTTTAGTGATGTGTATATGTTTTGACACTCATTTGAAAAAATAAGAACGAAAAACTAACAATATTTGCTACTTACTAATGTCACGGCCATTCGAATTTTAAACTACTCACATAAGAAGCACTATAACTCAACACACAAAAATCAGATGGCGTTATAGACGTTATTCTTTCATGTTAGATGATCACTTGTAGGTACATTAGGTGTTGAAACGAAGTTTAAACCTATACAGCATAAAATACAGCACGAAAAGTGTTATGTACATTACAATGTGCATGGGGACCGAAGGGGTTAAATACATCGACAAGCGAAACGGGCGAACCCTTCTACTGCACAATAAAGTACAATAAAGTAAAAGGTTGCTTTGACTGCTTCTCTATGAAGCTAAAGCACATTGTTCTACCTAACAATCGATTTTTTTTTTTTTTTTAACTGTAGTTTTTAGTTTAAGTATAAGCCTCTTAAAAGAAAGAGAAAAAAAAAATTACTATGTTTTTTTTTTTTAATTTTTAATTTTTTTTTTTTATTAATAGTATTATTAAAAAAATTTTTATATTTGCTTTAAACCTTTTTAACAAAAAACAGACTGAATGATACTCATAATAATTCTTTGCATATCTTTGTGTATTAATTAATCTATGAATGGGCAAATGAATCAGTAAAAGAATAGTTTAAAGAATTCGGTGAATACTCAAAATTTCCTTTAACCTGACAGTCATATCCAACCCCCATATTAAATTTCTAATTTTCAGCATGTTAACAATTCGAAAGTGTAATTTCTTTATTTGGAACTACATAATATCTCTTCTTGAATTATAAAATAAATTCCGTCTGCCATTTACGATATACTAACTCTTTCATTCCCATTTTTTTTTCTTTTTTTCATCCATAAAATAATAATTCTTTTATTTAGTTATAAATATATTTCAAAAGTAATATATATATATTATTTTTAATATAGGAGTTATAGCAGAGTACGAATTAATATAGTTATCGAAGTAGCTAAGAGGTGCTTATTGGTACTTAATATAACCACTGATGCCATCTAAAATCGTAGCTTTTAATAAATAAAAACATTAAAATTTTAAAAGAAATACATGTTGCATTTAATTAAAATACAAATTATAAACATTAAAAAATAAAATAAGAGATATTTAAGACAGTTAATTGACTTAAATTGCCCGAAAAGGAAATTGATTCCGATATTATTATCATAATAGAATCAAACCTCCTTCCATTCTTCAACCAGAGACAGTGAAACCGTCTAAAATATGTACTTTTCAGTAGCAGAATGTATATGGATATTGTTCATTTTGAAACAATGAGAGTTTTAGATAGTAAGAAAGAAAAGTTTAAATGTTATGATTCCAACTGGCATAACGAGAAGTGAAAGGGTTGATAATTTTTTAATATATTTTTCCGGATATAGTGTTAGTTTAGAAATTTTCCATGCATCTTCGCTTGCTGCATAATTTCAGAAAATTAACTTCTCCCATGAAATTTATATTAGGTAGTTTGAAATGACTTACTAATGGATTTCTCTACGCATTATATTTTAAGTAAATTACTCAAAAAAAAAAATAATATGTAAACAAACTTTTCAAATGTACCATACGATAAAAATATTAGCGCTTTAAAAATAGTAAAACATCCCCACTATCATTAACGTATTAATTTATCTTATTAAATAACGCAATTATTTGTAATTTCAACAAAACATTATTCATGAAAGTTAATATCGAAATAAAATATAAGTATTAAAGGTAACATTGATGCTATACAAATTTATCAAAGGAAAACATCGAATTTAAGTTGAAAACTGCACTGTAAAAAAATTGTGACACACTGCAATTAATGACCGGCAAAAAATATTGACCATAAAAATAGAGTTGTGCCCGTAAAGCTGTTATGACATTTTTCTCAAAGAAGGGAAGCGACCTTTAAGAGAAGACAATACCTAATCCGGCCGATAGCCTAGCCCCGTGTTATTATGTGGGAACTTTTTTTTCCGCAATTACTCATTACCTAATGTATTTTTTAAAATTTCATTTGCACATTCAGAGAGTTTATAACCGTTATATTATTATTCGTTTTCAAAAATTGATTTTCTTTTCTTTTTCTTTTTTCTTTTCTTTTTTTTTTTTTTTTTTTTAATTTTGAGTTTAAAAATACGAATTTTTCTCACTTTTAAGCTGGAAATTGAAATACTGAAAAAAAAAAAAATTATACGGTATTGGCCATTTGACTGCACTAGGACCCTAAGCCTGAGGTGGAGTACCCTCCGTGTGTGTGTGTGTGGGGGGGGGGGTCTTTCAAAGTATTCCCAGCTGGTATTAACGAAAGTATCGGAGAAAACCAAGGGAAACTTAAAATGCCTAGGCCGACATTAATTTTTGTAAAATGAATATTAATTTAACGATTGTGAATTTTCTGAATCTGAAAACATAATTAGTGAAAAGCATTGGATAATGAGTAATTATGTGGAAACAAATTTTCCCGTAGAATATCATATGCCACGGTTGTCGGCGAGATTAGATATTGCCTGCTCCTAATTAACGGTCAACACTTTGTATTTTATAGCACTTTTTTACAAATACGTGTACTGAAGTTTTATCTCGAAGAAGATAGTTGGCCGTATAGTTTAACAAAACAGTTAACTCTCCAAATTTTACTAAAATTTCTTATAGAGTGTATGGTTTAGTAGTATGCTTTGTATTGTATTTTGTAATTATGTTTTGCTTTAATTATAAATTTAATATCCCTTTCATATCATTTCAGGCATTCTAATTTTACCATTTTGAGAAATGTACTAATATATGAAGCTTATGTTTACTCAACGGAACAAGGCAAATGGCAATCCTTTTGAAAAAGATTTAGAAGATGAAATACCCTCAAGCTGTTCATCAGCAAGTGGATTAAGGGCAGCCCCATTCATAAGAATTCCTATTTTAATATTTTGCACTGTTATCGTCTTCATCTTACTAATCATTGGTACTGCAACAACTGCTATATCATTTCCACCAAAACCACCAAGTTGGAAAGTTGATGAAGAAGGGAAACCTATCGAACTTCAAACAGCACTTGACGGGGACTACAAGCTAGTGGGACCTTTATTAATAACGTCAGGTGGTTTTTTAATGATTGTCGTTATAGGACTATGTATTATTGTTACAAAAGATGCATATATTGCCTCACGGACAATTAGACCAGCAGCAGAGCCTGTAAATGTTCCAGGAGGTGTATCAGTTCTTGGCGGTCCATTTTATCTTGCAACACCAAATCCAACACTTAATAATCCAAACGCTATGTTGCCATTTGCATTTTCTAGACATCTGTGGACAATTCCTAATGCCCCAACGCCAGATTTTAATTTGGAAGATGAAATTGCAAACGAACCAAAAATTAGAGCAACTACTGCTACTTTATTACGAAACTCACAGCCTCCTTATAATCCAGATATAAAAAGGTCAGAGGAAAAAAGCTGATTATTATTTTTTTCCCCTAAATTTTCAAAGAAAAGCTACGAAACCTTCACAACAAAGTCTAAATTAAAAATATGTAGCACCACGAAAGGAGATGTTTAAAATCAATGAGATTTTAGTTTTTTATTTCTTTTACTAAGGTCATTTTTGAAAAGTTATTTTTAAATTTAGGGAATTAGGAGATTTAATAGATAAATAAAACAGGTTTAACTGAAGCATGATACAGGATATTTCTTTTTTCTTAATGATGTTTTCTCGAATAATCGTTTAATTTTTCGGGGGAAAAAATGCGGCACTAACAGATGAAAAGATTTTGAATTCGAAATCATTCTTTCATAATCTAAATATTAGTCCATAGAATATGAGTTTTTTACACATTTTAAGTATTTATAGAATCAAGATAATATTCTTAGACTATTGTTAGAAATTTTCACTGCTGAGGAATTGCAGCAATCTACAGTCGGGAACAAAAGTGTCCGAACACTAGCAAAAATTCCTATGTAAAAAAAGTACACTTCATACGGTTTTGTTAAATAAATCCTTATCGAATCATGTTCTTACACTGACTAAGAACCGGATTCGACAAGGATTTATTTAACAAAACCGCATGAAGTGTACTTTTTTTACATAGGAATTTTTGCTAGTGTTCAGACACTTTTGTTACCGACTGTACTTGTTATTAGCGAGTGAAATTTCAAGGGCTGGAAAATGTACAAAAAAATTTAATGCATGGTTATAGCTCTAATATATTTTTTCATGCATTCGTGTTTTATTGCTTGTATTCCTTCACTGTATTTCTTTTTCCATTCCAAGTAATACAAATATCTCGAAGTAAACATGACACTCAATTCGTTTCTGCGAACCCTGATACTGGCAGATTACTTCAATTGTCTAAAATGTAATGTAGAGCTTTAAAAAATTACTAAACATTTATGGCTAGAAAATGTGTCTGCAGATTACAATAATATTTTTCTTTCTAAATGCGAATTTTACTTGTTTCATGAGTTGCTGTTATGAACTGTTATAGTAAACCTTTTCGAACATTTTTAAGCCAGAGGATAAATTTTGGATTGCTGAAGATTGGTACAGAAAAATCTTCTGCTGGACAAATTAGATGCATTTAACTATTGTTTTATCGACAGTTTTCATATTTACATCAGACTGGCAAGAAAAGTTCCCGGTTGGTAAGAGTTTTAGGGAATTCCCCATCCTTGGTTGGAATTGTTTTTGTTCTTGTGATATCAAAACTATTATAATAAATTTAAAATATACAGATTATTATAAGATTTTAAAAAGATTTTTTTTTTCTGTTAATAACAAATACCATTCTAGTCGTTCAACAATAAAGCTCTATTCACATTTTTTTTTTTTTTTTTTTTTTTTTTTTTTTAATATATATACATTATCAGGGGTCATAGCGCCCTTACTTCTTGACAATCGTTTAATTTTACTGTCCCCACAAATTTAAAAAAAAAAAAAAAAAAAAAAAAAAAAAAGCTTCCTTGAAGGTTTTAGTGCTATCAGAGCATTCAAACTTTTAAATATTTTAAAATAAAATGCAGACACATTTGAACATTTTTAATTAATGTAGGTTGTCAATGGAGTGTCGATGTGATTGCACAGGATGGATATCTTGCCCACTGAGAAAACATTCTATAACTGACATCTAGAATCTAAATTGTGGCTCTAGAAAAAATAGTTCCATGTCATCCTTATGAATTCTAGTCCCCTTTGAAAGCGAGTTCTAGAAGCCCCTATTAGAATTCTAGAGAGTTTCCCTGTATTCTTGAGGGCAAAGTTACTTAAAAATCTCTGCAAATAAATGAGACTACAAGAAGTAGATTTCAGGAACTATAATCTTGGTATGTTACCAAATTCTAGAAAATCAATTCTAGAATTTCACGCAATACAAATGATTCAGAATATTTAGAGTATTCAGAATATTGTTTCACCATCTAGAAATGTGTACACTAGAGATTCTCGATAATTCCGTCTATTCAGTTTACTGGCGTGCCTTATGCGCATAGCTCGCAAATCTATATTTCTAGTTAAGGGATTTAGAAAATGGCCACTTATTCATTCTAGTGGAAGGCGGTATATTTTTTTTTTTCAGTGCAATCTTCATTTTTGTACGTAATTGAAATTTAATATCCATACAGTTTAAAAGTGCAACTTTAATGATATCTAGATATTTTTATGTATGTTTCTACTTTGGAAATGGTGTGTTGCCGAAACTTTAGTATTATTACACTGTGTGCTTTATAATTTCTGGAATGTATGGTTCTTCTGAAAAGTGTAAATTGTATTCATTTTCCAAGGAAATTTGTCACATACAGGTATTGTGTATACAAGTGAAACTAAATAATAAATATGTTTTATGCATAAATCCTATTTTGAAGAAGAAATAAGTGTCTTTGTTTTTCAACGAAAATAAAATATTTCTTTATAAATAAGCTTTCTTTGTAATATTTGTAGCTTTTTTTTTTTTTTTTTTTTTTTTTTTTGTAATTATCTAAATCAAAATCAACTTAGATTGGTCGCTCAAAGTTTGTTTTCACTGCATAATTAGTAAGAATATTTCATGAATTACTAAGTATGAAAAGTATAAGATTTTTCAACAGCAGTGACGATTATACTAAAAACATTTCTGCACGATCTTTCATGACATAAAATTAATAATGAATAAAAAATTAATGAAATTATTAGCAACATAAATGCTTTAAAATTGGCACCATAAAATTTATTTAAAGAAAAAAAATTCGAACGTCAGATTTAATACATGTACGTAAAAACCTAAAGTAAGAAATTAAAGCCAATGTGCTTAAATTTGATAACCCATATATGCAGTAAAGTTCTTTTACGGACAATCTTAATACCGGTATCTTAACGAAATATAACAGATTGAAACTCTTAAATCTTGTGAGGAATCAACGAAACTTTTCACCGAAATTTAAGAGTTTTCTGTAGGACAATTTTCTATTTCTATTCACATTGTATTTATGAGTTTTTTTGCTTCATAGATCTAATTGCGACAAATTATTTCCTTTAAATGCGGAATGTCATTTAATACATACAGTCGGTAACAAAAGTGTCCGAACACTAGCAAAAATTCCTGTGTAATAAAAGTACACTTCATACGGTTTTGTTAAATAAATCCTTGTCGAATCCTGTTCTTAGTCAGTGTAAGAACATGACTCGATACGGATTTATTTAACAAAACTATATGAAGTGTACTTTTTTTACACAAGAATTTTTGCTACTGTTCGGACACTTTTGTTACCGACTGTACATAAAGGTAAGACTATGCAAAGTATATATATATATATATATATATATATATATATATATATAAAATCAATAATCTGTATCAAAATATCAGGATTATTAATCATAGCAGAGTTATAATTATAGTAATATATGTTAATTATAGAAGTATTATAATTCTAACAGTGTATGTAATTTATAACAGCATTGTAACTGTTATTATAATGCTTAGAAAATACTGTTAATTATTTTTACTTACAAACAGTACAAATTTTGTATATTTTTTTAATCGAAGTAATAGATGGTAATTAAATGAATATATTTGCATTTTGAATGGTTACAAAACGAAAAAAAAAATTTGAATGATTCAAAAAATAAATGTTTGAATGATTACAAACAAAAATGATGAATCTTTATTTGTATTGCAAAAAAAAAAAAAAAAAAAGAGGAATCTACCATCTTATGCATGGGGGGGGGGGGGGGGGTTACCTGATTTCTTCGCTGAAAGATTATATGAAACATTAAAAAAAAAAAAAAAACTCTCAGAATAGTGTAAAACTAGATTGTTGCAATAAAAGGACACTGAGCTAATAATTATGCAAGTATCAGGAAAAGTTTTCTCTTTTGCGCTAAAAAAAGTTTCAAGCCAAAAAAGAAGACTGAGATCGGGAAAGAGGAAATAAATGTTTCTAGTTCACAAGTATTCACCAGTTAGGCCACCCATATAACTGCTAAGGAGAATATAGATATTCACGATGAGCTGCACGGGTAAATTCCTTGCTGAAAACATGCCAATTAAAAATTATCGTTTAATGAACGGAAAAATAAAAATGTGTCTCCTTAATTTCTAATGAAAAATTTGTTTGTGACTAAAAACGATCCTGTTAATGATATTGTGATGACTAATGAAGATTTATCTTCCAATTGAGATAATCCTGCTAATGATGATTCAATAATGAGCAACAAAGACTTACTAATGATGAGTGTCCTGACAGCACAAAATTTAAAATTGAGAACAATAAAGGTTGTAATATGCAATGTCCAGTAATATGGGACGTATCTATTCACACAATCCAAATATTAGATAAAGTTATTAGTGAGGAGAATTTTACATTTTTGCAAACCATCAATTGATGTTTTAAAAGATTCTAAAAAAGGTATGTAGTACTAAAGAACAATCTACACCCTAAACAGAATCTTGTCCTGTTCCTACAATAAAGTTAATCGAATCGTTTGCAAACCGTTATAACAAATCATAATGCACACAAGAGACGTAAATCTCTTTAAAAAAAAAAAACTGAGTATGCTTAACTGAGACGCCAGAATGCTTTATCGCATTTTGGCTTTAAATACTGTAAATGCGACAAAATTGTCCTAAACGCGATACATTCTTTGTCTTGTACAGTCGGTAACAAAAGTATCCGAACACTAGCAAAAATTCCTATATAAAAAAAGTATAGTTAATACTACTTTGTTAAATAAATCCTTGGCGAATCCTGTTCTTAGTCAGTCTAAGAGCATGATTCGATAAGGATTTATTTAACAAAACCGTATGAAGTGTACTTTTTTTACATAAGAATATTTCCTAGTGTTCGGACACTTTTGTTACCGACTGTACTACAAGTAGTAATTTATTTTACTGAAAAGAAGGAATACTAATTTAGAACTAAGCGTACAATGTTCAACCATTTTTTTCTTCCTTTTCCCCTTTATTTATGTACTAAAAAGCCAAATACGACCTAAATGCAATAAGTGTATCGGAAATCACGTCGATATTAAGCATAATGACCTTACATAAAAATTAAATCCATAAAGATTTTATTAAATAACATTTTTTTTTTCTGAAGACAGATAGTTATTGTACACATATAATAGAGAAGCACGTTATCGCAGCTTAATTTCTTATATTATCAAAATAATTGAACTTTATTATTCTAAAATTTTTCTTAATAGGTATGCAATTTCTGCTAATTTTCATACCATAATTTTCACACAAAAATCTGTTATGCAACAAGTTTTAAATTTGAGTATTGAATGATTCATGAATGGTAAGGATTATTCTTAGAAAATACTGGTATGAAACAAGCTCGGAAACCACATCTCAAGCTACATTATGATATGGTTGACGAGCTGCGTGTAGTATAGAGCCATAATGAAATGTTTTTTTGTTATGGCTACAGCTACTGAAATAACAAAATTTTATTTAATCTAATACCTGACCTTATATTACCGTTCGATCATTTACCGAAACGTAGGCAAAATGAGAATATAGCCTACAAGAAAAGTTCGATACGTTTTAAAATCGTAAATAATACGAATATTTAGATGTTTCGCATCATTATACATTTCATTTAGAAATCCCCCCCCCCCTTTTACTTTCTTCTATATGTAATATAGAGAAAGTATTGGATTCGCGAAAATTTTCGACCTCCGTTTTTTGACGGATCTACACGTTTTGGGATGTCCTGAACACGAATTGATAGTTTTTAAAAAATGTCTGTCTGTCTGTCTGTCTGTAGTTTAGTGTTTTCACCGTATCTCACGAACCAATGAATGAAATTCAACCAAACTTGGTATATAGTTGGACCCTGGCGGGGCATTGTGCTGATTAGATTTTGGGATCAATAGCCCATCAGGTGGCGCTGTGATCGCATTTTATGTAAATTTTTAACATGGCAGTATAGGACAAATTTTCGTATTTTTCACCGTATCTCACGAACTAATGAATGAAATTCAACCAAACTTGGTATATAGTTGGAACCTGACGGGGCATGGTGCTGATTAGATTTGGGGATCAATCGTCCAGCAGGTGGCGCTGTGATCGCAAAATTTCGTATGTCACACCGTATCTCACGAACCGATGAATGAAATTGAACCAAACTTGGTGTATAGTTGGACCCTGACATGGAAAGGGTCTGATTAGATTTTGGGATCAATCGCCCGGCAGATGGCGCTGTGATCGCATTTTATGTAAACTTTTAACATGGCAGCATAGGACAAAATTTCGTATAAATGTACATAATGAGCGTTATTTTAAACTTGTGATTGTAAAATTAATATGAATTATTGATAATAGTAGTAGTTAACTACGAAAAAAATTTTGTGCATGTGGGGGCACCGGTTCCCCCCCCTGGGGGGGAAGTACCCCCCCGGGGGGGGTAAATTTTCAAGATGGGTATCTTTCGAAAGATCTCGTCAATACCTTTAAAACGAATGGTTGAACTATAAATCTGTGACAATTTGAAACAAAGTTATCGATTTTTTTACTTTTAACAAAAAAAAAAAACAGAAAAAAAATCGTATTTTTTTTTTTTTTTTTAACGGAACTTAACCAAACTTGGTATTTAGTTGGTCCCCGACATAAACTGGTCCTGATTACATTTAGGGATCAATAGCGCAACAGGTGGCGCTGTGATCGCATTTTTTCTAAATTTTTAACATGGCAATATAGGACAAAATTTCGTATAAATGTACATAATGAGCGTTATTTTAAACTTATGATTGTAAAATTAATATCAATTATTGATAATAGTAGAAGTTAACTACGAAAAAAATTTTGTGCATGTGGGGGCACCGGTTCCCCCCCGGGCGGGGGGGGTAAATTTTCAAGATGGGTATCTTTCGAAAGATCTCGTCAATAGCTTTAAAACGAATCGTTGAACTATAAATCTGTGATAATTTAAAACAAAGTTATCGATTTTTTTTTTACTTTTAACAAAAAAAAAAACCTTTTTTTTTTTTTTTTTAAATATTGTTACTGGTTGAATATGTATTACTTTTAACAAAAAAAAATTAGAAAAAAATCGTAATTTTTTTTTTTTTTTTTTTTTTTTTTAAATATTGTTACTGATTGAATATGTATATAGGAAAATATAGAAGAAAGTCTTGTGGTGGCCACAACATACTAGTTTTTTTTAACTACAGTGTAAATGAGATATTATTAGTATCATGACTTTCAAAAGACATTTCTATTTACTGAGTTTTTGCAAAGATTTTATTTCTGTATATAAGTTTCAACTAGATTAAATTGTTTCAATAATTGTTTCAATGTTGTTCTAAAATCCTGAACATTTTTACATTGTACTTTTAATTTATCACTCTTAAATTTTATTAATAATTTTTCAGAATTTCTTTTAGAAATGGATTTAGCTGGATATATCCAATCATTAGAAATGTCTATGAAGACAGATGGACAATATTTATTATTATTAGCAGTGTTGCTAGAAGAAGGTGGATCTTATTTCTTTTCGGAATCACTATCATTGACATTAACGTTTAATGTAACATTATCAAGATTATTAGAGTTCTCATCAACAGTTTCAGGGGCATTACTTTCTGTTACATTATCCTGAGTATTATTACTACTAGCACAATCGGTAGAATTATGTGTAGCAATAAGCTTAGCGTTTTTAACTAATTTAGTAAAGTTTTTTTTTCTTCTTCTTTTTTTTTTTTTTAAGATTTAAGTTTGAGATTGACCGAACTACTGAAAAAAACAGTAATTTCAAAGAATTTAGCATGGTCATTGACCTGAGCATGTTTAGAAATAAAGTTTATGAAATAGATATTTTCAGTTTGGAAATTAAGAAAAGAAAGGGCCTCATCAAGAACAGTAAAAAAAAAACTCTAACACAACCTTTTACCTCAGGAATAACTTTCAAGTTTTTATGATGATCAGAGAGTTTGTCGAGTATTTTTTACGTGTATTGTGTAAATTTTCCGATGAAATCATTAAATGTATTCTTTTATGGCTTTGTAAAAACTTTTTGCCTGAAATATTTCTTGTGACTAATAAAGAGATTTTATTGCTTTCTTTTGACGATTTTAACTTTTATTTTATGTTTGGATAAACTTTTAAATATTTTATATAAAAACACAGTATAAAAATTAAGGAAACGATATGCATCCAGAGTAAATTTTCAATGATAACACCGAAATTTAAAGTCAAAATTGATTGTTACCATTTAAAAATAAAGAAATAAAATAAACACAGTTTTTAATATGTAAACGTCACATAGACTGTTATATTCATATTTCAAATATAAACTCAATTTCTTCGTTAAATAATATTAATTACCTTTATTTTTTTTTTTTTTTTCTTTTCTTCAATATCTATGAAATAACATTGGTTGATGTTTTTCCTCGCCTGTCCCCCTTTTTTCCCCATCTCGATTATGTGAACATATTCAGAGGTAGTATATCCCTTATTTTCTCCAGAACTTTTTCACGGATGAGAAATTTTTTTTCCGTATGAAATAGAGGCATCAAAAAATGTGGAAATTTCCCATTCGTGAAAGTGTCCTTAACCCAGGGCCTGATTAAGGGGGAAGCTCGCTCTTCACACATTATTTATACTCACACCGTTATTTTTTAACAAATACTTTCCTCCTATAATAAACAGAAAATTTTCATTAAAAATTATTTTAAAAGAATTCTGGTGTCTAATAACGGTGAGTAAATTGGATTGTTTTACACCGTTCATTTTTTATAAAAAATATTTCCTTGTCAAAGCGTAGAACTTCTATGACATGAAGTACAAAATAATTGTAAAAATATTCCGGTATGAGCGAGCTTCCCCCTTAATCAGGCCCTGCCTTAACCCCTTCGGTCCCCATGCACATTGTAATGTACATAACACTTTTCGTGCTGTATTTTATGCTGTATAGGTTTAAACTTCGTTTCAACACCTAATGTACCTACAAGTGATCATCTAACATGAAAGAATAACGTCTATAACGCCATCTGATTTTTGTGTGTTGAGTTATAGTGCTTCTTATGTGAGTAGTTTAAAATTCGAATGGCCGTGACATTAGTAAGTAGCAAATATTGTTAGTTTTTCGTTCTTATTTTTTCAAATGAGTGTCAAAACATATACACATCACTAAAGAATGTATGGATCTACGTAATAATGAAATTGTACAAAAGATATTTACTTTGGCTTCGTATTATAACCTCTATAAAAAATATGTACATCCTAATGTACATCCTGTCCCAATCAGTGGAAACACTGTACAAAGTTTTCGATTTGAATTTTTTGAATTTTTTGCGAGTAATAGTTAGACATACAATTCTTGAAAATATTTTTGCAGATTATTTTATCCTTCAAGATGAATAAGAAACTAAATAAATCTAATTTAGAAAATGAAAAATATGTAGATAAACTATTAGAATTGTTGGAAAATGGGAATGATTCGGATGTTGGTGACATAGAAAAAAGTGAAGATGAAGTTTGTGAAGATGAAAGAGTAAGAAGAGAACGGGAAGTTGGGGAAATCGGAGACAGTAGAGAAGATGAAATTTTAAATCCAGAGCTTACTACAGAAGGTTTTAGAAATAAAAAAAGAGTACGATGGAGGAAACAAACACCCAATGTACCAAAATTCGAATGGATAGAGAATGACAAAATTGGCGATTCTATTGTATTGGATCCTATGCAATATTTTTCTAAATATATAACAGATGAAATTTTTGAACAGATGACCGAATGTACAAACATATACGCACTGCAACAAGGACAAACTCGATTCAAACCAACAAATGTTATTGAAATTGAAACTTTATTTGGATTACATATTATGTTGGATGTCTAAATAAGTTCCCACGCATACGAATGTACTGGAATTTCGTATGCACGTTTCCAAAAGTTTAATTTATAAGAATAAGCTTGTAAATGTAAAGAAACGTGGTCGTCCTTCAAAAAGTGAAGGAGAAATTACACAGGACAGAAAAAGAAAATTTTGTTGCTGTGAGAAAAGACCAATAAGAGAAATTCAACACGATAATGTGTACCATATGCCCCAAATCGATGATAAAAAAGAAGCAACACGATGCAAGATGCCATTATGCAAAGGAAGGACACATTTTTATTGTGACAAATGTCGTGTCCATTTGTGTTTAGTAAAAGAGAGGAATTGTTTTGAAAGATTTCACAGAAAATAATAATTATATATATATAACTGCTTATTCAAAAGCAATTATTTATAATATAATAATAAATTATTTATAATATAGTAAGATAATTTTGTTTTCATACAAATATCACTCAAGATCTCCTATGCCACAAATTTTGAATAAGGACCAAATGTCCATTAAAATGTACATTTAAAAATTATATATAAATGAGTAAATATTTTTGTAAAAAGTATATTGTTGCTTTCATTCACATGAATTAAGTTAATTTTAGTATAAAAATAATTTTTTCCTAAACGACAAAAAATTCGGGTCTGAAGGGGTTAAATGAATTCCCCCCCCCCCCCCCAAAAAAAAAAAAAAAAGTACCACTAATTTTTTATATTATTTTATAAAAATAAATAAATAAATAAATAAATAAAAATAAATAAAAATTACATTGAAATCCCTCTAAACTTTACTTCGTTTACCCCACTGCCTACAGCATCTCTTTTCCCACCCGCGCTGCATCGGGTCCCTGTTCTTACTGCCTGCTAAAGCATCTTTCAGGGGAACTTTAATTTAAATGCTTATCGAAGAAATGTAGAGCTACTATTATTATAAAACTACGGTTTTGAAGATGGTTGCATCTCAGCATCTGTTAAATATTTTGGTTTTTGAACTAAGTATTTTATAGCACACTGTACAACCATTTTATTCCGACCAATACAATAAACGATTTTTCTTTAAAAGAAATTAAATAAATTTTAATTGAACTTTAATTTTAATAAGGTAAATTGTGTGTACTATAATACCATTTTTTCATATAAATACAAGAAGAAAAAAAAGTATTTCCCTTCCAAAGAAATTAATTAAATAAATGAAAAATAAAAAGTTATTATATTATAAAAACTATACATAAGCATAAGTGTTATAAATATTTCTTTCTTTCTTTTCTTTTTTTTTTTTTTTTTTTTTTTTTTTTTTTTTTTTTATTTAATATGTTTAATTTTTTCTACCATAAATAATCTGGTGTGTCACTCACACGACTTTCTCTTACCCTGCGTTTCAATGCTATAAAGATAGATTGCAGATTAAGCCTTAAAATGAATAGCGTAAGATAATAATATTCAGTGTACATTTTAAATAATCTAAAATAGGTTTAGGAACAGTTCTATTTTTTAAGTAATTCTGTGTGAGAGGGGCTTCTGCGCTCCTCAACCCCTGTTCAATTATAGTTCATAGAATTATTGGGTTGTTCGGAAAATAATTTCGTTTATTCCTTTGAAAATGAAAGAGGAATTTTTTATATTGTATAAATATTTTATTGAATTATATATTCTCCACTTTGATAGGTTTATTAGCGATCTCACGAGTTGTTATTTGGCAGTTTTCATAAATCAAAACTTTGTAATCATTAGCATAAACTGGTTTTCCAGAACGTAATGCATCTTCAACGTCAAAATTGCTGGAACAAAGTTTAGTAAACTAGTTTTGACACTGGCGTTATTTAAATAAATTTTCTGTATACACATCCTATACTTTTTTCCTGGTTTGAACAGTATTTTCGCCTTTTTGGTAACAAAAACAAAATATGCCGAAAATGTCGCTTCCGATTTTCTTTATTTGATAGGGCACCAATCAAAATCTATTGAGCAGAATTAAACGAACTTTTTCACAAGCAATACTTGCTATATCAGCTGTCACAATATATAATGGTAATGCAGCTTAATTGTGAAGATGGTGTGAAAAAAATACAATTAAGTTCTCTGCTGAGAAAAACGAATTTACTTTCCAAACAACACAATATCAAAAAAAAAAAAAAAAAAAAAAAAAAAAAAATGAAAAAAACCTCAAAGCTGTTAGTAATTTACCTTCAAACTTGCCAATTTTGATCAAAATTTTAAGTGGCAAACTAATACAAACTTTAAAATACGAAATTTGAATTTCCTGCAGTTATTTTTTTTTTTAAGTTACGCTCATAACACATAAGCATACACATTAACGGCTAATAACTGGACTTTCGTAATTAGGCCACCTCAAAACGTGTTATTATAGAAAAAAAAAAAAAACAGAGTGGAAAATGTTATTTCAAAAAATACTTTGTTTACAGTATGGGTATGAAAAATTAATTTTCCTTTCTGAGCACTGTTTGTCGACCAAAAGTTTAATTTATAAGAATAAGCTTGTAAATGTAAAGAAACGTGGTCGTCCTTCAAAAAGTGAAGGAGAAATTACACAGGACAGAAAAAGAAAATTTTGTTGCTGTGAGAAAAGACCAATAAGAGAAATTCAACACGATAATGTGTACCATATGCCCCAAATCGATGATAAAAAAGAAGCAACACGATGCAAGATGCCATTATGCAAAGGAAGGACACATTTTTATTGTGACAAATGTCGTGTCCATTTGTGTTTAGTAAAAGAGAGGAATTGTTTTGAAAGATTTCACAGAAAATAATAATTATATATATATAACTGCTTATTCAAAAGCAATTATTTATAATATAATAATAAATTATTTATAATATAGTAAGATAATTTTGTTTTCATACAAATATCACTCAAGATCTCCTATGCCACAAATTTTGAATAAGGACCATATGTCCATTAAAATGTACATTTAAAAATTATATATAAATGAGTAAATATTTTTGTAAAAAGTATATTGTTGCTTTCATTCACATGAATTAAGTTAATTTTAGTATAAAAATAATTTTTTCCTAAACGACAAAAAATTCGGGTCTGAAGGGGTTAAAAAAAAAAAAAAAAAAAAAAAAAAGGGTGGGCTGTATGACCTTTGCATATTGCAGAGCTGCCAACCTAATCCGGCAAATTGTTAGTGCCGCCCCTTTTTCTACACCACTTAACTTTTAAAGTAATTTTCTTCAAATATATTTGCGATGAATTAAGAAGATAAAAACTCTAAGATATGACTGGTGTAGAAAAAGGGGCGGTACTAACAATTTGCCGGATTAGGTTGGCAGCTCTGATATTGGTATAAATATATTAGTATTTCTTTCATAATAAAATCATGCAGATGAAATGGAAAATATTTGTATAAATTATCATTAAATGGAATCTCCAAGTTTATAAATTCAGCAAAATTATTTTTTTTTTCTTTTAACTGTGCCATTATAATAACAAGCAAATTACGCACAAAAAAAGATATTTTTATCGTGATAACATGAAAAATACATTTTTATTTAATAAATAAATTACATATCTATAAAATGCATTATGAATAAAAAATAAAGCTTTTAATTTGCACATACAAATAGAATATGTTTCCAAGTATGAAATTGGAAAAATGAAATATAAAAACAAGTTTGTTTGTGATGATCTGTATTTCATAAAACCTAATGGCTTGCTTCTAAAAAATACTAATATCATTTTTGTTTAAATAAGTAATTATTATATCAGTTTGTTAAACATTATGTATGTTTTAACAGCATTTTTAAGGCGGTAAAATAATGGAAATATTTTAATAGATTTTATCTAACACTATTTTCTTGAACCAATGTCATTCTTCTTCTTCTTCTTTTTTTTTTTTTTTTTTAAGGATTATGTGTAAAAAATATATTCTTTAAAATATGATAGGGTAGGTGCTCCAGTGATTGGCATGCTCCAGTAATTGACATCTGTCCCAAAATAATTAATAAATAAGAAAAATAATAAAATCATATACTTTACATATAAGAATTTTAGCATTTTATGTCAAACACTAGAGCATAGGGTACTAATAACTGTTAAAATAAATAACTAGCAGTGTCAAACACTGGAACATAGGGGGCCAATTACTGATAAAATGAAAAACTGACAGTGTCAATTACTGGAACACTGTGTGAGCGTCAAATAAAAATTGATAAAAAAAATAATTGTTATCAAATGTATATATTTTAACATGTATGTGGTTCTGACTGTCTTTCATACCATATGTACTAACTTAAGATTTCTAAAAATATTTTCTGATAACTAGAACATTAAAAACATCAGAGATTGCTCTAAAAATGTCAATCACTGGTGCACTTAGAAAAAAAAATTTATACTGTTTCCAAAATTGTACGTTTGTTTTGCATTTAACTACAAATTATTGTTTGGAAAGAAAAATGAATTAAATAATGTAATACATTTAGAAGCAAGCCAACAAAAGTTTATTATTAGTAAAAATAATATATTTAAAATCATAATGCTGTGATTTCATCTTCTGAATTTTCATCAGTTTCGTGACTAGCAGCGCCATCTGTATTCTCTAAAGGATAATCCTCTGCTGCAGTTTCTTCAGACTTTTGTTGCTCTATCCAAAGGGATACATCAGCGGATTTCTGAAAAGATTAAATAATTATTTTTTAAGAAACTGTGACAGAAAAATATAGCTAAAAATCAAACAACATTTCTCTACTCAAAATAACATACAAATTTTCTGATATACTTATTGATTATTTGTTTGATTTATTTCGTGGTTTATTTATTTCTTTTTCATCTGAAGATAAATCAGTCAGTTACGGTACAAGTTGTAACGTTTAAGCGTATGTATAGAGACCTTCCATTGCAATTTTATTAGTAAATATCAAAGTACGAGGGTCATTTTTTAAGTAAGAACCGTTTTGCAATGGAGTAAGAGAAACTTTATTTATGAACGTAAATTGTATTACAAACTAAAATATGAATTTTTTTTAACTTTTCAACATAGTCACTATTAACATTTAAACATTTGTCAAGTCGTGGCAAAAGCTTTTGGATCCCATCATCAAAGAACTCTGCCGCCTGACCGTTAAACCAGTTAGTAACTGTTTCTTTCAACTTGTCATCATTTTCCAAGCGCTTTCCACCAAGAAATCCCTTAAGTTTTGGAAACAGATGAAAGTCTGGTGGTGCTAAGTCAGGGCTGTATGGTGCATGATCCAGTACTTCCCAATAAAAATTTTCCAGTTGCGTCTTTGTTTAACGTTTCACAGTACCTCTCAGCATTTATTGTCATTCCTCTTCACAAAAAGTCTAACAGAAGAATGCCTTTCCGGTCCCAAAAAACCGTGGCCATAATTTTTTGTGTTGAAGTTTCTCGTTTGGATTTTGATGGTCATGTCGGAGAGTTTGAACGATGCCACTGACTGGATTAACGTTTACTCTCTGGAGTGCAATCCACGTTTCATCACCGGTCACAATGTGACTAAAAAACTCATCACAATTCTTGTGATAGCTCTCCAAAAAGGACAAAGAATGTGCCATTCGCTTTGTTTTGTGTTTTTCTGTCAACATTTTCGGCACCCATCTCGCACACATTTTTTTTTTTTTTTTTTTTTTTGTAGTGAAGTTTGTGAGTAACAATGTGATAAACTACTGATCTTGAAACTTGTGGAAATTTCTGATGAAGCTCGTCAATAGTGAAGCGCCTGTTTCGGCGAATTTCCTCATCAACTTTTTGTGTCAAGTCTTCATTCATGACAGTAGGCCGTCCAGATCGTTCTTCTGCTTCCTTCATTAAAAAACCTACACCATTTATGCACATTTCCATCATTCATTACACTTTCACCATAAACTTCAACAAACTGATGGTGAATTTCAGCAGGCGACGAACTTTTTTTGCATTTAAAAACAGAATAACTGAGCGAACTTCACAGTCGGCGGGATTACTGATTGACATGGCGACAAACGAAGCAGTTTAACCATACAACCAACACCACCAGAGACGTGAAACGTAATGGCGGCGCAGTGAGAGACTGTCAAAGATTGGCCGACCTTGAACTGACGTCACTTGACAGGATGCGCGGACACGATGCGCAATCGGTTCTTACTTTAAAAATGACCCTCGTATATGTCTCTAAATGACATGACGTAACATCTGTCTTTGCTCGCACCGAAAGTGGAGAGCTTCTGCTCTTGATGTTGGTAGACGAGAAGTGCCAGGTTCGGTCCCAGATCACTACTGTCAACCTAGCAATTTGGACTTTTACGTGATCATATTTGAAAATCGCGTAGATATGGACTAGGGCCCCTTAAAAGACTTCCACTGAGGTTATTCCATCCAGGCATAGAGTTAATCGGTTTTATTCCCTACAACATATACTACCTTCTACAGACTCACATGGAGGGGACACACCCCAGGCCCAGGAACCTCTTACCACCCACGCGTAGTCTATTGGTCTTAACACATCTACACACATAAAACAGTGATCCAAATTTAAGTAAATACGGGCTAGGATCCTTTGAAAAAAACCTCCATGAGGGGCATCTCCCCATAGGACCAGGTCCCTAGTGTAGACAAATTTCCAATTCAAATGTTTACTCATAAAGGTATTTAAATAACTTGTTGACTTTTTTCTCCCCTCACTTCCTTGATTACATTTTGTGAAAAGATTAATTTATTTCATTTCATATTTCATTCATAGATAGGGTCCACCAACAGTCGAGCGGTTCTGCGCTCAAAGCTGGTAAATGGTAAGAGCCGGGCTTGATCCCATGTCGCGCTCATCGACCAAGCCGCTCGGAATATTCCGTGGTTTTCTCCAAAACTCGCATAAATACGATCCCTTAGAAAGACCCCCACGGAAAGCACTTTACCTACAGACTTAGGACCCTAGCGAAATCGATCGGCCTTAAACCCCTACAACCAATCATTCATGGATATGTTTAAATTTCGCATGACACTGCGAATAATAATTCAATTTAAATACCTTTTCGTGCAATTTAATTTTCATCTTTAACTGTCATATAAATATTTTATTTTACCGTATCTCCTTGATTGATTATAGACCTAAGTTTAAAGAAGATATACATAACATAGATTTTATAAAGCAAATCATAATTTATTCCATTGTTCTTATGATATTTCGTCGGTAGATAGCAGCAGTAAAAGTTATGAAATATAGGCGGCAAATTGTAATCAGTAACGTTGTAAGTACCCAACAGATAGCAGCACCAAACAGTGCATTCTTTTAGCGTATGTTCATGGTTAAACCAAAACCCCTTTGTTATAAACGGTGCATCTCGGAAGAGTTGAAATTTCCATTAACAATACGCATGTAAATATAAGTATTCTTTAAATGGGTATGCTTAGTGAAGTAATGAAATTATACTAATATTTTAAAACTTTCGAACTATTCAAGTTCTGTGTTGCCGTACATTATACATTATCAGCTTTAAATTCTAAAGAGCTTTTTCATATCTTTTAGAAATTAAAAATAAAATTACCTTTTAGAAATTAAAATTAAAATTTTGAAAGAAGATAATATATCGTAGTGACAATCTTTAGTAATCAATCAATCAATCGTAGTGACATAATGCAGCGACAATCTTTAAGTCAGTTGTTTCTTTCGCAGTATTTCAGCGAAAGAAATAGTAGAAAATTTTCTATTAAAATTTTCATGAGCATCTGAGGGACATAGGAGAATAGAATTTATCTAAACATAATATTCATCAAATTAGCGTAATATAATGTCATTTACATTCACATGTGTTCGTCCGTAATATGCTTTAACTCAATTAAAAGTATTTAGATTTTTACCTTAAATAAAAACCCACCAGCGGCCGAGCGGTTCTGCGCTCAAAGCTGGTAGATGGGAGGTGCCGGGTTCGATCCCAGGTCGCGCTCATCGACCTAGCCGTTCGGAGTTTTCCGTGGTTTCCTCCGAAACTCGCGTAAATACGGGCTAGGACCCCTTAGAAAGACCCCCACGGAGGGCATTCCCGGCCTAGGACACATCAGGAGTCAATCGGCCTTAAATCCTACAACCAACCAACCAACCAACCTTAAAAGAAAAATATAATCATAATATTTCGAATTATTGCAGAATTAAAAAAGAAATCTCTGAATTCAAAATTTCACATGTGTAGATTACGTATTACTATAGCGTTTACACAATATTAGTCGGCTTTCACCTGCCTAGCAGTCGATATTTCCAAATGAAGCTATTTCCAAAGTTGATCCTTGCATAGTATCATAGCAAGCCGTATTCGCCATATCAAATACAGTGGCCAAATGTCGTAATAAATAAGCAATAATTAAAATAATAATAATAATGTAAGATTGTTTAAATTTCAACTGTGTTTTTTATCAAAGGAATGAAATTCATATATTGAAGTACAATTTAAATTTAATTATTTAAGAAAATAAATTCATCAAAATCGTTGCTAATTCATTTGTCGGCAGGATATCCAGCTAAACAAAAGCTTTAAAAAAAAAAAAAAAAAAACTATAAAAAATGAAGAAAAACCGCAGATAATGTGAAGGTATTTGGAACAATCCCAGCTTTAAAAGTCTTTAAAAAAAAAAAAAAAAAAAAAAAAAAAAACCTATAAAAATGAAGAAAAACGTTAGTTTAAAATGAAGTTTAAGGGGGAAAATGTTTATGGAAGGGGGAAAGTTACCTGCAAATTTTTTTTGCTGTTCCAAATAACTTCAATTTATCTGCAGTTTTCTGCAGTTTCTTTTAATTTTAAAGTTTTTTTTAAAGACTTTTTTAAGCTCGGATTGTTCTAAATACCTTCACATTATCTGCAGTTTTTCTTCATTTTTTATAATTTTCTTGAAGATTTTTTTTTTAGCTGGGTAGTACCTAGATACTGTAAATTTAATTTTTCTTGTAACAGTTTAAACTGTCTATCATTGATTTACATGATATTTTATTAATAATGCTATTTTCTTTCACTTATAACAAATCTTCTTGGATCACTTACAGAACACAAATGATATGTTTATTTTGATCTTCTTCCATTCTCTTTTCATTCTCTTTTATGTATACATGTATGTATACATATACATATATATAAATAGAGATAATCATGGATAAAATTTTATTTATCTATTTTTTAATTTTTTTTTCAGTACATTGTTGCAATTGTGACGTCATTTTTTCTATTAAACTAATCTTTTTATTTTAATTATTTAATCATTTCAAAATATGGTTAAAGTTTTATTTCCTTTATTTCACTACATTGTTACAGCAGCAATGGCATCAGTTTCAGTCATTGCGCCAGAAAATTAAGGATTTTGTTATTAAGAAGATTGGAAAGTTATTTTTCAGCTATTTAAAATATTTTCAATAATACGCAAATAATAAAAAATAGTTTATTTAAATTCAACATATTTGGAGCAAAATGGCATATTTGCTTATTACTGTCATTATCAAACTGCATATTTCTAATTTACAATCACTTTTTTTCAATAAAATCGATTTTAGGTTATAAATATATCACATATGCAATCAATAAATACAGCATAAAAAAAAGTATTATTTTGAAAATTAATTATTTATAATTAGGATTGAGAACTATTAGTCTCAATCAACGAATTTTTAGGATACCAGTTTTACGATAGTTGGACATTTATCGAAATCGAAAATTTATCTAAAATATAATTGAATAATTTGAAAGCGATGTTATAATTTGGAAAAAAAAAAAAAAAAACTATTAGTCCTCCGTACTAAACTAAATCCTGCTTTTGCCAGAATTTCATAAAAATATTTTTTTTTTTTTTTTTTTTTTTTTTTTTAAGAAAAATAAAAGAAAATTAATAATTATCAGTTTCAAAACAAACAGTACCGAAAAAGTTTTTTTTTTTTTTTTTTTTTTTATAATTTTGAATTAGGTAATAAAAAGCAGGCGTGCAAAATGAAATAAAAAAGTAAAATAAGATTTATAAATGGACAATATTTAAGCTCGTGGACTCAGTTCAATGATATAATAAGAAAAAATGACGACATTAGTCAAATAAAATTATCTTATATACATATATATATATATATATATATATTTTTTTTTTTTTTACATCGCAGCATAGGACAAGATGTCGACATTAGTCTAATGAGATTAACTTTTTTTTTAATTTTGCGCCGACTTCAAAAGTCATGATTATTTGTAGTGTTATAGGTGGTTTGGCGAAGGAAATTTTTATTATGTATTTTTATTTTATTTTATTTATTTATTTATTTATTTGTAATCCTAAAAAAAAAAAAAAAAACGTAATTAATCAAAAATGCATATTTTGTAAAATCTTTGATAAAAATAATATTTTTTTACACTTTTTGATTGAATCCTTGCCCAAAATTATTTGCAATTATTATTATTATTATTTATTTATTTATTTATTTATTTATTTATTTATTTTTGTAATTCTAAAAAAACGTAATTAATCAAAAATGCATATTTTGCAAAAATATTGATAAAAATAATGTTTTTTAAACTTTTTGATTGAATCCTTGCCCAAAATTATTTACAATTATTATTTTTTTATTATTTATTTATTTATTTTTTGTAATTCTAAAAAAACGTAATTAATCAAAAATGCATATTTTGCAAAAGTTTTGATAAAAATAATGTTTTTTACACTTTTTGATTGAATCCTTGCCCAAAATTATTTACAATTATTATTATTATTATTATTATTATTTTATTTATTTATACATTTATTTTGAGAAAAGAAATAGAAATTAGGTTAACTGTTAATTGCGATTTTCGTTTTTTTTTTCATTTATTTTTGCTTTAACGCACATAAAAATCATGTTTTAAAAGAATATAAAATTTGTGAACAGTTAATCGTTGCTATTAACTAATAATCGCATTAACGACAGAAGAATAAATAGTAAATTAGTTTAAAGTTAATACTAAGATTCCTAATACGTCTAACAACGTCCTCGGATTAAGTGAACTTTTAAGTAAGGGAAAAAAAAAAAAAAAAAAGTTGATAAATCAGAGTTGATTTTTAAGGTAGTAGAAGTTATGTTTTGAATGAAAGGCCATCTAAGAAGACATGTTTTTCATTCACAGAATAGACATCTTTTTGTTCAAAGAGTTTCATTAATGAACTTTGGCTTAACAAAGTTCACTTTACTTACTATCAGCATATTTGTAGTTCATTGATACTTCTCGTTATCTTAAAAATTGAGAAACCAATTATACACGAGATTAAAATTAATAACAACAAAATATAGCTCTTAATACGACTGGAAAATAAAGTAAAACTTAAAAACCGAATACTTTGCTGACATTATACACCGAATTCTTGTGTTAAAATTTAAAGCTAAATATATGCCAAATCATTTTCCCATACAAAACTCTTTAATAGAAAAGTGAAAAGTGTTGTACAAGTCATGTTTCCCAGCTAAACAAAGTTAAACGTTCCCGATCGAGAAAGTAATTTGATCTACAAAAATCTCTTTTTTAATATAAATTTTACTATTCTGCAGTTATCCATAACTTAAGAGTTCAAGTCTGCATCTTTTATCTTGGAATATCCATCGGATGATCAATGTACTTGTACCTAGTGTGGAAAACCGTTGACTGTGAAAACATACTGGTAAATTTGACAAGAAAACTGCCAGTTGGTTAACAGTAAAAGATCTGTCTGTTTAACGCAAAATACAATTCTTATTTCAAATTTCCTGTATTGTTATAGATACATAAATGATGATTTAAGCATTAAAAAATAAATTTCTTTTGTGGAAAAAGAAAAAAAATGTTGATTTTTCTTTGACTATTAAATTAAAAGTTGTTAAAGTTGTTTTTTTCATATTGAACATTTTAAGAATTTTTAAATTATTTCATTTTTCTTATGTGTAATTTGTACTAATGTTTAATTATAGGTGAAGAAAAAAGTTTTTATATTATCTTTAGACAACTTTTATTTCAACATTTTGTATTCTTATAAAGTAAATTTGGGATATTATAGTATTAAATGTATTAAAATAATTCGTTTTATTAAGATTAAAAGACAATTAACTTACTTTTCTGTTTTTTAACGCTTTCCAATATGAACAAGAACGAAAAATCATGGGGTTTGCATAGATTATAAACATATTTCAACTCTACGTACCCATTGTATTGTTTAGCTTGCAATGTATTTGCTTTCGTGGTGACAGCTTAAAAAGCAACCCCCCCCCCTTTTTTTTTTTTTTTTTTTTTTTTTTTTTTATTAATGAGGGAAAAAATTGAATTTTCATACCTAGTTCCTTATTTTAACGAAAAACCATATACCACATTGTTTTTGTGTAGCTTTTCTGTAATGAATGCAGTATATGGATATTTTGTTTTAATTATGCAGTAATGAATCTCAGAAAAGCACCTTTACAGTTATATTTCTAAAATGGGTTTTTAAAATTACTGATTTTCTGTAGCTCTATGTATCAGCTAAATTTTGCATCTGCATCATATTATTATTACAATAATGATAATCCTTACATCATTGAAAATTTACATTGAACAATTTCTTCTGTATCTTAATGAAACAGAACAACTTTCTAGAGCCGTGTAAACCAATAAATTATTCCAATTATATCTTATTTTTCAGGAAATGTGGTTTCGAGTATCTTAAAAATATATATTAATCTCGTTATGCTGTGTATAGTATAAAAATAATAAATTATGTTTTAAAAATATACCTGTCATGGACAGCAATGCTTCATAATTTTTTTTGTGAATCGCTGTACTCAAAATACATGCTCAATTTACACCATTTTCAATAAAAAAAAAAACATGTCATTGCAAAACTTGAGTAACATAAATTAATTTAAAGGCATTCTGTAAATATTAAGAGAAATTAGAACGCAGACAGAAAGACGCTGTTAAAAATTCTTGGAAGGTGTTAAAAACCTTTAAGGGGTTGCTACACTATTAAAAAAAAAAAAATGCAACTTTGCTGCCAGAATTTTTTTGTAATTAGAGAAAAATACGTGTTATCAACGTAATTTTTTTTATAATTTACTAATTTTTTTCTCAAATTACAGAGAATTTCTGGCAGCAAAGTTGCATTTTTTTAACAGTGTAGGTTTCAGAGGCTGAAAAAAAGTATATATATACTCTTTCTCTCTCTTTATATATATGTATATATATATATATAATCGAAATTTTTAACATATAAAAGAGCAACATTTAAACAAAATTTTACAGAGTTTTCTTTAAAAAATTTAGAAAATTCTGCCGGTGGGAACTAGTTTTTGGCGATCCTTCAGAAAGGCGGTGGACATGATAACTCATGAAAGCCTTATCTGAAATTAAAAGAAGAAAAAAAATCTGTCAGTAGTTATGTATAACTAGTGCTTGAACGAAACATTAAAAACAAAAAATAAAATTTAAATTTTTGGCACAATTTTATGCAAAAAATGTGCGATTTTTGGTGCATTTTACCCCCATATAACTTTGTGATATTAGTTGTAATAATAATAATAAATAAATAAAAATAAAAAAATAAAAAAGATTCGTTTACGCACTAATCCTACTGCGAATCAGTGAGCCAAACTTCCAATAAGATCGGTGCATTAGTTTTTGAGAAATCGTGTCCACCAAATTCAAAAATACTGTTTTCTGAAAAAAGCAACTAAGGTTTTAAGTAGGAGTAAAATAAATTTAATTTGTGAAAATTTTAAAGGCTCTGTCTCTTAGAATTTTACTCCGATTGACTTAAAATTTTGGAAAAACATTCTAGGCATATTGCACTATTAAATAAAACTTTTTTTTTTTTTTTTTTTTTGAAATTTTAAAATCTATATAATCTTTTAACACAAACGAAAATGCAATTGTATTACTTTCCAATTATTTATATAGCCCTTATAGTATCGTAATATTTTGTTGTGTCCCAATAAACCTTAATGCTAATCATACCATATTCGACAGAAAAAATTCTTTTGTGTGTATATGAATAATAAATGTTAATTTCATTATGATTTGTACAGTAAAAAGGTAATTAAATATGATTTATAACTATGGCTTACATTGAATGCAATGCATTGGTTTTCTTTTGAAAATCCCTGTGCACAAAGCAATCGTCGTATTTATACCATTTTCAATATGGATCATGTCATAGTAAACTTGAATACCATATACCATTTTCACTATTTTATAATAATACGTACGATAGTTTGAGTGCAGGGAAGCAGAAACTTAAATCAGAAACACTTTTCGACTATGTTATAAAGTAAAAAAAGAATGAAAAGAAAAGAAAAGAAAAAGAAAAAAAAGAAGGAAGAGAAAAAAAAAAGAAAGAAAAATAACTCATAATGCAAGTAAAAATGCCCTTTGTACCATTTTCAATTTCATCTGACAATGTATCTGAATATTTCATGTGTCCCTGTGAAACAATAATTACTAATAACCATGCCTAATTCTATAGGAAACATGCTTACGTACATGTATATGATATATATAAATTTCTTTATGTTTTCTTCTGTATAAAACTATTAAAACATACTTTAAAGAAAAGCCTCTCATGGACCGTAATGTTTATAATAATTTTGGTAGCCCCTGTATACAAACCAGTACTATTTATATGATTTTCAATGTGGAACATTCTATAGTGAACCAGAAAAACTTATATCATTTACAACCCACAAATATTTATGGCAGTAAGGGGGCATCCATTAATTACGTGAGGTGATTTTAACGATTTTTTGACCCCCCCTCCCCCCTGGTGAGATTTGGTGAGATTTCGTGAGATTTCGCTCCACTCCCTCCCCCCTCCCCTAATCTCACATGAGATTTTTCAAAATTCGAACTTTTATTGTAAATTACTCGGCTCGTACGCTGCAACGTTCGTCGAGTCGTGAGAAATGAAAGTCTACTGTGCTGCTTCGCGGCGTTCTGATAGCCACGATAAATATTATCGTGTCAGATTTTGCTATATCTAAGTCAAGAAATATGTTTTACTTGAATTTAACTCAATTTTCTCGCAATTTTACACTGTCTTTTTTTTGTGAGAAAAAATTTACGTGATATTTGCCGAGACCCCCCCCCCCTCTCCCCCACATGAGATTGGGTGAGATTCGGCTCAGAGCTCGAAACACTTTTTAACAAAGTTGAAAATTGTTAATAAAAAGTTTTAACAATTCTGATTTGCCTGTTTGTAACTGTCTTCCCATAACCAAACATTTTTAAATGCTCTTAAATTACAACGAAATTTAAATTGGCTATCGAGGGTCTCAATGTTTTATTTTCTATTAAAAGTAATGTTTGTTACATTTATAATTCTTTTATATAAGGGCAACTCATGTGGTAGTTAAATGGTTAGAGCTCTTGCCTTTACTCAACATTGCACAAGAGGGCATCATAAAGGTTTTTTTTAAATTAAAAATCAAGATAGAAAATTAGTTTTTATTTGCCAGTCTTCTCTACATAGTTGTTACGCGTTATTCTTTTTGTAAGGAAAGCACCAATCACTAGCAGCATATCAAAGATTGTAGTTGCGAATCCTTTCCAAAAGAATTTTAACTTAAGGTAACTGAGATCACAAAAAATGGATCCAAAAGATTATTCAAAAACCTTACAGAACTCTAAATGAAAGCTAAAATATAAAAATATCAATATGCTTGCAATGAAGAATTCAAACGTTAGAATTAAACTAAACCAAAATTTAATTTTTATTGCCACTCCCTACAAACCAAATAAAATGTAAAAACTTTAGGGCTTTGACAATAGTCAGCATCCAGAGTATAACAAAACTTCCACAGTTTTTTGAATTTTTGTCGTTGTACAACTCAGCAGATTGCATCGAAAAACGAGATTATTTCGATGTATGGCTGTCATAAACCAAACGAAACAACATTACTAGCTGTAATTAAAAAAATTATGTGTAAAAGGATATATTACTATGAAAAAAAATTATCTAGCTACATCAGTCATTTTTTAGTAACAATTAAAACTTTACGATGGCCCTTCGAACTGGTAGAATTCTGTCGTTAAAATATTTGCTATATACCATCAAAACAATTTACACGGATTAATGGAATTTGTTACTAAAATTGCTTTCATGGACTGTTCTACTTTGAATGATGATTAGAATGATTTGGTAGATATAGGAATTATGGATGTGGTGAATTGTAAGAATTGATTTTCTTCTTTAGAAATTAACTCCTTTATATACGAAATAATTAAAAGGTTGGACTTCATTAAGTCAGTCCAGAAATTATTAAGTGCATTCAGATGATCAAGGCGTGATCTATAGAGTTCCGCGATAACCCTTAATCTTCCTTCCAGTCATATGCGGATATATCTCTTTTACTTAAAATAAAAATAACGAAGAACAATCTATATAATATTTCTCTAACGTGGACCAGTTTCAATTATTTTTTGTTGAAAGGATACGATACGCGAGGATGAAAAAATAATATTTATACATGGACAATATTTAAGCACGCGGGCTTAGCTCAATGGACTAATAAGAAAAAATGACGACATTTGTCTGATGAGATTACTTTACGAAAAAATATATTTTTAACAGTTGTTTCTTCAGAATCTTTCGAAGCGTCATTTTAAACCTAGCAATATTTTAAAGATATATACAGAATATGAACTTTTGTGTCATAAATTGACTAAAAAACACAATCATAAAAAATATAATCAAAATAGAAATTATTTTATTTTACTTACTTACTTATTTATTTAAATATATATATATATATATATCAAAATTAATAAAAAGTCATCGCCAACATGACGACAAAAATTTAAAAGGCTTCGTGGGAGTCCTATATTAAAACTGTACTGCCTGTGGAAGTATGAAAATTGGGTCGTGGAATTTTATTTGGAAACCTTTCTTTGAATGATTTTGGTTTCACTATTGTGCAATATTAATTTGGTTTTAATAATAATTTGGCTTCTGGTAAATTAGAATTTTAATTAGGTGGTGAAATTGGTATAACATTTATGAGTTTCAAATTTTAAAGGCAAATAAGAAAAGAAATAAAATGCGATTATTTCGCACGGGTTTGCTTGTATAAAATATACGAATAGCGACATCAGTGGCCAATAAATTTAAGCTAGAGAGCAGCTCATATTTTCTATCTTATCTGCCTTTATCGAAGTCATAGAAAAAAAAAAAAAAAAGAATAGCTGAAATTAATGACAGATCTTGCTTATTATAATTTTATATTTATTTAAGGTATTATATTATTGACCCAAGTACAAAAAAAAAAAAAAAAAAAAAAAAAAATTATCTTAAATATGTTTATTCCATTTACAAGCTTAGGCTCTATCTTTTATTTATTTGCTTTCCTTTTTATTTAAGAAACGGGGAAGGCCACTTAGAAAAAACAATGCAATCAAATCTCACCTGAAAATATTGGTGTGTTGTGTGATATATATTTTTTTTTCTTGGCTAATTCTGAGATTCACATCCACAAGCTTCATCTGGGTTCTTGGATCAAGAGGAAGCCATCTCCACTAGGCAGCTGGAATTAGGCTCGTGGTGGCAGTGTTGCCAGACTTGGGGACTTTTTTATTCAACTACCACCAATAATTTTGAGAAGTAAAATTTGACATACATAATAGACGATTAATCTTCGATGCGGTTAGGCAACTGTTGCTATAAAAATTTAATGGTGGACGTTGAATAAAAAAGTCCCCAAATCTGGCAACACTGCGTGGTGGGGATCACTTCGTTGGACGGGATCGGGAACAAGGCTCCTGTCGCATCTCTTCGCCCTTTCTCTCCAAGAGGTTGTCATCAGAATGTTCCCTCTTCTTTCGGACCCATTCAGTTTTGTTTTTTGTTTGTTTGTTTGTTTGGTGGGGGCGTACCTTTATTTTTATTGGAGGGCTTTTTTCATTTTTGTTTATTTATGCTCATTGTTGATTGGGCAGAAGCTTAAATTATTTACTGAGATTTTCCCCCTTCTTCTTCTTTTCCCTTTTTTTCCCAGGAATCTGAAGTTTTATACTTTCTCAGGTTAAGTTGCCATCAGTTTTTTAATTAAGAGCCAACCTTTTAAATAATATACGGGATTCTGTTACAAAGGGATTGAATTATTAATCTCAAAATCTTTTGAATGATATAAGATATTGTATGGGTTTTATGTTACAGAGGGATTAAATTTTAGAGGTCCATTAATCTACAATTAATTTAATTTAAGAGTTAATTCACAAATTTGTATATTGTGGGGTTTATCTTTCCCACAAGGAATTGTATTGGGTTTATGTTACAGAGGGGTTGAATTTTAGAGGGCAATTAATCTACAATTAGTTAATTTAATTTAAGAGTTAATTCAAAAATTTGTATACTGTGGTATTTATCTTTCCCACAGTAGAAAATATTTCTTCGATTACTAAAGAGTTCGTCTCAGAAAATCTGTGAATTTCTTACAAAATATAGTTATTTCTTATTATATGTAAATGTAAATTATTTCATTTATGTTTAAAAATATCCCTTTCAGCGGTCTGAAGAAGTTCTTTGAAAATGCCAAAGTATTTCATTATTGTGCCTTAAATTATTTCACAGAAATGTATACAAGTACATGTATCTCAAAAATAACATTCATCGCATTTTCTTTACTAAAACTATAGAAGTTCTTTATGGGCAGAGGCGAAAGCATTGCCATTTTACATTTTAATTTATCCTACATAAATGCACATAAATGCATGTATACCAAAAGTAAAACTCATTTCATTCGCTCATATCTACTTCAATCATTAATTTAATCAACAGAAATATCATATTAGCTGATTAAAACTTCAACTAGCTCAAGAGAAATCTGACCCGAGTAAACAAAAGGCGTTCTGCGAAACTGTCACTACATATTTTAAGAAGGCGTAAGATGACCCGAGGAAGATATTTCTTATCGAGATAAAAGATATGTATTCACTACATATAAAACAGTCGTAATGAGCTTAAAGCAGACATCTCGACCACATAATAGTCGTATCTTCTTCATAAAAAGTAAAATCATGTTCATTTGATTTTTTACACCAGTTATCTTAAACAAACAGCTTCAGAAAAGAAAATCATTTCCTGGTGAAAAAAATAATGTTTTTCACTGTATTATTTATATTTATTTTTTAAAACGTTTATATTTGCCCTGTTTGCGAAGCTATATTTTATACTGCTGACATGCAGACAGATATGTTAGTAGAACATGATTTTGTAAGTTAAGCAAAATTATTATTTATTACTATCTTCTGTATTAAATAGAAGAAAGTATTGGATTCGTAAAAAATTTTGATCTCGGGTTTTCGATGCATTTACACGTTTTGAGAGGTCTAGAGAACACGATCTGATCATTTTTAGAAAATGTCTGTCTGTGTGTGTGTGTGACAAAATTCTATGGCAACTGCATCTCAGGAAATATTGCACAGAATTTTATAAAATTTGATACGAAGTTGCATCTTGACATAAATTAGTGCCTATCACCTTTTGATAAAAATCGTCCAACAGGCGGCGACGTAGTCATCCTGCATTTTTAAAAACATGGCGGTATATTAAAGAATTTCGTATAAATGTACATAGAGAGAATTACTTTTAATAATCATTATGGAATTAAAAAGAATTATTTATGACTTGCAAACCCGTGTGAAATATTCGCATTTTATTTCTTTTCTTATTTACCTTTAAAATTTGAAACTCATAAATGTTATACCAATTTCATCACCTAATTAAAATTTTAATTTACCAAAAGCCAAATTATTATTAATTCCAAATTAATATTGTACAATAGGAAACCAAAATCATTCAAAGAAAGGTTTCCAAATAAAATTCATGGTTCACGACCCAATTTTCATACTTCCACAGGCAGTACAATTTTAATATAGGACTCCCATGATGCCTTTTAAATTTTTGTCGTCATGTTGGCGAGGACTTTTTATTAATTTTGGTATAATTTTTTTCTTTTTTTAAATAAATAAATAAATAAATAAATAAAAATAATTCCTATTTTGATTATATTTTTTATTATTGTGTTTTTTTAGTCAATTTATGACACAAAAGTTCATATTCTGTATATATCTTTAAAATATTGCTAGGTTTAAAATGACGATTGCAAAGATTCTGAAGAAACAACTGTTAAAAATACATTTTATTCGTAAAATAATCTCATCAGATAAATGTCATAATTTTTTCTTATTAGTCCATTGAGCTAATTCCGCGTGCTTAAATATTGCTCATGTATAAATATTATTTTTTTATCCTCGTGTATCGTATCGTTTCGACATAAATAATTGATACTGGTCCACGTTAGAGAAATATTATATAGATAGTGATAATCAACTTGGAAAATATTTTTGTTTATGTAGGAACATCGTGTCCTCACCTGGGGGGGGGGGTCCCCCGTTGAGGGCAAATTTTTATTATGGGTATCTTTCAAAAGAGCTCGTCAGTACCTTGGTCAACGAATAGTAGAATCATCGATCTGCGATAATTTAAAATAAAGTTATCGATTGTTTTCATTTAAAAAATAAATAAACAACTAAATAAAAAAGTAAAATAAAATAAAACAAAGCTACAAATTCTCAATAATATATTTACACTGAATTACATAATTAAATTATTGCACATACTTTTTTTACATTCCATATGGAAAAATTTCACATGGTATTGAAAGAAAAAATTACGCACGCATACACACACACATATATATATATGAAAACCAGATTTGCTTTGGTTTGGGTTGTCACTCTACAGTCATAAAAAAGGAGAAAAAGAAAAAACAATAAAGGCTTATGAGACCGGGAACTATGATGGAAAGTGGATTTCCAACCACTTTGAACGTTAAATTCCTAGACTAGAACTAGGAGTGATGCCAAGGAGTAGTTAGTGTTGTGACCTAATAACTTAGAGCACTAACTACTCCGTTACCAGATGGGCTATGAATAAACAGCTGTCATAGTATAAAACTTTCTACATCACAACATCAATTATTTACTAATGTTACTACAGAACACAAATATTTTTTTCTTAACTTGTAATTTTTGCATCGTATACATAAAGTAATTGGAAAGAGATGCATGTATTTTTTTTTTTTTTTTTTTTTTAAGACAAGTATTTATACTGCATTTCGATTATTTGTTGTTTTTCAAAAATTTCCACTGCCTTCACTGCGATTAATAACTCTTTACTGAACAATACGATGTGTATGATATGGTGCTGGGACAATTACAGCCGCCTGCTGAGCAGAGATGATTCTGAACTACCTACTCAATGATTTTTAAGTTCAGACATAATATATTTTTCTTGGAAGTATAAACGAAATACAAAAGTCTTTTTCAATGTTCACTCTCTATTTTGGATGCAATGAAATACCGCCTATTTGAGAGAGCATTAGCATCATGTTTTTAATTGTGATGTATTTACATGAGCAAATGCGGGATGGGAACATATATTTAAAGAGATAAGAAAAATGTTTACATATTTGAGTGCTAAACATATGTTCACAATAGCCATATTATGGCTGAGTTGCGATTGAGTGGGTTTGTTTCTTTGTTTTATTGATAACATATACATCAGATTTGTATGCTTGACTTATAGTCCGCTTGTAAATCTTCGTCAGATAACGACAGATAGCACATGACAGAATTACAATACGAAGAATTGGAGAAAACACCCAGGGCCAGCGCGGGAATCGAACCCGCTCTCCTACGCTCGAAGTCGATTAGCAGTGTGGTGACATATCCACTCGGCCACGAGGGTCCATTGAGTGGGTTTAATATAGTAATATAATAACGTAGTGAATAAATGGCGGCGGTCTGAAATTCTCCCCTAGGTTTGGTCCGGATACGTGCCATCAATCATCGCGATTTGATCACTTTATCAATAAATGCTATTCACGTATAAACTCATAAAAAGTTTACTACTTAATTTAATAATGACCAATTGAATTAATATTATTTAGAAAAAAGAAATAAATTTGACAATTGAATAATTACAGGCAACCAGTATCATTTATGTAATTCTGGTACAATTTATATGTATGTCCTTCATTTTCAAATTAGCAAAGAAAAGAGTGGAATAACTGAATACGCTATCAATCCTGTTAATGTTTTATTGTAAAAAGATCACCAAATCAAAATTAAATTTTATAATTAATTAAAAAAATTAAAAGAAGCTGTGTAAGGTAATTGTGAACTTTTCAATTTCCATTTGAATTTATTAGATTTAAGGTTACATCAGTTTTAAAGGTCATGATCTCTCAGTAAAATCGTTATGCTTTTCTCTGAGATATTTTATATTATTATTCCTAAGAAAAATTGGCACTCAAGTGGAAGAAGTATCAAGTAAATTTATCTTGATCTATGTACAATTTCGAAAAATTGGAACATTTGAAGTATTATTATGCAGAAATCACAAGATATTTTTGAATTAAAAAAGTCATTGATAATTTATAAGATAAATAATCTCCCCTCCCCCCTCTCCTTCTTGGAGGATATATGCCCGACCTTATCACTACTGCGTTTTACCATGTTGCATGATAACTGGTGGGTTTAAATGTAATATGTGATAAAACGAATATAATATGCATTATATTCGTTTATGCACATCCCAAATAAGCGTCCAGGTAACGATTTTTAATCTTTTTCTTTTTCCTTTTTTTTTTTCTCTCTATGCACCTCTTTTCTCTGTATGAATTTTTCCCTCCGCTGAGAATAAAATGTGCAGACGACAACAAAATTATTGAAGTACACATCCATATTTTTCATATATATATATATTAGTTTGATCGCTAATTTTTATTATGAACTTAATTTTTTGTAAACAGCATAAAGACTAAGATCATGACTCGACAAATATTTACTTAACAAAACAGTCTTAGGCGCATATCTTTTAAATACGAATTATTGCTAGCGCTTCAATAATTTTGCTGCCAACTGTATGATGGCATGTCTTCGCACCGCTTCTAGGGATGAATGCCAGACCATTGCCAATAGTTCATTCTGTTCCACTGGTGCAACATAAAAAGACCAACTGAACTCAACTAAAAACTGTACGAAATTTGTACGAATCTTGCACTTAAGTACTAAAATCTGTACTTAAAGTACGCTTATTAATAGAAAATAATGTTTTTTAAGCAGCATAATTTTAGACTATACCAAATACAACCTTCCTTTTCTTTTCTGTGGCCCTTTCTTGCATTTTCAATGCTATGAGGAAATAAATTATGTCAAACACGCAAATGTAAGCGAAAAATGAATAGGCTATTTAAAAAATCCCTTTTGATAAACAGATTACGTATTTTCCCTTTTTAACTAAGTACCATTTTTATGAGTAGACTTTAGTTGTATCTACCAAAATGGTTGCAAATCCGGAACAACTGATTCAACTTTTGGAGGCGGACTTTTCTCTGTTTATAGCGATGGGATATACCTGAAGAGGCACCTGGTCAAATAAATCGAAGATACGATATCAAATCTAATGTTTTCGACCTTGAATGAATTACGTGAGAGAATATGAAGACATTATTGTGCAGATACTTCTAAAAATGCGTGAGCAGACGATGGATGTTTTGGCAGATTCGTGTTGCATATGCGTGCTATTTTAGTGAGTGTAACAATAAAAGAGCAAATAATAAAAATGTTGAATAAATAAGCCACAAACTAATTTCTACTTAATTCGCTTATTAAAATAGTTCGGAGTATATATATTACTTTCTCTTAACTATATAATGGTCCAGAAAATATTGCATTTGGGTCACATTTTAAAATTTGGGTTTTTGATATGTTTAAAGTATTGATTGTCCCCGAATTTGAAAATCAGGTTTTTAATGGTTAGTCTGTGTGTCTGTTATCAGCATAACTCAAAAACAATTATTATCAGGAAGTACACGCTCAGTACACTAAATCTGTCTGTATCACACGGGGGAAGAAGCTACTTGAGACATTTTATTGAAATCGGACAAATGGCTTACGGGCGAAATTTCTGGTAGATAGAGTTTAATTCCTTTATACTGCATTAAGCAAAATAAAATGAAGATTATTTATATGCATAAAAACATAATTTTTGTAGGATATAATATGAAAATCATGCACCATTAGTTTATAAGGCCCCAAAAATAATTCCGATATGTGATAACTGTAATTTGGAATTTCTGAAGGATATTTCAAGTTGTGCTATGCGCTTTTCATATCACGCTATAAAGAACTCTATGAAATAGGTATATAATTTATAGAAAATATACAAGGCTACCAAAAATTAAGCTAATATATCTGTACCGCGGAGGTTAAGGACATCAAGTCCATTTTGAGAAAAGAGTTAGCACCCTACACTGTCAAAAAAAAAAATCCTGTTTGCTGCCAGAAATTTTCTGTAATTCAGAAAAATACGTTCTATCAACGAAAAAATTACGTTGATAGAACGTATTTTTCTGAATAACAGAAAATTTCTTGCAGCAAACTGCCGCAAACCAGGACTTTTTTTGACAGTGTATAATTACGTTGATACAACGTATTTTCCTGAATTACGGAAAATTTCTGGCAGCAAACAGAACTTTTCTTTACAGTGTATCCTTCATGTGCTTAATATAGAGGCAATTTTTCCAGTTACTATAAAAGAGATAGGACAGTGGAAAATAAAATCATGTAAATTTTCTTTATTCATGACAAATGTACTTCATTGTAAAAAATATGTCCTATTTGCTGCCAGAAATTCTCTGTACTTTAAGATAATACGCGTAATTTACGAAAAAAATTACATTGTCAGAACGCATTTTCTCAAGTTACGCAGAAAATAGGACATATTTTTTTTACAGTGTTCATTATCAAACATCATACCTAAAAAATTGCATTTTTGGAACGTGGTGTCCTTTACATCCGAGGTACAGATATTACTTTCTCTATTGAATATAATTGATAGAAGTACTTTAATATATTTTACGAAGTTCAGAATAATTGCTTAAGAATGTTAATTACTTTCTCATAACCATATGGAAGACAGAATATTAATTTGAATTTCTGCATTGAATTTTTTTTCTATAATTTCGCATTTTGAGGACCCCTGAATACAAAAATCAATTTTTAAGTGGTTAATCTATGTTTATGCTGTTATTATTATAACTTATATGAAAATAACAGTAATTTCCGAAAATTCAAATTTCATATTTTGAATATCATATGAAGGTACCACATGAAAAGTTTCACAGGATTGGTGTTATCGAAAGTTGAATAATCTGGAATAAATTTTTAAATTTAATAACAGTCTTAATGTTCTATGTATTATGTTCAAAGAAATGTTGAAGAGGGCGGGGGGGGGGGTCTTCGCAAATGAACAAATTGATGTCAAAATAAAACAGTTTTTAAGCGTAATCTCAATTTTTTTAGAGTATGTTCATTTACAGTATCTTATACCTTTAAAGATATGGCTAAACATCTGTGTTATAGGTACATATACGTGTTATGGGTAAGTGTCTGTTGTCACATCTGCACAAAATTTTAAACGTATGGGTAAATGCATCTTTCTAATCCAACATAAACTGTAATAAGCCTAGATTATTATTCCTTTGACACTAAGCATACAAAAATAAAAAAGATAAAAAAATTATAATTAAATATCGTAATTAATATTTAGATATTTCTATGTATTTTTCCTATATTAAATCAAAAATTTCACCTCGTGATGAAAAATAGAAAAACTATCATGGAATTTAAGTCACGATACTCATGCAAATGCTTAATTTCAGTGACTTTAAACGTAAAAAAAATTATTCATATCTTAAAGCTCTAATGATAATAATTAGTTTTAATCTAAAGATTTTGTCACGATTTATTTCAGAGAAGAGTAAAAGGAATGTGTTATTTTGCATGCTTTATTATTCTTACTGAGTAGAAAAGAAGTTCAAATCTTTATACTCAGAGAGTACAGCATTGAATTGCTCGTAAACCTCATGCATTTTAAAAAGCTATTATGAAGTCTTCAGTAATAGGAGGTCTTAGAAAAAAAATGGCTTTTTTCTTGGAAGTACACTATCTACCAATAAATAATTGGATACTTTTGAATTTAGGCGTTTTGTCGAATATTTAAAAAAAGTTTTTTAGGAATTATCTTGAAACTTTGGAATCATAGAAAACATGTTATACCTCATACATATCAGCAAACGTTTTGTCCTAAAGAGGAAAAGAGGACCAGTAAAAAATTAAACAAACCTTAAAATGTTTTGGATACCCTTGTAAAAAATAATGTCTGAAATGCGTTTTGGGTGTAGCATGCGATTATAAGGCATCTTCGAATTATCTGTATGTTTTTTTTATTAATTTACCCCATATATTCATTTAGCTATAATGCTTTCTTTGAAAAATTGCAAAAAAAAGTACCACTTTTTACTTTCTTTTACCCATAATTAGGGAAAGTATTGTTTTAGGGTAAAATTTTCGAAAGTGAGTTTTTGTTATATTTACATGTTCTGAGGTCCCCTGAATACGAAAATCATATTTTTAGCGAATGGTATGTGTGTCTGTCTGTGTGTCTGTTATCAGCATATCTCAAAAACAAATAGTAGCAGAAATTCCAAACTCTTTATTCTAAATGTGTATCATATAGGAATGCTACACTAAGCTTTTCATTGCGAAGAAGCAAATGGCTCGAGTACAGGGACACTCAAAAGTATTCAGATACATTACGTCTATGGGGGAAATTGCAGGTAAGTAGAATTTAACATCTATAGACTGCACTAAACTAAATGAAACGAATATATATTTTTTGTAATAGAGATAGTCAACTGGGAAAAAAAAATTGTGTATGTAGGAATCTCGCCTCCCCCCTCGAAGGAAGTAAATTTTCCTGATGGATATCTTTCAAAAGAGCTCGCCAATACCTTTAAAACGAATGGTTGAACCATCGATCTGCGATAATTTAAAATAAAGTTATTGATTTTTTTTCAATTTTAACTAAAAAAGAAAAAAATGTAATATTGAGAATAAATTCAACTTTTTTTGGATATTTAGTGTTATACTACTTCTCTGATATGGAAATGGTCTGCATTATCATGGAGGATAATTTTTATAAATAGTAATTTTTATAAATTATTTTTACTGAGTGAATTTGTATAGGAAAATATAGAAAAAAGTCATGTGGTGTCCACAACACACTAGTTATTTTTTGTAAGTGGATGTGCGTTACTAATAATATTTTACCCTTTTCAGGAAAGCTGTTCGAAAATTGAAATAAATTACTCATAGAGATATGGTAAATAATGTATGTTTTAAGCTAAATATCCATCGCTTGTTTTTTGTATATTTACACGTTTTGAGGCTTCCTGATTACCGTAGTCGAGTTTTTTAACGTTTGATCTTTGTCTGTGTCTTTTTGGGTGACTTAAAAACGAATAATTTTAGGAGATCCAAATGATGTATTTTGAAGTTAATATAAGTTTGTTGCTGGAAAAGTTTGATCAAGATTGATAAGTTTCAATGAATGTCGCGTGTGAACATTGTCTGTATAATTTTAAGTAAACTTTTAATTTTAATAACAGAATTAAATTCTATATAAATGTAGGTGCATTAATGAAACGGGGGGTTGAGAACTCATTATCATATAAGACACTTCCGAAGCCTAATTTGAATTGTTTAACATAGGTTTACATGGCAGTACTCGTTATCTTACCTCTTAATCTCCAACCTGTATTTATAGCATTAAATTTCAGGGTAAGAGAAAGTCGTGTGAGTGACACACCAGATTATTTTTATTATAACACGGAGGGTATTAGATCTAGTACAAAGCCATTTTTAGGATACTTAGTGTAATACATTAGACTCAGCATGCTTTAATCAGAATGCAAAAATGTTAAATATCTTGCGAAATATGTACATTTTTACTAAATAGTTTTTCACTACGCTTGCGCAAGTTTTTAAAAAAAAATTATTTGCATAATTTAATAGCCAAAACTATTGATCTAATTATATATATATATTTATATCCAAAAAAATATCGTGTAAATTCGAAATGTTATTATTATTATTATTATTATTATTATTATTTTCGAACGAAAAAATCATGATATTCTTTTTTTTTTTTCCTTTGCATTTAATTCGCGTAATAATAAATAAAGAGATAAAGTTTTTGCAAATAAAGCGAATGAATTCGCAGTTGTTATCTAATATAAATCAGATAACGGAAACCTGGAAAAGTGTACACCTCTATAATCGTGTTTAAATGTGCAAGTAGGGATTCAATGAATATGTTGAAGAAGGACTATCAATCATTAGGGAATTTTAATTGTAATATGTGTATGTACGTGTGTGTTTGTCTCTGTATGTGTGTTCGTATTATCGTTGTAATTTAAATGTAGTTTTCACACATTTGTTTCTAATCTTTATGATTTCAATTCGCCATATATTAATTTCATAACTATTGTTTAAAAAAGAAGAATTATAATAAAATATGATTATATATGCATTGGAATGTAAATTCCTATATACATATCACCTTTCTGAGCTTCTCCTACATAAAGAAATTGTTCATTCTTATTTATCTTTGTGGTTTCGGTTATCGTGTGTCTGTTGCTTAGCTTCTACTCTGCTTAATGGGTCATTATTGTTCATTACAGGGTTCTCTTTTTCCACCTTGAAATATTGTCATAGGGTCAACCTTCTTTTCATCAGAGTCTAATTACACGGTCCTATTTCAATTTGTAACAGGTATTGTTGTAAAGTGGATTGGCGTCAGTGCTATTGTTGAACTTGATAATTGAATCAATTTGGGAAATCTTGTTGCTTTGTTTGGCGTGTGTATGTCTCTTTGGTGAATTGTTTGACTAACTATTGTTCATTCTCATTCTTTGCTTCTACTATCAAAAGGATTATATATATATACATTTACACACACATGTATATATATATATATGTATACATATACACACACATGTGTAAATATATATATATATACTATTCCGTTCAGATGTCAGTAGTGGGTTCTACTAGAAAGGAAAATTGTAATAAATTCAAATATAATATTAAAATGGCAATGAACATTTTTTGTTAAAATGAAAATCATATTTTACACTAATCGTGAAGTAACCATAACAGCGTTAATGTACATGACAGATTAGTATAACGAGATAGTGTGTAGTACACTATTTGCTATATCACTATTCCCTTAAAAGAAAAATACTATAATAGTTTATGCATTATTTTCATTTTTTAAATATGCAGATTTTTGTAAAATTTCTCTTACTGTACACCTAATCATTTGCATAAGAATTTGCAGATCATTAATAATTAATCCTAATCCTAAAGGGATTTAACCAGCGCATTAAAATCTATTTCTTTTGGAACGGTTGACTTTTTCGGGGTTGACATTACAAAAAAAAAGACTAAACATATACATATAAACAGTAATAAAATATTTTATTTTGATATAAACGACCATATATGACAGTTTATAAGTCAAATACACGTTTCAAAGGAAAAAAAAAAAGTGTGCCCACAACCGGTTACATCAAGGTAGCCACAAGCGGGAATGGTAGCCATTTTTACAGGTTGATTCAAAATTAGTGTGACCAATTTTAAATGAATGTAACTATTTCTGGTATATTTTAATCGCTTTACCACCAGTTTTATTTTAAAAATGAGACGTTTAAAATATCAATCTAGCTATTTTTATTAGTGGGAGTAAATTATGGTTCCAAAATTAGATCCTCAAACGCGAAACGAATTTTTAAAGCTTTTGAAGGATGATTGCTCATATTCTGTTATAAATAAAGCATTTAAAAATTAGAAAAGACATTTTTCTAGTGAATTACTATCTAAATTTCGAAAAGAAATAAAATTTGGCTGGAAATTAAAAGCTCCAGGGAAAAAATGTGGACGAAAGTAAGCACATGATCAAAGAAAGTAAACGTCTTTTCCCACAAGGAAACTTTAATTTTCACCAAGATTCTGCACCAAGTCATACTGCAAAATCAACTATAAAATAGCTAAAAGATAAAAAAAAATAAATTTTCTTCCTCCTGAGAAATGGCTACCATCATCCCCTAACTGTACTCCTTGCGATTATTTTGTATGGGGATACTTAAAAAAAACAATTAAATAGACGTAAAGTAAGAAAACATCAAGGGCTTCAAAAACAATCAAAGAGGAAGTTAGGAAAATACCCGTAAAAATGGTCGAAAAAGCTCTTTTGGCTTGGCCTAAAGATTTATGTAAAATGTACTATGCTAAAGGAAACTATATTGAAAATTTCATGTAAATAACTTAATTCAATAAAAATTTCTGATGCTCTGAAATTGGTCACACTAATTTTGAATCAACCTGTATAATGGTAGAAAAAGCAATTTTCGGTCCACATTTTGGCTAAATTCGATATAGCATCACAAAATATAAAGAATTTACAATTTACTGCATAAATATACCTTGCATTTACATAATTCAGTTCGATTTATCACATTCTAAAAATATTCACAAATTACTTTTGTGTTCCTTTTTCTCAGATTTTTTTTTTTTTTTTTTTTCCGATGCTTGCACTTACTAAAAAAATGCATCTATTCACTTCGGTGTTAGCACAAAACATGTTTGTCAGTCACAATGCATGTTTGACAGTACTCAAATCCAACATATTTGCTTTTTGTTAAAAGATATGAAGGGGTGCACATAACCGGAGAATGCCCATAAGAGGAGACATTCCTCTAATCTATATTGTTTGAGTAAAAAGCAACTTTTAAAAGAAGAGAGATATAATAAAGAAAATATTTATATCGAACTACACATATAGTCCGAAAAATCTTAAATCATTATAATACGGCTATTTTTGAAGTGAAAACTTTTTAGGCGTGTTGAGCACTTTTATGTTAACAAAAATCACGGAACTTGCGTCAACGCCACCCAACACTTTCCATTTGAAGTGAAAACTTCTTTAGGCGCGTTGAGCACTTTTTGGGTGAACAAAAATCATGGAACTCGCGTCAACGTCACCGAACGCTTTCCATTTGAAGTGAAATCTTCTTTAGGCGCGTTGAGCACTTTTTGGGTGAACAAAAATCATGGAACTCGCGTCAACGTCACCGAACGCTTTCCATGAGCTATATGTATACTGTGTATATATGTGCATAGATATACCTCCGTGCGTTATTAGTATACATTATATATATACAAAGAATACATCTTTCTACATATATATCCATATATGTAGCGCACGGTGCGGCATGCCTTGTGTGTGTATAAAATGTATACTAATACGAGTAGTATACTGGCTACTGACACCTGTCTCTTTCTAGTTCTATACTCTGTGTATGTATGTACTTTTTCCACAGTATAGACATAGTTCACAAAGTACAAGCACGTGCTTTTATACAGACTGTTATATTCTTCTTTTTGCTTTCAATATAAATTTAAAGTTTAAATGATTAAAGCTTAAATTGGTCATTAACACTTCTTTTCAAATCAAAAATAATTCAAAAATAATAATCTAATAGCTCGACGATACAATTCACAAGTTACTTAGTTTTCACTTCTATCGGCAGTCCCCAAAGACTGCCCCGCATTTTTTTTACGGTGATGTATGCATGAATGCGTGTATGTATGTGAGTAATCACAATAGCGTCTAAACGCTTTGATCGATTGACATGAAAGTTGGTAGGTATGCTATAGGTCACGAACTTTATTGATTTTGATGAACCTAGCACTTTTAGTTTTTTTTTATGGGAACACAAGTAAAATTTCTTTATAATTATTGTTTATGATCTCAAATTATAAGTGCAATAGCCTCTAAACGCCTTATTTGAATAAACCGAAACTTTACATATGTATTATAGATCACCGTCACACGAACTATGTGAATTTTGGTGCAGGGACACAGAGAAAAATTCTTTATCATTATGGCCTATGAGCAAAAGTTTTTTAAAATGCGAGAGTGTCTAAATGCCTTTTCCGATTGAGCTGAAAATTTATGTGCATGTTATAGGTCACTGTCGCACAAACTGTATAGATTTTGATGAATCTAGCACTTATAGATTTTTACAAGAATACAACTAAAACTTCTTTATCCTTATGTTTTACAGGCTCAAATTATTTCAAGTGCAATTAATTAAATTAAAGAACATATTAGTTAAATTAAAGAACATATTATATAGAGAAAAATACTGAAACACCTTATTATGATTTTCTCTTTTGTTTATTTAACGACTTCTCTCACTTTAATTTATTTATACAACCATTACTTACTTTATTTTCGGAAAATTGAGTGGAGTTACTCTGGATTTTTTTGTTATATAAGGTAGTAGACATTTATAAATTACATATTGAGCGAGACATGCCCTATCAGTAGTTCCAGAAAACCGAGCCCATTCGTGCCGCTGTTCGTTTTCATTTTCCGTCTATTTTTCATAAATTTTCTGATTAGTGTTAGTTGTTTTTTTCACTTCACTTGTGATTGTTTATTTATTTATTTTATTTGTTTATTTAATTTAAATCTATTTTATCAACTCTTGACTTTTTCCTAATTTACTTCACATTCTAAACTGCCATGTGGCTAGCAAAAACGCTAATAGTATGAAAAATATAAGTTTTTTTTTTTCTTTTTTTTTTAAATAATAAGAGCATAAATTCGATTCACTTGCCTTGCATATACTAGATATAAGATATAGTAATTTATTGGTCGTTGATGTAAATAACCTTTGACGTAATCAAAACTTTCTTAATAATTTCCATAGTCAAAACACAAATTAAACACAAGGTGATATTTTTCATAGTACATGAAAACAAATAAATTTCAATAACTTTATTAATATAATATAAGATAAAAAAAAGAAAAAATCACATTTAAATATTAAAAGCAAACATATATTTTCGACGAATAAATAAAATTAAATGAACTGAAAACGTTTATAAAACCTTTGCGATATGAAGTCTGGGTTAAAAAAACTGAGATCTAGCACCTATGTAAAAAATATTAAAATCCATCCAAACTAATTTTAAATGAAAATACGCCTAAAATTCTTTAAAAATATATATGGACAAGAAAAAGTTTTTTTTTTTTTTTTTTTTTTTAGTTCTTTTCCTGTATTTGAATAACAATGAAGCATTTCAAAAGTAAATGGGAAAAGAAGATTAATCAAATTTTATATTTATGTACATTTATTTATTTTATTTTATTTATTTATTTATTTATTTTCTGAAATTGATTTTAAAAGTATGTTCACTTTTTTTTTTTTTTTTTTTTAACTTGTAGTTTTTTTCCATACAATTTTCTCCGGATTGTTTTCTTTTTAACGCAGGCTTAGTGTTAAATAGTGAGAGAAAATTACAGAAATATTATGAAATAGTGCACTACCATAGCTGCCAATATTTAAATTTATCCCGGAGTAATTTTAGCTCCGCTTTTTTTCGCACCACTTTATTTTTAGACAATTTTTCTCCAATATATAACTATGATAAAACAAGGAAATGTTACTCTTAAAAAAAAGTGGTACGGAATAAAAGCGGAGCTAAAAGTGCTCCGGAATAAATTTAAACATTGGCAGCTATGCAATACTATGAAATGATATAAAAAACTAGTTAATTGTTATAGGTGGACCTTGTTCAGTTTTCCGTCAGATATTTGTTGTCAAAAATTTTTGCTATAGGATATGCATAATACGAGAATTGAATTTGGCCGATCGGTCGACACGGTCGCAGAGTGAAGAACCCTACTTAATAGACTACCCACCGTTCAATTAGATACATTTAACTTATCCTAATTTGCTGATTAATTTTATTAGGGTCAGTTTCGTATTTTAGTTTTTTATACTATTTTTTAATGCTATATTTTGTAGTATTTTCATTCCAGTGGTAACAATAATGCAATTTATGTGAAATGTTGCTTTATTCTACCATGTTAATAATATTATAGTTTTAAAAAATTAAAGAACACTCTTTTATAGAAATGTGAACTAAAAAAGCACAAAATATCTATCTTAGTATTAAAATGCAGGGTAAGAGAAAATCGTGTGAGTGACACACCATAATATTTACATACATTTAAATCTTTAATTAAAATAAATTAGAATTAAACAAAAACCATTTTTAAAAAATCTCCCCTGACGGGGATCGAATGCTGGATCTTTAGGTTCGTAGCGCGGCGCCTTACCTCAACGCCACATCGTTCACGTAGGGAAAGTATTTTTTTACAATATAAATTTTTTGTTTGCTCCCAGAGCAGTTACAAACATACATACATACATACAAACATACAGGTGAAGCTAATAATAAAAGCGTGTTAAAAAAGAAAAAAAAAAAAATCGCAAATTTCGAATGACTTACAAAGTTTTGAAATTAGAATATTTGTATACAATTATGCCCAAGGTAGCACAATAAATATTTTTAAAGTAGATTAATATTTGTATGATAAAAATATTTCTCATAATGGACCTTTTTTGCGAAATTTTGCTCTATTTTTCCATGATGCGAATTTCGTAAATTTCGTAACTCACGAAGTCTTCAAATTAGAATTTTCGTAATTTATAATGCTCATTCCAGCATCATAACTGATATTTTATGCACTGTAAAAAATTTGCATTTTTTGCTGCCAGAAATTCTCTGTAATTTGAGAAAATACGTTCTGACTACGTAATGTTTTCGTAAATTACATGTATTTTCTCAAATTACACAGAATTTCTGGTAGAAAAAAAAAGCAAATTTTTTACGTTGAAGCTGATCTCACACCTTTACGATGGAAATATTCCTTTTAAATTTTGTGATTTTTGGATTCCGCACACCTCAAAACATGTAAAAATAATAATAATAATAATAATAATAATAAAAAATAAATAAATAAAAAAATTCCGAGTACCTAGATTTCCTATAGTATGAGGAGGAACTATTTTTTTTTCTTTATTACGCTTAGAAGACTATTAAAAAAAAAAATTCACAGACATTTTGCTGAAAGGGAATAAGAAATTTAAATACAATGGTTAATACTCTCTCACTATCTCTCTCTTTTTTTCTCTTTGACACTTTAAATTAATCAATTAATTTAACACCACACCTATTTCGAAAATATGTTATAAACGTGTTTGTATCTTTCGAATTCAAATTCAGTTTAACACGATAATGATGAACGCAGTGATTATTAAACGGATTTTATTGATAAATCGTGAAACTGCATGCTATGAAGAAATGTTTACATGTTAGAAATTTTAAATGCTATTTATCACGAAAGTAATCATGATTTTCGAGGTCGAACTAATTATATATTGTTATCATTTATTAATATTATCTATTTTAAACTTCTTTTTCGTTATGAATTGCACAATTTAATATTTGAAACAATAAGAGAATTTCTACATCTTTATTTCAGGAACGAACGATTATGAATGCCGCGATTATAAATGATTTTTGAAGGAGAAATTAACGCTTTTGTTTTATTTATTTATTTATTTTTCAACAAAACTGATAAACGTTTAAACTCAGCAAACCTAATGCATTAACTTTAACTGCATAACACCCACGGGATGAGGAACTTATCAATAAATATTCAAATTGTTTTGCCTTCCGTATGTGTCATTTCTTTTATCACACTTTCTGATTTCCTAAGCAATCTTAGCTGATATTTATATTTATTCACCTAGAAGATACTTTTCAAGTAACTTTAATTTTTCGAACGTATCTTATGAATACTGAGCACACCGCCAAATTTGGTGATTATCTGCTTACCGATTTTAGTTGCAGAAGACGACTTGTCGTGGAAAGTTTATTATAAACATTCTGTATATATGTGTATCATTTATCACCCCCCTACACACACACACACACACACACACTTTTTCTTAATATATATATATTTTTTTTTTTACTACTTTCTTTTTACTTATACCATTCCATTATGCTTAAATTTGAAAATCTGGAAAATTTTGTTGAATCAAATTAAAGTATTATGTCAATAATATTGTTGAAAAAATTTTCTTAGATTTTACAGTTCTAGTCTAAATCATTTTTAAATTATGGATAAGATTTTATTGAAAATTTGACTTCATATTTAGTTGGATTCTGACCTGAACTAGTGCTGATTACATTTGCGGCTCATTTACTCAAAAGGTGGCGCTGTGAACTTATTTTTTTTTTTTCTAACATTTTTACATGGCAGTATAAGACAAAAATACCTTTGAAAAAAATGGTTGAACCATGGACCTGTGATAATTTAAAATAAAGCTATCGATTAAAAATAAATAAAATAAAAATAAATAAACAGAAGAAATTCACATTTCTTCTGATGTTGGCACAAAACTGACTTTTTATCGGCATTTAGCAACATACGTCGCTGAGTTTAAAACCGTATGTATCCATCATGGAAAATAATTTTTATAAATAATAATTTAATAAATAATTTGTACTGCTCGAATTTGTATAAGATAATTTAGAAGAAAGTCTTATTGTTGCCATAACATACTAGTTTTATTTGAATTTATTATTACTTATATTACTATTAATATTTTTAATTACGAATTATTTAAATTTATTACAATGATTCTGATTATTCTTAGGGTTGCCTCCAGTTTAGCTAGAGGTTTTGAACATAATTTGACGAATATCACGAAAGTCGTAAAATAATCCCACCATATCGCGAAATGATGGTTGTGAAAAGAAAAAGAGTTAATTTATTTAAAAAAAATTAAATCGAGGATATATATATATAAAAAAGCATTAAAGTAGCTTAGAAGTGCGTACTCAAACGCATTACTTATTACCAATTTTTAATTTATTGAAATCAGTTTTAAATTTGCACTTTTTAAAGCTTTTTTATACTTTAATAAAAATTTCGAGGCTTATTATCTAATATAAATTCGAAATTGTCCGCTCGTACAAAATGGCATCTTAAACAAAAACCAACAAACAAAATTTCGTTTAGCATATCTAATAAACGTTCGAATTAAATTTGCTTTCTAATAAATAAATAAATCAAAAAATTAAAAAATAAACCACCGTACTTAAATTGATCTATTCGTTTGAAAGCTACAATGTGGTATAATAGTTACTGTGCCATACACACAGATATGGACAAGGACGTTGAAGACATTTCATTCTTTATGTATCATCTTATATGCTATAAAAGTAACTAAGAAAAATTCCATATTGCAACATTTTTTAAATTAATTATATAGACAATGTACATTTATTTGTGACTAAAATTTACCATGAAATGTTGAGGGTCTATAAGAGGATTTTTCGCCCCTGGGGAGTTTCAAGTTCCTGTTTTATAATATGAATACGGCTAGACCATTATAAATAAATAAAAATGATGCGAATTAATTGAAAAGTTCAATAACATTATAAAAATAATTCATAGCACTTTGAAAGCATAAATATCAGGTTGATAGTGTGTATGAAATTTTTGCATTTAATTAGAACATATTTACTTTAAGTTTTAATCAATATTAATTACACTATTCTAATAAATATTTTTCCCTAAGGGTGACCAAAGATTCACAATTTTGCATTTTTTATCAAAAATTCCCCCATTTTCTGAGACTTGACCTATTTTTCTATATGAATATAAGGGCCCAACACTTTCTAATTGAAATATGTTATGAAATACAGTAAGATATAAATTATATATAAAGATAAAATTTTCCACTCTTGAGTTAATAGAGAAAAAGTATGTCAAGTCTCTTGAAAGTGCAGAATTTTTGCCAAAAGTCAAAATTATGAATCTTTGGGCTATATTGGGAAAAAATATTTATTAGAATGGTATAAATAATATTGATTGAAATTTAAAATACATATGTTCTAAATAATTAAATGCAAAAATTTCATATGCGCAACCAACTTGATATTCCTGTTTTGAATGTATTATGTCATCTTCCATAGCAGTTATACTAAACTTTTCGAATTACTTCGCGTCAATTTTTATTTATAGTAGTCTAACTATTCATATTATAAAAGGATTAGGGTACATAAGGTGGTTAAGCCCTCTTACAGACGCTCATCCTTTAATTTATTTTTTAAACAAAGTGTAATAAAATGATAGATAGACAGAATTTTCAATAAAATTATATTTTTAAGTAATAGAAAAAGTAAATAAAAGTAAAAAGGTCACAGATTTTTCCATTTAAAGTTAATTTTATTTTTTAAAAAAATTGAAAAACTTATTTAAAAAAAATTTTCATTTACACTTTCGTCAAATACCGCTTTTTATCTCTACAACATGAATGCAACAATTAACTTCTAAATATATTCTGAATATATTAGTCAGTCTTCTTCATCAATAGTAAAGAGTAAGATAAAATAAATAAATAAATCTGCCTCTGTTTTGTTTGTAAAAAAAAAAAAAAAAAAAAAAAAAAAAAAACTGTTGACTAAACAACGTTGTTTCGTTAATGAAGTTTGCTAAATTTTAAGACGTTTTCCCATACCACTATGAGTGCGTTTATGATGGTAGAAACATGAAAAAAAAAAAAAAAAAAAAAAAAAAAGGTAGAAAACTTGGTGTTAAGGAAAAAAGTCTAAAGTTTTATTTTAAGTGTCATTTTATCTTGATCGTTGTAAAACTAGCAACAAGTTGAGCTAATTATTTAATTTATAGTCCCATTAAAATATTATTGGAAGTTCTTTTCTTTGTTATAAAATTATAATATTTGCAAAAATGATAAAAATATTTTGAATATTAAATTATATTTATTTTTATAATTATTGTGAATCTTTATATATATATTTCTTTTGTGCGTGTGTATGTCACTGAACTCCTCCTAAACGGCTGGACTGAGTTTAATGAAATTTTTTGTGTGTCTTCAGGTTGATTCGAGAATGGTTTAGATTTGCAAATGAAAGTTGTAACTTAATTAGTTCTTTCTTAATTAATTTTTAACCAACTCTTTCAACAACTTTTCCACCTAGATGGCGTGAGTTGTCGTAAACACGATGTCAGAATTTATTTAATGTTGAAATGAAAAATGAATTTTTAACCGTATCTTACGAAGTGTTTAAAATATTTTTTCAAAGTTAATATTTTAGAATCGTAAACACGATGTCAGAATTTATTTAATGTTGAAATGAAAAATGAATTTTTAACCGTAAGTGTTTAAAATATTTTTTCAACGTTAATATTGTTAAAATGTTAAAATTAGTTAAAATGGTATATTCTTTTAAAAAATTCGTTTTATTAAAATTTAAAAAATTCGTTAGTTATTTTATGTTAAAATGAAAAATGAATTTTTAGGCCATTATTATTTGTGCAGATGGAAAATGTACTAAAAGTTTTCCGAAAAATTTCACGATCACAAATGTTGACGGATATCCAATATATCGTCGAAGAAATCCCGATAATGGCGGACAATCTTATCATCTATGGCGGTCATCTATGTCAACAACATAGATATTGACATTGATAACCGTTGGGTGGTCCCATATTCGCCTCAGCTGAGCAAAACATTCAATGCTCATATTAATGTTCAGTTCTGCTGTTCAGTGAAGAATATCAAATACATTTGCAAGTATGTGAATAAAGGCAGTGATATGGCTGTATTTCGAGTTGAAAATACCAATGTGAATGCTCCTCCGGTGAATAACAACGATGAAATAACGCTTTACCAAATTGGCCGGTACGTCAGCTCCAATGAAGCTGTTTGGCGTATCTTTGGTTTCCCAATTCATGAACGGGATCCAGCAGTTCTTCATTTAGCCGTCCATCTTGAAAATGGCCAGCGCGTATATTTCACGAGCGAGACAGCGATTGATCGTGCTATAAATCCACCAAAAACTACACTCACCGAATTTTTTGAATTGTGTAATCGTGCGGATGCTTTTGGTGCTTTTGCACGGACATTATTCTATTCAGAAGTACCACGCTATTTCACATGGGCTCCAACAAAAAATGGATGCCCCGCAAGCAAGGCACGCCGATTGATGCATGTCCCGGTTTATTCAAATCAAACACCTTGGGACGAGTATTTACAGTCAATCCAAGGCAGACTGAGTGCTTTTATCTTCGACTGTTATTGGTTAATGTCATCGGCCCTTTGTCATTTCAAGATTTACGTAAAGTGAATGGACACCAGTATCCAACGTATAAAGATGCATGCCTTGCACTCGGCTTGCTGGAAGACGACAACCAGTGGGAGTGTATGCTTGCTGAAGTAGGACTGAACTGTACAGCAAAACAAATTCGTCTACTATTCGCTATAGTGTTGACTACATGTTTCCCGGCCCGAGCAGAGACATTATGGGATAATCACAAAGATTCAATGACTGATGATATATTGCATCAACATCGTTCACGGTGCAACGATCTAACGATAGTATTCAGTGACGCTATGTACAATGAAGCATTGATTGCTATTGTGAAGATCTTTGCATTATCATTGCCAACTTACCACTCAGTCATTTCGGTATGCATTCAACAAATCGAAATACATCTGATTTAATAAGCACTGAATTGAATCGTGAACTACAATACAATACTGTAGAAATGGCAGCGATTGTTGCTCGCAATGTCCCACTAATGAATGAAGAATAAAGAACCATTTACGACCGCATCATGCTCGCAGTTTTGGCAGGACAAGGTGGATTCTTTTTTTTTTTTTTTTTTTTTTGGGGGGGGGGGGGTGCACCAGGTGGAACTGGCAAAACATTCCTTATTTCGCTAATTCTCGCCGAAATACGATCAAATAATGGCATCGCATTGGCTGTTGCATCATCTGGCATTGCGGCAACTTTATTGGATGGAGGCAGAACAGCTCATTCATTATTTAAACTGCCACTAAATATTCAAAATAACCCAGACGCAGTGTGCAACATAAAAAAAACAATCGTCCATGGCCACAGTGCTGAAATAGTGTAAAATTCTTATCTGGGATGAATGCACTATGGCACACAAACATTCGATTGAGGCGTCGAACAGGACATTGAAAGATATAAAAAACAACGACAAACTATTTGGCGGCACTCTGTTACTCTTTTCAGGTGATTTCAGACAAGCACTTCACGTTATTCCGCGTTCAACATACGCTGATTAGATCAACGCGTGCTTAAAATCATCGTCAGTGTGGCGTAATGTTGAAAAAGTACAACTGAAAGTAAATTTGTGCGTTCAAAAGCTTCAAGATCCATCCGCTGAAACATTCTCAAAACAATTGTTAGATATCGGCGATGGAAAAGTTACTACAGATGAAACTGGATGCATAAAATTACCGACCGATTTCTGCACAATCATTGATTCGCAAGATGCTCTTATTGACCAGATATTTCCCGATGTACACAGACGATACACAAATCATGAGTGGCTGGCAGAAAGAGCAATTTTAGCAGCAAAAAATGTGGACGTCAACGAATTGAATCTCAAGATACAACATTTGTTACCAGGAGACTTGGTGTCATACAAATCTAATGATACAGTTTGCGATGCCACCGAAGCTGTAAAATGTCCAACAAAGTTTTTAAACTCATTGGATTTACCAGGCATGCCACCGCATATTTTACAACTGAAGGTTGGATCTCCGGTTATTTTGATTCGTAATTTGAACCCACCACGGTTGTGCAACGGCACGCGATTAGTCATAAAAAAATTAATGAAAAATGTTATTGAAGCCATCATTTTAAATGACAAATTCCGAGGTGAAAATATATTACTACTGCGAAACCCTATTATACCCACAGATGTGCCAATTCAATTTAAACGCCCTCAATTTCCAATTAGATTGGCATTTGCAATGACTATCAATAAGTCTCAGGGCCAAACGATGTCTGTCTGTGGCTTAGATTTGAGCACATCATGTTTTTCACACGGACAATTATACGTGGCTCTCGAGTGGGCAAACCATCCAGTTTGTTTGTATTGGCGAAAGATGGGATAACAAAAAATATTGTACACTCTGTTGCATTAAGGGATTGATATTGTTTTTTAGTAATATTGTTATAAGTAGCGATATGTATATAATTTTAAAGAATCAATTTTAATAAATTAAAAAAATAAATGATTGGTGTTTTGTTATTTTTATATTCTTTCACCGTTCACAGCGCTCCATACATCTTCCACTTATATACCACATCCTTACACACTTACAATAAGTTAGTTATTTTTTTCTAGCAAAATATTCTCTAGAAATAATTTATATGACAAAACAACGTTTGTCGGGTCAGCTAGTATATATATATATATATTGCTTATTTTTTTGCCAAAATAAGTATATGAGGCTAACATAACATTTATTCAGCTTCATAAAATGGTAATTTAACTGTCCAAATTTGTCCTCTGAAACTTACAGTTCTTATATATCTATATATTTATATGTACTTTAGAATATAAAGATTAATTTTTAATACGTCGTGAACGCGAATTACATTAGAAATTTTAAACAAGAAAAGATAATAATAATAATAATAATAATAATTATTATTATAAAAATCTCATACAAATAAGGAATGACTAACGCAACATAGAAGTATACCAGAAAATATTACACATTAAGACGAAATATTTATTTGTGGGCAATTTATTTCATTTTATTTAATTATTATTATTATTTTTCATTTATTTATTTTTATTTAATTTTATTTTTGGAACATTTAAATTTTTTATATGCACACTTAGAGGAAATTTAAATTTTTCCATTTAACTGTACCTATTAAATAAATGTTCTTTCAAGAATTTGAATCTGATCATTTGCAGGCCTCGCTAACCTGTATGTGCCTCTTGTAAAAATTTGATTTTCAAAGCTTTTTACTTCACATCAGCGATAAATAGCCTACACTGTAAAAAATATGTCCTATTTGCTGCCAGAATTTCTCTGTAATTTGAGAAAATGCGTTCTGACAGCGTAATTTTTTCGTAAATTAGTCGTATTTTCTCAAATTACAGAGAAAAACCGTGTAAATATAACAGTGTAGATATCATTTATAAACATTATATAACACTATAATATATTCTATTATACTACGTTACTGAATAATTATAGAAATGCTATTTTTTAAAATATGGAGCTTATACTTAATCAGTTAACTGGTCACAATTACAGTTCAGATAAACTTTAATTTTCACTTGTAAGATTTATATTTCTATGGCATGACTCTAAATACAAATTAACAACCGAATTATGTATTCTGCTATGTCTACACACAGGCTTTTCTATTGGGAAGATGTTTTGGCTAAAAATGTTTGCATATAATCATTATTTTGATATAGATTGTGATTTTTTTTTTTTTTTTTTTTTTTTTTTTTGATAAAAAGTAGAATAAACTGAACACCAGAATTAATTTATGATTTCTTTTACTGTAGTAGTTTATTCAAATAGCATCTATATAAGAGAAAATGTTGAAATAAACAATTCCATTTTAAAAGATCTAAAGAGTTCTTTTTTTTTTTTTTTTTTTTTTTTTTTTTCTTTCAAGCGTTTGATATAAACCGGTAAAGGAACTCTTTTTTTTTTTTTTTTCTTAACAGGTAGACAAGACTACAAGACTAACTAACTATATATATATATATATATATATATATATATATATATATATAAAGAACCAGTAATGGAGACGCATTATTTTATCCTTTTACTGCTTCGTCCGGTTGTTGGAGGTATTTTGCTTAAAAAAAAAAAACTGTGACCGGATTGCGCTGAGACGAAACATCAAGAATTTTTTGTGGGTATATATCATAGGAATTATGTGAGTCAACCCAAAATGCGTAGGTTGGTATTGTGTTTTTTTCTCAGATCAAGCTGATTTCACCGGAAGATCGGAGAATTGTGAGAGTTCAGAGTCTGTTGCGGTTCAGAGGTTGAGTTCGTAAAAAAGTTCATGGCTACTATTTCGAACTTTAGAATATTGGTTTACAAATAAATATAGTAAATATATTTAATTGATTGTCATCTTTCTAAACTGCGGCTATTTCGTTTAATTCAAAGTGCAACTGATTCAAATAATTTCGATAAACATAACAAAAATGCTACAGGAATGATTTTCCTAAAGTTTCTTTGTGCTAATTTTACACTTTTGTCAGCAAAAGAGATGTGAAATGTGTAAAAGAATAATGCATAACTTTGAAAAACAAATTTTCTTTGATGAGCATAAGAATTTTTTTTTTTTTTTTCACCATTTCGTTTACAATATTTTTTCTTTCTCTTACCCATAAGGTAGAGAAAATATTGTTTTTGGGTCAAATTTTCGAACACGAGATTTTGTTATATTTACACGTTTTGAGGTCCCCTAAATACGAAAATCATGTTTTTAGCAAATGGTCTGTGTGTGTGTCTGTCTGTTATCAGCATAGCTCAAAAACAAATTATGGCAGAAAGTTCAAACTTGGTATTCTAAATATGTATCATATAGGGATGCTACAGTAAGCTTTTCGTTAAGATCAAGCAAATGGTTCGAGTACAGGGACAATCAAGAGAATTCTAATACATTACGTCTATGGGGAATTTGCAGGTAAGTAGAGTTTAACGTCTATAGACTGCACTAAACCAAATGAAACGAATATATATTTTTTGTAATAGAGATAGTTAACTGGGGGAAAAATGTGTATGTAGGAGCCTTGCCTCCTCCCACTGGGGGGAAATACCCCCTCGAGGGGAGTAAATTTTCCTGATGAGTATCTTCCAAAAGAGCTCGCCAATACCTTTAAAACGAATGGTTGAACCATCTATCTGCGATAATTTAAAACAAAGTTATCGATCTTTTTTTTACTTTTAACGAAAAAAAAACTTAGAAAAAAAATCGTAATTTTTCTTTTTTTTTTTATATTGAGAATAAAATGGACTTTTTTGGATATTTGGTGTTATACTACTTCTCTAATATGGAAATCGTCTGCATTATCATAAAAGATAATTTTTTAAATAATAATTTTAATAAATTACTTTTTAAAAACATAATTATTTTTTTATAACCGAATTAAATTCTATATAAATGTAGGTGCATTAATGAAACGGGGGGTTGAGGAGGGCGGTAGCCCCCTCACACAGAACTAATTATCATATAAAACTCTTCAGAAGCCTAATATGAATTGTTTAACACAGGTTTACATAACAGTACTCGTTATCTTACCTTTTAATCTGCAACCTGTATTTATAGTATTAAATTTCAGGGTAAGAGAAAGTCGTGTGAATGACACACCAGGTTATTTAAACTAAATTTAAAAGCATTTGGGTTGAAAATTAATGAAACATACAACGTTATGAGTAGTACACTTGAATTTTATGAGTAAATGATTCAATTGTATGAGTACTGATCGTAGTAATGTTAACTCAACTCCCCTCGTTTGTTCATACTACTATACAGATAAAAATTCAATGTAACTTACATATTGTATTACAAATTTAGCCTTTTCAACTTCATCTAATCTTCACAGAATACTCTCAAATCGATTATTTCTCTAAAATTTCCCCCAAATCCATGCCTTTACTCAAAATTTGCAGAACACCTTAATAACCTACTGTTTAAGCTCTATCCTTCCAAAAACCAATTTCTCATATAACGATTTTGACCAAATAATTCTACCTCCTTCTCTCAGCTTATTAAACAACCGAAGTGCAACGCTGCACAACTTCGCAACCTCCAAAATACTAGGCGTCTTCACGGGTGAGATCTCATAGCATTTTATAATTGACGAATAGAATATATGTTCACTTCATATAAATCTTGACCTGAGGTTCACATTTAAGTGGATTTAACGTCGCACTAAAGCTGCGCATTAGTCAATTGACGACATTCGGGATTCATCCCTACAGTTGGTCCTAAGACATGCTATATGAAAATAAAAAGTGAAAGCATACCATTGATAAATGCATTACGATTAGCATATGAGCTTTGTATCATTTTCAATATTAACAAAATTAATTTCAAAACTAACTCCTTAAATATCTGTGGTAATTATTTTTAATTTTAACCCTTAAACTGTTTGTTTATTTATTTATTTTATTTTATTTCGAAAAACATTTTCTGCCTATGTAATTATTTTTTAGCGAAGACGAGAATGCTCGACGGATACAAAATAAAATTTTCATGCTAAATATATATATATATATATATTTGCACTTTTTTAGGAAAAAAGTTACAGTTGATTTGCTGAATGATAATACGAATGTAATTTTTTAATCTATATGACGAGTAAACTCGATAACAAGCGAAAATTTGTCATTTCGTCATGACGAGTATACTCGACAAGATTCAACAGAAAGAGTTAAAGGGTTAACAAATTATGTATTCTTATGAGTAAATGCTTGAATAAAAATATTATAGTATAGAGAACATGGCCAGCAAAACATGCATTATGCATATGCTTTCCAATTCATGTAATATGTTAAATGAATTTAATAGACATTGCTTGTAAAACATATTGCATAATTAATTGCACAATCTCCAATGCAGTAAAATACCTAATTTTATTTCTCTGTTGCCAATGGAAAATTCTACAACGAATCAAAATTTTCTCGAATACTTTTATTATCAATAATTCAATTAATATAGTTTCCAGTTGGTTGTATAGAGGATTTTTAAAATGCATTTTTAAATATATAATCTTATGTTTTTAATAAAATTCAGTAAAGTATATTTAAAAATCATTAAATCGTTCTTCAAAACATTACTGGTCCCCAGTTAGTTAATGATTCAGAGAATTTTTTTTTTTTTTTTTTTTTTTTTTTTTTTTTTTTTTAAATCAATTTAGATACACAATCAATAAATATTAATCTAAAAATACAATAAAAGTAGTTTTCTTGTGCGTACTCTTTTCTATATAATTTTGATGAACATTTTTAATTAAAAAAATTCTGAAGATATTTCTTTTTCATTAAAATTTGTTCGATTTTAATCTGAATAGCTTTGGTTATTTATAGTTGCTTCTAAGTGTTATTATTTCCTTTCATTTTTTGTTGTCACAGTTACTTTTATTTTATTTTACTTATTTTGATAGAAATGGCCCTTTACATATTTTAGCAAATTTTTATAACATAGCCTGAAATTTATAGCGTTTTGCTTGTAGTACGTGTTTGTTGTGTAAAACCTCTTAAAACCTTTTACATAACTTTATACTTTTTATCTTGATTTTCTTGCTTTTGGATATTCATTCTCAATAATTTTTCAGAATGTATAATCAAAGAAATGTTTTTTGACATTCACGGAGAGTTTTATTTTGTTATGGATCCTTAGGGAAATTTTAACAAAAACAACATCCATTAAATTAGCTATTAAAAAATCTTCAACGCTTTTGTACGCTATGAATTCAGCTGCAGTTGCGTTATCTCTCATAGTGTGTTTATACTTTTAAATTCTATTTTTTTTTTCTGAATAGTATTTTGGTACCCCCATAAGAAATTTATGCTGCAGTAACTGTATTAAATATGGGTTTAATTGTTATTATTTGTATTATTATTTCTGTTTTCATTTGTTTTGATTTTACCATTGTTTCACATAAATTTCAGTTCTTATATCAAATATATACATGTACTAGTTAATGCTATTTCTAAAGTGCAAAACAATCAATTTCACTGAATAATTTTATTGACGCGGTTTAATTTTATTTTTTATTGTTTTAGAATATTTTTTCATAAATTTAAAAATATAAGTAAATAGTTTATTTATTGGAAAATAATTCAGTATTTCTTTTCCATTGCGTTTAGGTCAAAAGAAAAAAATACGCATTTAGATAATCGATTGTATATGTTTCGAAGTTACAACGGAAGATCTCTGTTCTAAATTTTTTCTAATATTGGAACACGCCTGTTTATTTAAACTGCAGATGTAGTCTTATTTAACGGAAATTGGTCAGTGAACTTTTACCGGTGTATTGCCTTTATATACAGAATTATCTTAGCTTTAATGTTTGCATTTAATCTTCGAAACATAGAAATAACAATAATAATAATAATAATAATAATCTATATAAATAAAGAGAAGTGTCTGTGTATCTGTGTGCGTGTGTGTCTGTGTGTGTGTCTGTCTACGCTCTGGTGCTCACACTATTCATCGCAGAGCTTCCACATTTGGCATATAGGTACCTTGGACCCTGCAGGTGTGCACCTCATCGAGATATTTTCGAATTTCAAATATGAATTTTTAAAATTAATGTTTTTTCAATTTTAAATATTGCCTTTAATGCTTCATTTTTCATAAATTTAATTCTTTTGCTTCAATCGTCTGCGTATCTTAGCAACGGCTTTTATGCGACTTATTTTTACTTAATGCATTCATTTGAAGGCGATTTTTTTTTTTTTTTATTATTATTTGTTATATTTGTTGAAAATAAAATCGTTATGCAGTAGAAAAAAATAAGTATAATTAGTTTTAAATTTAAAAAAGTATTTATAACAGTTATGTTTAATTTTTTATAGTAGAACAACTTCTTATTTTTCATTTTTTAGTTAATTCTTTTAAAAGAAAACACTTTTATTTATTCATTTTTTTTTCTATTTACTGTATTTATCGGGAGAAATGGTAGTATATACATAGTAAAAAGGATTAAATTGATTAACATTTATTTGTTTATATATATATTTAATCTACTTTTTATTTTATTTTATTTTATCACATTGGTTGGAATCAAATCGTAATATAGTGTAAATAGCATGGGCTTAAATACATGGTTCAAAACTAAAATATTTAATAGATGCTGAGATACAGTCATCTTTAAATTCGTAGTTCGTAAATAGTAGCAGATCCCACCTGTCGTCGATAAATATCCCGATTGAAGTGCCCGGGAAAGATCTTCCTGCAGGCATGGGAAACCTAGATCTGATGCAATGCGGGCGGGAAAAGAGCTGCCGTAGACAGCGGGTACCCGAAGCGAGGTTTGGAGCAATTTCAGTTTCTTTTCTTTTCTTTTCTTTTTAATTTTTGTCTATAATGCGGTGTAAAAAAATAAATATTAATTCGCTTCTTCCGAAAATTCATTTAAATATAGTGACCAGCGAAGCATGCGTAGCCTGCTAGTAATAATAATAATACGTCTTATTAAACAAAATTGTATCGAAATATAAAATTTTGATACATGTGATAAATTTATTAAAATTTAATCATACACTCTAAATATTATTTTTTTACAAATATATCTTTCACGAAGTATAAAAAACTCCGTGAATATTTGTATTCGTAAAGTACAAGGAGAACTAATTTGATGCTAATATTCATGACATCATAAGCATTTAATGTGCGTTTTAGAAGTAAAATTAGTCTAATATCGATTATCTGAAATTTTATTAAAAATAATGTTTAATGATACTTGGAGAAACATGTATCTTGGTTATTCTTTTCCTAATAATTATCTATGAAGCTATGCGAAAGTTAATACGAAATATTTACTATTAATTTGTTTTCAATGTATCAATATTCATTGAGCGTTATGTAACGTAATACACGTAACGTAATACACGTATACAGTTCGAATGAATGTTTCAATATTAAAAACACTTCAAGCTCAATTATCATTCTTTACTTTTTCCTTTTGTAGTTTTTATATAACGTAATCTCAATCTATATAAGGAAAAATAAAGAAATGATGGTCATGAAAACACTAGATTTCGTTTGTGAAGTTTCATTCTTCTAGGATAACTAAACGAGTCTATTGATGACTCACATTCTTTTATTAGTTCTTGCTCCAGGGCTTGCACGTATTCATATATGTTACCTCGTAAAGAGTAAGATTTAAATGATTTCCGGCTAGATATTAAACATTGGACCAGATTTTACGATTATTACATCATAAAATAAAAGCCGCTTCCAGACATATTTAAGCACAATCCTTGCCAATATAACGAATGCCTTTTCAAATATCTTATTATGTCGTCTTTTGTAATAAGTGCGATATGTGAAAACATTTAGTAACTAAAATATTCATTAAAAATATTTTTTTAATATTATCTGAAAATAATTTAATTTCACATAAATTATTATACAAATTAAATTGTGTATGAAGATGCATTATTTTCAATAAAATTGCAAGTTTTGGGCCGAAAATACAGCACCGTATGTAAAATCTGCATTGAACACATGACAGAAACAGCTTTTTTATTCATTAGTTTTCAGCAATTATTAAGTGCAATTACTTAAGGGGCCATAAATGAAACTTTAAAAAACACATACGCGATTTGATTAATTTTGAAGGATTTTCATGAGAATATTTTTATGTATGCGGAACAATTTTCCTTTAACCCTTTCAGGGGCGGTGGCTAGAGGGTCTATCCACCTACTTTAGAAATTTTTCTCTAAGTGTGCAGTGGCTACTTTTTTTATCCACTTTTATGAAAAGTTAATGTGTACTTCTAAAATTGAAATAGAGATGGCAGAACTACAGTAACTTTAAGCAGAATGTGCCTGTGACTTTTTTAAATGGACAAGTTGCGGGAAAAATTTTTGAAGTTTATTTTATATATTTTTATGAAAAATAATTTTTTATTCAAAAGTATTTGGTAGTGTAAATATACTGTAATGCACCTTTTAAATACAACAGATTTACATATTATCTTAGATCATTAATTTTAGTTTGATTTTTAGGAGCATCTTTTAGGTGGATAGACACAGTGACTAGAAAGCCTAGCCACCACCCACAAAAAAATCCCCACATGCTGATTTTTTTCTTCATCAAATATGACTTGTAGGGGATGTTTACTTTATGATATATATATATTTAAAAGGAAATTCAATCATTTTTACTTAGTGCCCCTGAAAGGGTTAAACAATTAAACTGTGAAAGTGTAACATTTGTTCACAATTTTTATTACTTTCAAATTTTCTGTTTCAAATTAGTTGGGACTGGATACATAGTTAAACTAATTTTGAAAAATACAATGTAATTCAATATTTTAAGATGCTAAGAACTTTATATTAGTCTGATTTCTAATAGCAAAATAAATAATATTATGAATCTGAAAGAAAATTATAACAATTTTATTACAGCTTAGAAAATACTTCAATATGACTTTAAAGAAGATAATATATTTTGAAAATGTTCTTCTGTAAGATCTATTATTTAAAAAGTTAAAAAAAAAAAAAAAAAAATGCTAAATAATAGGATAGTTTATTAGTCGAATGTATGTTCCCTTTTTGATTAAAAAAACTTTTATTTTAAATTAAAAAGTTATAACTTATCGCCACAAGATAGTAACAAATGTTTTAATATAGGTCATTTAAAAAATCGCCAAAAGTAATGTCAGAAAATGTCGTGATGTCCAGTTTTATACTTTAAGATTTTAGAACGAGAATTACCAATACGTCAAACGACAAATATTCACGCTTATTAAAAAGTTGTGGAAAAGTAAATCGGAAAATGCTTCTTTTTCTGTGTCGCCAAACATAATATTACAATACAAATAATGCGTAGATTGGTAAATGACTGTAAGAGCTGAAATAAAACAAATATTTCAAATTAATTATTTTAATTATTTTAAATTATAAATTTAATATCTACAATTTATAAACAGGAATTGTTTTTCTTATAATTTTTTTGTTTTGCACAGTGAGATAATTTTCTACAATACATTAGATTATACTTATATATACTTGAGATTTGCAACGTTTAAAGAAATACCTTACGCAGGTTTTTATCATGCAAAATATAATTAACTTTTTGCAAGCTAAAACTGAATTTTAAAAAATGTTGAATATGTTATAAACAAAGGCAAAATTTTAAGAAAACTTATGGGATTTTTTAGCTATTATCTTTAGCAAAATTTATTCAGATATTTTAAGTTCAGATAAACATAGGATGATATTTTAAGTTGCACATTTATATCTTTATTTTCTTTTTCTTTCTTTCTTTTATTTTCTTTTATTTTTTATTTATTTTAATTAATTAATTTTATTTATTTATTTATTTTTATATTTATTTATTTATTTATTTTTGTATATAGACATTACCTTATTATACAAGAAGAAATTATGTGCTTAATGTGTTAAAAACGAATAATGCAATACTGTAAGAAAAATATAGAGGATTTTTAAACTGTTCGCTTTGAAAAAAAAAAAGAATCTCTCTCTCTCTCTCTCTCTCTCTCTCTCTCTCTCTCTCTCTCTCTCATATATATATATATATATATTCAAAGATTTTGAGTTTTGAGTTTAGTTTACACGTCAGATAAAGCTTTAAAGGGCACATTTCTATTTTTTATTTATTATTAGTATTTTTATTTATTTATTTATTTTTATTATTATTATTTTCTTGTTTAAAAGTTTGCAATTTATACGAGCTGAAATTAAATAAATAATAATAATAATATATATATATATATATATATATATATACATATATATAAAGGTTGAACGTGTTGCAAACTAATAATCCAATATTTTAAGAAAATCTGTAATTTTTAAGCTATTCCATATTTGACGAAATTTATTCAAAGATTTTGAGTTCAGAAAAATATATAAATATTTAAGTCACAAATTTTATTTTTTTTCTCATTTTCTCTCTCTCTCTCTTTTTTTTAATCCATTTCATAATTTCATATTTTTAAATTGTTCATATATATATATATATGTGTGTGTGTGTGTATTTTCTCTTTAACGCCTACACGGAAGGGCCTCCCTGATGAAGACTTCTGTGAGTTTTGGGGTTTTATTTCATTTCTTTTGTTAAATTATTCCTATATTCAAGTTTTACATCTCCTTTTGCAGCAATTTTGCGCATTGGTTTGTAAATCTCCTGTTGTTTTTTCTAATCTTTAAATTTTTATTTTTATTTCATATACATAATTATTTGTTTTAAAAGTTTCTTATACACACACACACACACACACACATATATATATATATATATAATATTTGATGTTATAAATTATTGAGTTGAAACTTTCAATCAATAAAACAAAAAGATAATGAAAGATTGAGTAAAGATAAGTAATTTATTTCATATACTACTATATATCTAAGTTAAAATTAATAAAGGTTATTTAAATAATAATAATAATAATATTAATAATATTAAAAATTTAAGACAATTTCCATATCATTTGAATAATATTTTCCTGTTTCATTTAAGTATTTACGGTAAAAGTATTGTAAAATTTAGATTGAATCAAAATTTTTTTAAGGGTTGCTATTATCTAGTTGTAGTACACTTCTAACAAACGTCTATGCATTAACATAACTAAGAATAACACAGGTCTGCGATTATTTTTTTTCAATGTCATGTGTTTTTATGGTGTATTTTTTGGATGTTGATTAATAAATAACTATTTAAATCTCTCTATCATGTACAGTGTCGACAAAATTGTGATTTGAGCTTAAATCTCTACATTTTCAATTCTCATCTAAGTTATTTCCCGGTGGATCTTGGTGATGTGAGTAAAGAACAAGGAGCGCTATTTCATCAAGGCATCAAATAAATGCACAGAAGGTATCAGGGACAATGAAGTGCTAACATGTTAGCGGATTGTTATTGGATGCTGCATAGAGAAACCTCCTTCTTGAAGCCCTTAAGCCGTTCACGAGAGAAAAAGCTCTAAAGAAACTTTTGATGTAAAAAAGTACATTGAAAAGATAATGTGTAAATAATAGCTTATTTTATGTATTTTATACATAAATAATTTTGAATTTGTTACACCATCTGCGTGAATTCTTCTGATCTTCATCCTTATCTGGACAAAAACCCTTACTTGATGCGAAGAAAAGACAAACGTTTCTGAATTCACAGTTTCAAAACCACTTATAAGAGACACACAACGCGGTGAGAAAAAAAAAAAAAAAAAAAAAGTAAAAAGGAAGGAAGAAGAAAGAAAAGTATGATTTCTTAGACCTGTTTAATTGTATATTAACAATTATAACTATACTATTAAAAATTAATTTTCCGGTACTTTAAAATAAAATAAATAATAAATAAATAAATTTGTAACTTAAGTTCTATTTTCTTTTTAAGTATGATTTAAAAAAAAAAAAAAAATAATAATAAATAAAAAGATTTAACAGATTTTCTTTCTGACACGTTTTATAAAAAATTTCTTTGAGAAATTTTGAACAATATTTTTCCCACTAATAATTCAATTATAAATATACATTTTTCATTTTTTTTAAAATAAATGTTTCCCTTCTTACAGATAAACCTTAAAATATTAATATTTTTTTCAATTTTTGAAACTCTTAATGGAAACTAACTAAAAATTGTTTCTTCGAAACATGTTAAAGATTGATAAAAGATTTTTTTTTTTTTTAATAATTATAAATGGAAAAAAAACTGTTTCGAGTCGGAATCATTAGACATGACCCTTCATCAAGCAGAAAAATATAGGTATGTTCTGCTGCTTTCTTGCTGCGACTTCTTTTCGTCTGTTAATCCATATGTTCGTTGCCATTTTCCCCAAATTCTTATACACTCGCTCTCATCTAGAACGGTAAGTTTGTGAATTTCTTTTAAAAGCGATAGCAGCCGCAAGACAGTTAAATGGGCCAGATAAAATATAAGTCACGGTCGATTTTTTCAGAATTGGTACCATTAGATAGGGGCAATTTTTCTGAATCCAGGAGTACAATTCGCTAACCGATGTGATAATTAAAATATTTTTAACTAACTAAACTAATATTTCTAATGCTAACAATTGATTTCTAAATTTATCATCCCTGACAAATGTCTAGGAAAATAAATTATACAAAATCCTTTGGTGTTAAAATTATCACGTCACGTAAATAAATAAATCTAAGTTAGAAATTAACTTTTAATTCATTAATCTATTGTTGTCGCCATCAAAGTTTGCTTGCGAGATTTTGTAATGTTAAAAACTATCGAGGCGAAATTAGAAGATGAGTTTACATATGAGTTATATGAGTCATTTACAAATGAATATGAATTTGACTCTTTTATTTTTATGCCAAAATATATTCGAAGTATTTATTTATTTATTTTTATTTATTTATTTATTTATTTATTTTTATTTATTTTATTTTTTAAATTAAGAAAAAATACAATGAAATAAATATAAGTACGCAATTCACCTTAATACAATAAAATTTGCAAAATCATAACTTCGAAAAGATTTATGTGATACGATACAATAAGAACTTGGGTTTTAATTTTTTTAATAGTTTATTTTTATTATTTTGACCTGAAATAATTACTGTGTGTTTTCAAAACAGTGTTATTTACTTTCTAGGTTTATTTTAGACATGCTCAGAATTTTATGTACGAAATTTTAGGGAAATTTTTCTTGTTCAAAAAATTACGACTAAACGACTAAATTTTAAATTATGATTTTTGATTCCTTAGAAAAAAAAATTTCTTTTATTTTAGATAAATTTTCAAACATTAATGTTTTACAATTTTGAAATTTTAATGAAAAAAAAAAAAATAATAATAATAATAACTCTTTCATCTGGACATATTAAAGTGTGATTTTCATGTGTAAATTTATTTCTTTAAATAAATAACCATAATCTTTAAAAAAAAAAAAAAAAAAAAAAAAGATCGGCAATTGTTTCGGGTTGGAATGCATGCCTCTTCATCAATCACAAAAATGGGCACAAATATACCATTGCTGGTTTTTTATGCCCTCATACTTTTTTTTTTTTTTTTTTTTTTTTTTTTTTCGTTGATTAAGCTTGGCTTTTTTTTTTTTTTTTTTTTTTAAACCTGAACCAATTATTGCGTGGTTGCTTACAATAACACCAGTTTTTTGTTTAATTTTCCTTTAAAAGCAACAACTTACGCTTAAATGTCTTTTAATTCTCAAGAATAACTACCGCGCTTCGTATAACAACGAAAAAACAATAAAGATAATTCTTCTTTTCAAAATTATTACAGTCTTTATAGCTTATGTCCAGCAATAATAAATTTAGCATGCGCATAAACGCTGTCACATAAACTACTGCTCATGGTTCTTTGAACAAACATGAAATAAATATTGATGATGTAATCATTAAATCAGCAGTATGAATGGACACCGTAATGTTTATGCGAGATAATCATCCTGTTGTTACTAAATTGTCAAGATATTTCTTTTAAGCATTAATACTTTTGTAATTTGTAACAGATTTCCATTGATAATTTTATTTTATTGTAAAAGTTGTCTAATTTTGAAGAAATTTTCTAGTGTAAAGCCATTTCAACAAATAATTTTATAATTAAAAGAATTAGATGCATTATAACAGGGGAAAAAGGGAAGATATAGTAAACAAATGCTTAGGAAAAAGATATTAAGCCCATTTTTAAGATTTTTCCTACTTAAAAAAAATCAAATGTATGTACTTTAATTATCAATATATTTGATGTTATTAAATATAATATATGAAATATAATATAAAGTTAATAATACTATTTATTAAAACTAGATAAAAATAAATGTTATAAATAATACAAAAAAAAAAAAAAAAAATTCATTAAGAAAAGTTCTGCAGCATTTAACAAAAGACTGATTAAAACATCAATGTCATTTTTAAAAAGAAATTTCATATTTTATGTATGTAATTAATATACCTATACAACTTTCAATGATTAATCAAAATGAATAAACGAACATGTTTTTAATTAATATTATAGATTTGAATTAAGCGTAAAAAGATATTTTCATCCTAACCTAGACATTTCTTCCATGCTGTGTGTATTTAAAAAAACTACAATAATTTATCAATTGTAATCAATTTTTCTCATATTAGTCACAGCCATTAAGTGCTATACCATTAAAAATTATCTCATTTGATCATAAAAAAAGATTTAAATATTTTCTTTTCTGAACAGTTTAAATTGTGGTAAAGTTACATTTTGGAAAATCACTGTTATATACGTAAAATTTAAATAACTTTATTCGCGTCCTTATCGAAACTATTATCACCAACCTGATAAAGCAAAAATGGCTCCATAAAAAACAAAAAAATCCTCTTTAACAGTGACACATAATTAAGCCTTTTGAGCTTTAATTTCAAAATTTTCCATAGAAAATATGTCTTTACTGTTATATTTACTATTATTATTACTTTACTATTATTATTATATTTCATACCACACTATAAAATTTATTTCACAAATTAATACATACATATATATATATACATATGTATGTATGTATATATATATATATATTTTTTTTTTTTTTTTTTTTTTTTTTTTTTCAGACAAATTTAAATATTTTCTACCTTAAATATTTTTCTGTGTGCTATGTTCACAATACAAAAATGTATATTAGAAAATCTTTACCTGAGACATTTCGAAATTACCATCACTAACGTGAGGTTCTTCAGGGTTCACCGATTCAGTTTTTAATTCTTCCTCTTCTGTACACTTCTCTTCGAAGCTCTTTTTTGTCTCTTCCACTGCACAAACAGGTAAGTCCTCAAGCTGAGCTTTTCTCTTCATACTATTTCTTCTTCGACACAGCACTATCAAAAAAATAAAACTAAAGAAAAACAATAGTCCGGCTACTCCAAACACGACGATGGTAACAATTACAGGACAAGGGCCAAAAAAGGGATCGGTCAGTCTGAGTACGAAACAGGTTACTCCAAGTCCTAACAAACCGCATGCTGTTACTATACACGAGGCTGTGATGCAAATGCACTTCACCACAACGGAACTTATAGTAGCCTGTTGCTTGCGGGGGTGTGCACTGTTACTCGTGTTAGAATACTTCATCTCGGCACGCAACAAGTGAGGAGGCTCTTCATTTTGACTGTGAATGAGAATAGCACACGCGGTTTTGTTTGAAAAGCTGGGGATTTTTCTAATCCACCTTTTCCCTTCTTATAGGGAATTCTTAAGGATACAGCTTTTCTTTGTATGTTGCATTACAAAGATAAGAAGCAAGTGAAAGAAGTCCGTGATCTCATTAGATCATCTATGATAAGTTGCGGTTAAATAGAGAAACTTTTCTGAATAATTGAGTGGAATAAGAAATTTGAATATAAGCTAACTAGATTAACTCAAATTGCAGTGTCGGGTAAAAAATTTTATAGTTTCTGAAATGTAAAATTATAATTAAGCTTTCGTATATCTTATATACTCAATACATGTTTATTTTCAAAATTATAAATTAATATTTATTATTATTATTATTATTTTATTTTTCTCTAACGGAGACCAAAAAAAAAAACATTCACATATAGATATTTCTGTTCTATTCATAAAAACATTTTTAAAGTGATACTGTATTAAGATTTTACAAGTTCTACCTATATTTATCCGCATTTCCATTTTTTTTTTTTTTTTTTTTTTTTTTTACATTTGCATCACTACATTTGCCTTTCAAACAAATTGTAGTTTTTTTTTTTTTTTTTTTTTTAATCTTTCTTTCGCTGTCTTCTGAGAGATGGTAATAGACTGTTATCAAAATAAATTTCAATAATTTAAAGTTAATTAACACAATTTAATAGATATTTTTTATTAGCTAATTAATTAATTAATTAATTTATTATTATTTTATTAATTTATTTTTTTTTCTAGGAAGACAGAAAAAAAATTAGACGCCGGTTGATATTTTATGCTATTTTTTAAACACCATTTTGGCATAGATTTGATGCAATGCGCAAGAGAATATGAAAATAGCTCTTCATTTTAAGTTTTAACGATAATTAAATTTAGTGATTTCGGCTAAAAGTAATTAGGTGAAAACTAAACATTATTTTAGAGCATTTTAATCTTTAAAAAATACATTAATTTGCTTTTATCAAAACAATTACCTTTGATATTACTTGAATTTAGATGCTTTATTTTATTATGAAAAAATTAAAACTATTGATTGCTTTTTATACTAAAGAAACATATTGTGCATAATTTAAACAGCACAAAACAAAATATAAACTGTTTTAATTATTTGCTTTCTATTACTATATAATTGATAACGATAATCTGAGACACAAATTTTGAAAGTAAAATTAATAAGGATATGCGTATAAATACAGAAAATCGAAAATAAAAATTTCAGAAAAATGTAAAATTATGCATCAAATCGTCAGTTATTTATGACTATTTAAAAGTATCCAAAAAAATGGTAAAATGCTGCATTCTAAAATTAAATTGCAGTTATTTATTCTACGATGAAACTAGTATGCAGCAATTAGAGTATTATATCAGGTCGTATTGACTAATTTATTTTTCGTAACGAAGCAGAAATGTGTTTGATATAATTATAACTGTATGATTGATGCAAACATACTATATATGCCCACGATTACGTACACGCACGTAAAATATTATAGAGAAGTGAATATGTAAATCGGACAAAAGCAATTAACAAAGGAACAGCAAATTATTATTATTATTATTATCAGAATATAAGCCTAAAGCAATAAGCTACAAATACTAAATTTGAAGCCCATTTTTGTATATTTGAAGTACACAACACATCTAAATTATTGAAAATTATCAATAATCCATTTTTCAAAAATTTTAATTTTTTTAACTTAAAATGTATTAGCAATTACATTTTTATTTCTTTTTAAAATGATTTTCTAACAGTGTGACAGTACAAATTTACTTTATTTTATAATTAAAAAAAAAAGCGTGTTTTTAGATTAATTAATAATTTTTATTTACCTTTTGAGTTTAAGGTCGGGTTCGGGTAAAAAGACATCGAGTTTCGGGTCAGTTGTGGGTCATTAAGATTCTTTATTGAGATTTCAGGTCGGTTTCCAAGCCAATGATTTTTTTTTTTTTTTTTTGTCGGGCTCGGTTTGAGTAATCTTTTATTTTATTATACATATTAGTGACAACTTCTGATTAATATGCACAAAATTTTAACCAATGTAGCTTCTCGCAATAAAAATTTCATTTTAGCAGTTTGGTGCAATTTTATTTAGTAAATACAGACATAACAATCTATCTGAAAAATCCCGGAATGTGAATAGTAGCAGATCCATTGGTTAGCCGATGTACATCCAAAATTTATCAGAATATTTTTTCTTATCTATATCATATACCAAATATGATGCATTTATATACCATAGAAGCTGATATATAGCCTTTCCATAAACTAGAAAACAAATTAACAGAGCCACCTGCCTTCTGATAAAATTTTATATAGCTTAATTTTTCTTAAAATTCCTCTCCCATTCAAAGTTTTCTTCATTTATAAATCATAGACTGAGGTACTCCTTTCTGTAAAAAGGGTTAAATTGCAGCATGACAGCGCCACCTGTCGATAAATATGTATTCAAATTGAATAATTTTAGTTTTTCAACATGGCTCTCATACTGATCAAGTTGTGGAGACTAGTTTACAACTTCAACCTGTGGATTGTCTTCTATCATGATCAGAAGCGTGTAATGGAGTAAATTGAAGATGAAAACTTAAAACTAATCTTCTTTTTATTTTGCGTATAAGAGAATAGTTTTACACTTAATCTAACTAAATTATAATACTACTAATTATTAGGACTATATACTTAAATATATATTCCTACTTAGGAATTCCGTATCATCAAGTTAGCTTTCTTTAATCTCCAAAATTGTAGCGTAGCAACAAAAGGAACAATTTGACAGAGCACGATACCAAAAAAAGCACAAACTTCCTCAATTCAGAAGTCAATTCAAAGTAAATAGTTAATGAAATGATTCTTTTCATTTACCATGAAATACTCATTTTAAAATTGCCAATATTCAACTGAAATTTAAATTCGAAACTTCCCTTCAACTCATTTTACATACTGACAAATCACTTCCAAATAGCTGGTAACATTTTACTCCAATCCTCTTTTACCTCAACCCAACACTTCTATGCTGAACCTTACACTTTCAGCCAGATCATCACCATTTAACACTGCATCCCGAAATCACCCCTATTTAACGCTGAATCCGACTAGTGACTATAAAACTTCCAACTCAACAGATCTATGTTCAACTCGACGCTGTGTCCGAAACCACCACTATCTTACGGTGGATCCGACTGGTGACCTTCACTCTTCCAACTCAACACATCTCGTACTTTACAAAGTGTTGTACAGTTTAACATTATAGAACCTGAAATATAGCCTCCACTTAAATATGAGTTAATGCGAGATAGCAACTCCACCTTGGGTCAACGTTACCTAAAATCTAATCAGTACTAATTTAAATTACGAAATATAAAGTTTTGTTCCATTGGTTTGTGAGATAGAGCGTCTACAAAATTTTAGTAGCACACAGATAGACTGACATTAGTAAAAAAAAAATTTTAAATCGTGTTCAGGACATCTTAAAATGTATAAATCCATCCAAAACCGGAAACCATATCAAATACTTCTTTCTTATACATATAAAAGAAGGGAGGGGGTGGGAGAGAAATTTGAACTTGAAACAAGTTTTATAGGTTACGTAATCTTAGGGTTTTGTGTTATCAAAATACTCTTAAATTTTAATCATATTTGTATTCAATTAAACCGAAAATTTTATTTTAATTTTAGACTTAAATAAATCAATGAAAATTTGAGTAAACATATTAGTTGCCAATAAGCGTCTCTCTAATGAAATCACGTTTTCCCTTCTCAACATGAAGCACAGGAAGTATAACTGCATACTTTTGAAACAGCATAAAATTCGCACGCTCTTAAATTAGCATAAAACTTGAATTAATGACTTGAATTAAAATCTTGACTATTTTTTCAATTTTGTTCTAGTTTTAGCAGTTTACAAAAGCTTTATTTTATTTATTGTTTTATTTTGTTTTATTTTATTTTTTTTATATTTTTAAACACAAAAAAAATTCTTAACATTCAAGAAAATAATTCATAATATTTTTTAAACATAATTATTTATTGTTGCTTCAGCATGATGCTTATCTATCAATAAGTATTTGGACACTTTCAAATTTAGACGCTTTCTTAAATATCCACAAAAGTTTTTAAAGAATCATCTTGAGACTTTGGTAGTGTTAAGAACAGGTTATGGCTCGAATATTTCAGAAAATGTTGTGTCCTGAAGAGGGAAAGGGGACCAGTAAAAAATTAAAAAAAAATCAAAATGTCGTGGATCACCCCGTAAAAATAATGCTTTAAATGCGTTTTGGCTGTAGAATGTGATTATGAGGATTTTCTCATTATCTGTATACATTTTTATGAGGCTACCACATATATTCATGGAAATCATCTTAACATTTTAAAATACACTTCAAAAATAATCTATTTATACAAAGTGAATGTTTGTGAACAATTCCATTTTAAAGAATGTATTGCTACTGAAGAAATATTAAATAAAATCCCTGGACATTTTACAAAAATATTAATTTTAAAATTTTATAGCGAAAAATTTAAAATGCAGGATACCGCCATATATTTGTACCAAAATGCGCCTGAAAAAAGCAATAAAATTTCATATGCCATAAGAAAATTTGCTAAATTTCCAGACAGAGTTGGAACGAGACGATTTGTAAATTAAGCTAAAATTTGTGCTTTGTCAAGAATACGGCAAAGATGAATTTAAATCTATTTACCTAACAAAATAACAACTTAATAACATTAAACGGCATGTGCTGAAAATATTCACAATGGAAATAAGGATTTAATTAGAATTGAATTGAGTGGGTACGTAAAGAAATTATTAAGGAATTCAATTCAATAATTTTATTTTGTTGAAAGGTATTGAGATCATTAATTAAAAGAAAAGGCACGGTGATATTACTGAGAAAATTCAGTGCATTAATATTATAAACTATACTCTTAGAAAGACAAAAGACATGATATTTTATATCATAATAATCATTGGACATTTTAAAAAAAATATTAACCTGTTGACACTACGAAAATAAAAAGAATTATTGATAATAACAACAGTCAACTGGGAAAAAAAATTGTGTGTAAGTGCAACGCTTTTCCCTTGAGGCGGGGTTCAATATAAATGTTTTTCAAAAGAGCCCGTCACTACCTTTAAAACGAACGGTTGAACCATAGATCTGTGTGAAGTTAAAAAAAAAATAATAAAAATTCTGATAATATTTATTTCCTACGATGCCGTCTGTAGGACATAAAACTGATTTTTTTAGTGGAGTACTTACACTACTTTTTCTTACCGTTCAATATTCAAAACAATATTACTACAATTTAAGGTGTAAAATATAAGATACTGAATTTGAACATTTTTAGCGTATTTCAAAACCATTTCAAACTAAATTTAGAAGTAATTTTATTTGCCACAAATTACTAAGAGTGAAGAATACTTTACTCGTCAAGCCCCCTAACCCCGCTTGAATATTGTAGCTATATTCATAAAGCATTTAAGACCGTTGTTTATTTTATTTCAAATTATCCAGAGGATTGCTGTTCATGCCGCTCCTATTTGACTAATTTTGAGTAACCATGAGTATTACAGAAAAATCATATACGTACCATAAAATGAACATTACAGAAAAAAAAGAAGGAGGAGGAAAAAAAAAAGGCATGACACATTTTGAAATGCAGTGTAATTTCAACCATAGTACGAATATATTAGAATTCTTTTGTGGGACCCTGTATGCAGACGATAAATTCTTTTCATACCCTATTCTATGTGAAACATTTTTTTGGGAACATAAAAAATATATATGTCAATTCCATTTTATTTAGTGCAGTTTAAAAGGTGTTAAACCGTACGTAAGAGAAATTTCGCCTAAGGGACTTTGAAGCTTTTATACGTCCTTGTACACGAAGCATTTGTTCGATCTTAATGAAAATTATGAAAGTTTTGTAGTGTAACATTCTTATATGATACAGATTTATAATACCAAGTTTGGATTTCCTACTGATATTTATTTTTGAGTTATGTTCGTGAGAATTTTACACACCAACGAACAAAAATCTGATTTATTTATTTATTTATTTTAGGGCACCTCAAAACATGTAAATATAGAAAAAGCACAATTTCAAAAATTTGATCATAAGCCTTTCTGGATCATATATCAGTAAGATAAAGTAGGGGGAAAAAATCAAAATGCAATTATTTTATTACCTAAAAATCAAAACAACTAAGCTAATATAAATATGCTACTTCGAATAATTCATTTGCGTCAAAGTGATTGTGAAATCTGGCGAGCAATATTTTTTGCATCTCAAATAATTTATCACTTATTATTATTATTATTATTATTTTAAATACTAAATTGATTCAGTGTACAAAAATAATGTTCATGAAAGCTTTTTTCTAATTGACAAATAAATTTCTTACAAGCATTTTGACAAAAAACAAGCAATTTAAGGTTGTTAACAGTCATTATCAGCGACTTGCTATTACGATGAAATCTTAGATTCCCAAATAGCAGTCATTACACAATTTTCTTGCCAGGAGCTGTCATTCATACTTAATATCACCAACGACTTTGACACCTACGAGCAAAATCTTCGTAGAACCTTATGTGGGTAGTTATTCTAACAATTAACTCGGAAAAAATACAATAGTTGGGAAGCTTCTTACCATTATAGCAGAAATTCTTTGAATAATAAAAATTAGGAAAAGATTTTTTTCTAACTATTTTTCAGTAAAAAGGAAAATAATTATACTTAATAAATAAATAAATAAATAAACGAGTTTCTCTAGTTACAGTAAATGTATAAAATGCCTCTAATAGTTAAGAGTATGTAATTCATAAAACATAATGCTTTTGTGAATGTAATGGAAAAAAATAAATGCATAAATTTCATTTTAAGTTTAATTTTATGAGCAAAGGAAAAAACCTTATAAAGATAAGTTTTGGTTTAGATACAATCAAACTATTGACTGACATCATTCTTTAACATTTAACATTTATAATTTACGGTTCACCAATGGCTGAGAGGTTCTGCTCTCAAAGCGGCAAGGTGCCGGGTTCGATCGCAGATCGCGATCGTCGTCTATCCATTCTCAGATCTCTGTGGGCTTTTTTTCGAAACTCGTGTAAATACGTCTCGAAAGACTATAACAAAAGGCATTTCACCCAGTCTTAAAACGAACGCTAGAATAGTCCTTTTCCTTTAACTCACACAACCCCAAGTATTTATGCAGATATTAAAATTTTAACAATATACATTCCGAAACTTAGACTACTTAGAAAAATAGGATTTACAGAATTTCAAAATAACAAAGTTCTTAATTATTTTGCAATGTGTACTTAAAAAATATTGAGCGCATTAAATAGTTTATAATTGACCAGCAATTTTAGAAGCACTGTCACATATTTAATCTAGTAGCAAATCCTATAAAGCATTCCTCTTTCTTTCTCTCTCTCTCTCTTTTTATAACATTAAAGAAAGCCTAATAATCCAGCCAAAGACATTAACGGCTGTATTCACCAATAACTTCAACTCCTAATTGAACACGAAAACTTGAAAAGCGCATAAAGTCAAGGTACAACTTCAGCAAAGTTGGATGTATTGCTTACGCCATCTAGCAGCATAGTTACCTTCCGATTTTTTAGCGGAAAATAACCAATCAAGAATTATATGAAATCTTCGTCGCTAGATGGCAGAAGAAGCCGGTCAATTTTTTAAGAAAGCTGCATCCTGCCTTTAGACGCCTTTCAAGTTTTTTCGTTAATGGTGAATACGGCCAATAATGTGAATACGAATTCAAGTTAATGGTGAATACGGCCGTAAGTGGTTTCGCTGATAATTTATATTTTATTTGAAAAAAAAAAAAAAGAAAAGAAAAAGAAATGGATTTTAGATCCGACAAATACAGTGAAAATCATCTATCTATTACTCGTTTAACGTTCATTGTTTTTGCACTAAAACCAAACATTAAATTTATTTTTAATGCAACAGTTTTTCAATATTTTTTATGTGTTTTAATTTGTGACTGAGAGGTTCTGTTTTTAAAGCAGGTAGACGAGAAGTGCAATACTCGCGTAAGTACACTGAATTAAAAAAAAAAAAAAAAAAAAAAATCTGTGTCTGACATTTGGAAAATAAAATGTTGCTCCAGTAAAAATATTTCCATGAATAGTTCTTATAAATTCTAGTTCCTTCTGATAGTGAGTTATAGAAACTCATATTAGGATCTTAGATCATTTTCTTATAATATCTTAAAATATCTTCAAAAAATGAGAACACAAGATTCAAGTTTTAGTAACAATAATTTTGGTTTATCACCCAATTCTAAGAAATCAAACGAGAATGTCTTGCAATATAAAGGATTTATAATATTCTTAATATTATTTCATCATCTAGAAAAGTATAAAATAGAAATTCTCCATCATTTCGACTATTCAGTTTACTTGTTTACCTTATGTGTCATAACTCTAAAATCTATATTTCTAATTTAGGAATGAGAAAAATGACTTCTTATTCCTTCTAGATGAAGGTGGTATATTTTTTCTCCCCTCAGTGTACGGGATAGAACTCCTCACAAAGATTCCACGGAGAGTACATCACCTCTAGGATTGTAGTGTAGCCATTTAACCTTAACCTTATCACCAACGCCCTCTTTTAAGAGATTTTTAGACTTTTATTTCTCCTATGCTCAATAGATAGCCGCACTACTCAAAAAAAAAAAAAAAAAAAAAAAAAAAATCGGAGAGAATGCATGCAGATTTTTTTTTTATTATTTCTTAGTAGGTGTCAGTGTACCTCGCTGATTTTTGATGAAGCACTTGTGCCTAATTTTTTTTTTCTTTAAACCTGATGAAGGGCTGTACAATTATTTTGACCTGGAACAACTGCTGTGAACTTTTAAAATTTATATTGTTTACTTATAAGGTTATTTATTGATTTATTAAACTAATTATTTAAATTTAATCAAGATAATACAAAAATGTTTCTTTCTTCCTTTATTTATATTTTCTTTTTTTTTAATAAAAATGCTAATTCTTTCTTTTTATATATTTATGATCAGCTATGTGTCTAATAACCATTTTTTAAATTAGTTTAGAAATTTTCAAAAGAATATATGGAGGGGACGTCAAAGGATTAAATAATTTGTAAACGAAAATGTATTTTAATATAAGAATCTATCTATCTATCTATCTATATATATATATCATATTCTACGTGTAACATTGAATAATGCATTTTCTTTAAATTTTATCCATATTTCGACAAATTAAAAATTAAATTATTTTAGAGAAAGAAAACTAGTTCATCTAAAATTTTCGTAGTTATAATTCCAATTTTATTCGAGAAAAATGGATTTTTTTTATCTAACAAGTATCTGAATGTCTTTTTTTCGTGCAGAATAACTATTTTCTACTATATCAGAATCTATTTCTTCGCTGTTCTTTTCATGTGGCCATCACAAATCTTCCTTCAAAATACAAATTTACGCAGTATAAATTATTTATTAAAATTATTGATTACCAAAATTGTTTTCCATAGTAAGTGCAGACGAATTTCATCTCAGAAAGCATTACCCTAAAAATTGAAAGAAAGTCAATTTTGCTCCATATAAGCGACATCTTTCAAAATGCATTTTTCAGATTTTTATTAATAATAATAATAATCTATGCTAATATTATAAATGCGAAAGTTTGGATGGATGTATGGATTTTTGTTACTCAAACACGCCACAACGGCAAAACGGATCTGGATGAACTTTGGAACAGAGATAGATAATAGTTTGGAATTGGACATAGGCTATTATTTATACCAGAAATTTGATTAGATGTTTTAAAATTAATTAAAATAGGAAAATAATAAATTGCTAGTTGCCTTAATATAAGCCATTTAAATTTTTAATTGTTGCCAAAAACAGTTTACGGGGTATTTTTATTTATTTATTTATTTTTTTTTTTTTAACATAAAACGAAATATGCTTTCACACGAAAAATAAAAAAATTACTAAATGTTAAATTGGTGAATGAGAAAATGACGTCTTTATAATCTATATAATATTTCTCTAACGTGGACCAGTTTCAATTATTTTTTGTAGAAACGATACGATACGCGAGGATAAAAAAAAAAAAAAAAAAAAAAAAAAAAAAAAAATGTATACATGGACAATATTTAAGCACACGGACTTAGCTCGATAGACTAATAAGAAAAAATGAGAACCTTTGTCTGATGAGATTATTTTACGAAAAAACGTATTTTTAACAGTTGTTTCTTCAGAATCTTTGCAAGCGTCATTTTAAACCTAGCAATATTTTTTTTACCATGTTTTTATTAACTTCGATTCTTGTGTGTTTGTTTGTGTGTTTGTTTGTGGGTTTGTTTGTGTGTTTGTCAGGGACAAATCTTGCAATCGATTTTTAACTAACTTCCCGACTAGCTAGATACTTGAAATTTTCAGGACAGCTCACAACACGGTGACAATACATATTTCTAATAATTTTAGTCAACTATTTCAAGTCCCGCTGCCTTTGGCAGCGCTTATATGATTCGACAGAAAATTTATTTAACTAACTTCCCGGATAGCTAGACATTTGAAACTTTCAGAATAGTTCAGAACAGGGTGAAAATGCATTTTCTTAAAACCTTTAGCCAACTGTTTCGGGTTCCCGCTGCCTTCGGCAGCGTTATCAGTACAAAGCTTGCAATCGATTTTTCACTAACTTTCCGACTAGCTAGACATTTGAAATTTTCAGGACAGCTCACAACACGGTGACAATACATTTTTCTAATAATTTTAGTCAGCTATTTCAAGTCCCGCTGCCTTCGGCAGCGCTTATATGATTCGACATAAAATTTATTTAACCAACTTCCCGACTAGCTAGACATTTGAAACTTTCAGAATAGTTCAGAACACGGTGAAAATGCATTTTCTTAAAACCTTTAGCCAACTGTTTCGGGTTCCTGCTGCCTTCGGCAGCGTTATCAGTACAAAGCTTGCAATCGATTTTTCACTAACTTTCCGACTAGCTAGACATTTGAAACTTTTAGGACAGCTCACAACACGGTGACAATACATTTTTCTAATAATTTTAGTCAACTATTTCAGGTCCCGCTGCCTTCGGCAGCGCTTATATAATTCGACAGAAAATTTATTTAACTAACATCCCGACTAGCTAGACATTTAAAAGTTTCAGAATAGTTCAGAACACGGTGAAAATGCATTTTCTTAAAACCTTTAGCCAACTGTTTCGGGTTCCCGCTGCCCTCGGCAGCGTTATCAGTACAAAGCTTGCAATCGATTTTTCACTAACTTTCCGACTAGCTAGACATTTGAAATTTTCAGGACAGCTCACAACACGGTGACAATACATTTTTCTAATAATTTTAGTCAAATTTTTCAAGTCCCGCTGCCTACGGCAGCGCTTATATGATTCGACAGAAAATTTATTTAACCAACTTCCCGACTAGCTAGACATTTGAAACTTTCAGAATAGTTCAGAACACGGTGAAAATGCATTTTTTTAAATACCTTTAGCCAACTGTTTCGGGTTCCTGCTGCCTTCAGCAGCGTTACCAGTACAAAGCTTGCAATCGATTTTTCACTAACTTCCCGACTAGCTAGATATTTGAAACTTTCAGGATAGCTCAGAACACGGTGGCAATATATTTTTTTAATACTTTTAGTCAACTGTTTCAGGTCCCTACTGCCTTCGGCAGCGTTCATATGATTCAACAGAAAATTCATTTAACTAACTTCCCGAGTAGCTAGACATTTGAAACTTTCGGAACAGTTCAGAATACGGTGAAAGTGCTTTTTAAAAATATTTTTATCCAATTGCTTCGGGACCCTGCTGCCTTCGGCAGCGTTTCCAGTACAAAGCTTGCAATCAACTTTTAACTAACTTTCCGGCTAGATAGCCATTTGAAACTTTTATAATAGCTCAAAAAAAGACGATAGCAAGGAATTTTTTTAATACTTTTATCCAATTGCTGGGGTTCCGGCTGCCTTCAGTAGCGTTTATATGATTCAACAGAAAATTAAAAAACATGGTTTATAAAAATTTTTTTATCTTATAATTATTAAAGATATGTACAGAATATGAACTTTGGTGTCATAAATATTGATTAAAAAACACAATTATTGAAAATATAATCAAAATAGGAATTAGTTTATTTTATTTTACTTATTTATTAAATATATATATATATATATCAAAATTAATTAAAAGTCATCACCAAAATGACGACAAAAATTTAAAAGCAGTCGTGGGAGTCCTGTATTAAAACAGTACTGCCTGTGGAAGTATGAAAATTGGGTCGTGAACCATGAATTTTATTCGGAAACTTTTCTTTGAATGATTTTGGTTTCACTATTGTACAATATTAATTTGGTTTTAATAATAATTTGGCTTCTGGTAAATTAAAATTTTAATTAGGGGGTGAAATTGGTATAACATTTATGAGTTTCAAATTTTAAAGGTAAATATGGAAAGAAATAAAGTGCTAATATTTCGCACGGGTTTGCTAGTAATAATATATATATAAAAAAACGATACTTTTGATCCACATTATCCCAAATCTACTGTTCAACCATTCGTTTTAAGCAATTTACCCAATTCGGGGAAGCGATGTTTCTACACTAAGGTACAAAGAAACAAAAAATAAAAGGTCGCACTTGAATATTTTTCTTTTCTCCTTTAGCAACCGCAAATTTTATCATTTCAAAAGCAAATTTTCGAACAGTTTTTCTCTTTTTTTTTTATGTCGTTTTCCGTGTAAAATTTCAAATTAAGTTAAGTATTCAAAAAAAAAAAAAAAAAAAAAAAAAAAAAAAACAGTTGATAGAAAAGTTATAATTTTGAAAATTAATGATACCACAAAATTAACGATACCACAAAACAATACCAATTAACGATACCACAAAAAAGTACTAGTTTTAGAAAGAAAAGCAAAAAATGTTTCAGTGAGCGATATAGCAAAATAATTAACGGTTAAAGAATCATTTGTGAGGAGATTTTTAAAAAGGCATAAAATTTTTATCTCTTTAAACTAGAAATTTATTTCTACGCGGCCAGGTTGCTCATCTAAGATGACCGCAACTTAAAAAAAAAAGTGTTTAAAAAATCGGTTTGTATTATGTTCAGAACTTAGAAGAAATTCAGGAAAAAAATATTTATCAATATAATTTCTTTAAAAACAGTGCGGCGACGATTGAATAAATCAAGTATAAAAACCAGAAGATAAAAAAAAAAAAAAAAAAAAAAAAAAAAAAAAACGAAGAAGAAGAAGAGGATGAAGCCATTATTAACGAACCGAGTTAAGAAAACAAAACTTCTGTGACCAAAAACTTTTTAAAAATAGTCAGTTTAATATTGGGAACCAGTGGTTTTCTCTGATGAGTTAATTTTAATATATTTAGAACTGAGGGAAACAAGCTAGTCGGACGATGAAAATGTGACCGATTTGACGAAAATTGCACTCTGAAAATAGTGAAATATTCTTATGGTATGGGGTTCAAGAGGCAGGGCAAGTTTTAATGCTTAAAGGATCAATTACTCGAAATAAAACATGGCCATTGTAAAAATGAGTGCCTATCTGAATATTTTGATGGTAACTTAAACTTTTAGAGGTATCTCAGAAGTTATTACACCTTGTCCAAGGCGTCTGCGGTACGTTTATTTCATTCAAATTGTTAAATTTACGTATCCATCGTCGTAAGCACCTATAATTCTATAAATAATAATTAAATCAATCGATCGAAAATATTCAATCTATAAAAGAGAGGGAGGGGGATCGAAATTTGTAGCCTAAAACTTTGAAAGAAGTATATATAATATATATATATATATATATATATATATATATATGTATAAATTTAAGACATAATAATATATATATGTATATATATATATATATATATATATATATATATATATATTTGCGATTTTCGGCACAATGAAATTTCTGACGTTTAAGTTAAAATATTGTGTAATACACTGTAAAAAATAAACCCGGAAAAATACTGGCAGCTGGGGTATCAGTATTTCTTCGTCAAATATGCGGGACAAAATTATACTTTTATACTTTTAATGCAAAACCGGCTTGATTTACAGGATTGCCCCCATAAAATGTAAGGTCAGTGATACAATTTCACGGTTTTAAACGGTACTTTTGATTTACAGTTTTTTCCCATTGAAATTTACAGGATTTTCCAGTAAAATCTTCAGAAATTTTTTGCAGTGTACTACGCATTAAGCCAATAATTCCATATAAAGGTGGAATTACACAGTACTGAATGTTGATGAATGAAAATGTGACCGATTTGACGAAAATTGCACTCTGAAAATAGTGAAATATTCTTATGGTATGGGGTTCAAGAGGCAGGGCAAGTTTTAATGCTTAAAGGATCAATTACTCGAAATAAAACATGGCCATTGTAAAAATGAGTGCCTATCTGAATATTTTGATGGTAACTTAAACTTTTAGAGGTATCTCAGAAGTTATTACACCTTGTCCAAGGCGTCTGCGGTACGTTTATTTCATTCAAATTGTTAAATTTACGTATCCATCGTCGTAAGCACCTATAATTCTATAAATAATAATTAAATCAATCGATCGAAAATATTCAATCTATAAAAGAGAGGGAGGGGGATCGAAATTTGTAGCCTAAAACTTTGAAAGAAGTATATATAATATATATATATATATGTATAAATTTAAGACATAATAATATATATATGTATATATATATATATATATATATATATATATATATATATGCGATTTTCGGCACAATGAAATTTCTGACGTTTAAGTTAAAATATTGTGTAATACACTGTAAAAAATAAACCCGGAAAAATACTGGCAGCTGGGGTATCAGTATTTCTTCGTCAAATATGCGGGACAAAATTATACTTTTATACTTTTAATGCAAAACCGGCTTGATTTACAGGATTGCCCCCATAAAATGTAAGGTCAGTGATACAATTTCACGGTTTTAAACGGTACTTTTGATTTACAGTTTTTTCCCATTGAAATTCACAGGATTTTCCAGTAAAATCTTCAGAAATTTTTTGCAGTGTACTACGCATTAAGCCAATAATTCCATATAAAGGTGGAATTACACAGTACTGAATGTTGATGAATGAAAATGTGACCGATTTGACGAAAATTGCACTCTGAAAATAGTGAAATATTCTTATGGTATGGGGTTCAAGAGGCAGGGCAAGTTTTAATGCTTAAAGGATCAATTACTCGAAATAAAACATGGCCATTGTAAAAATGAGTGCCTATCTGAATATTTTGATGGTAACTTAAACTTTTAGAGGTATCTCAGAAGTTATTACACCTTGTCCAAGGCGTCTGCGGTACGTTTATTTCATTCAAATTGTTAAATTTACGTATCCATCGTCGTAAGCACCTATAATTCTATAAATAATAATTAAATCAATCGATCGAAAATATTCAATCTATAAAAGAGAGGGAGGGGGATCGAAATTTGTAGCCTAAAACTTTGAAAGAAGTATATATAATATATATATATATATATATATATATATGTATAAATTTAAGACATAATAATATATATATATATATATATATATATATTTGCGATTTTCGGCACAATGAAATTTCTGACGTTTAAGTTAAAATATTGTGTAATACACTGTAAAAAATAAACCCGGAAAAATACTGGCAGCTGGGGTATCAGTATTTCTTCGTCAAATATGCGGGACAAAATTATACTTTTATACTTTTAATGCAAAACCGGCTTGATTTACAGGATTGCCCCCATAAAATGTAAGGTCAGTGATACAATTTCACGGTTTTAAACGGTACTTTTGATTTACAGTTTTTTCCCATTGAAATTTACAGGATTTTCCAGTAAAATCTTCAGAAAGTTTTTGCAGTGTACTACGCATTAAGCCAATAATTCCATATAAAGGTGGAATTACACAGTACTGAATGTTTTTTTTTTTTTCAGTAATTGTTTAGATCAAACAAATAAATAATTATATCTCATATATTAAAATATAACATTTTATTTCATATATTAAGCCATAATATAATACAAAATATGTGTATATCATATTATGTTTAAAAAGAAAGTTTTCTGTAGATGTTTATTACGAGTATTTCGAAGAATATAATAAAGCGAATTATTACTAAATTGAAAATGTGCATAGGTATCATTTTGTCTCTTTGGTATTATGCAAACATGGCAACTTTACTTTTCAAGTTTTTGGAAGTAAAAAGATATAACTCATTTTTTCCTGCAGTGCGGCTTTTTTTTTTTTTTTTTTTTTTTTTTCCCAACACGTTTTTATTAGTTTCACCTGTATGTATGTTTGTAACCGCTCTGGGAGCAAACAAAAAATCTATATTGTAAAAAAAGACTTTTCCTACGTGAACACTATGGCTGTGAGGTAAAGCTCCGGGCTACGAACTTAAAGGTCTAACGTTCGAGCCCAGTCAGGAGAGATTTTTTAAAAATGGTTTTTGTTTAATTCTAAATTATTATTATTATTATTAAAGATGTAAGTATTATGATTTGACACTCACACGTTTTTTTCTTACCCTTCGTTTTAATACTATATACTATAAAGATAGATATTTTGTGCTTTTTAGATCACATATGAATAAAAGCGTGTTCTTTATTTTTTTTAAAGTATATAATATATATATTTTTTTTTATGTCCTTTAGTATCCTATACATAAACAAAAGTTTTATACTGGTTAACAGTTACGATTTTATATATATATATATATATATTTCCCACTGGCTGGTTAAAAAAAAATCTTCAATTTATATATATATATATATATATATATATATATATATATATATATACACGGATTTTCTTCTATAATGATACACATCGTAAAACGAGACGACAGCGCCACCTTTTGATGCATTTTCACCTAAAGTTGATCGACACTAAATTATGTGAAGATGTAGCTAAATAAAACCTTTTATGAAGTTCTTTGGAGTAGTTCTCGAGCTAGAGTTAGTAGAATATTTTTCTCACATACACAGACGCACACTTTCTGAAAATTGTTAAAATCGTGTTCAGGACATCTCAAAAAGTGTAAATGTTCCGAAAATAAGACGATGAAAATTTTTAGGAATCCAATACTTTATTTTGTGGAATGCAGAAGTGATTCCTAAAAATTTACTTGATTTTATTATGCTGTGATTTTCTAAGAAATGTTCTTAATAATAAGAGCCCAAATTTCCCGAGAATAACGCTGAAAACTGTTGCTATACCTGCAACAATGTATTGAAATAAATAAAGCAAAATTTTATCTATGGATTCCATGCGTGTATTTTAAATATTAATATTATGGAAAAGGTATAATTTAGCAGAAAATCCTACTTGAGTTAAAGGGTTATGAGGATATTTTTCATTTCCTAGTGACGAATAGACTCTAAAATATGTAAATATTATGGTACAAAAGATATCATTTAAAGACTTATATATATAATGTAATCCTATGTTTAGTAGTCTTAGCTGAAAAATAGAAATAAATAAAATAAATTTGGAGATACATGTGTAAAAACCAAGTGCTAGGCTGGCGAATACCAACTTGTAACTTAAGAATTCTTTACATAAGTCCTTCATTTATAAAGACTTCGGTCAATTAACAATCTAATTTCTTTCTAGCCTGACTAGTTTTACACATCTAATACCATGTTGCATATTCAACTTTGCATCTCAAAGAATAGAATTGGATTTAATTAATTAATTATGAAAATTCTATCGTATATATTGTTGCAAAACGGGATTGTCCTGTCTACACAGAAAATCGCTTCAAACATTATAGTAGTTGTTGTTTTTCTTTTATGACCCTGAATTGTATTAAAGGAAGTTGCAGCTCGAGAATTTTATCAACATTTTCAGATTGTCTTATCACCATGAGGTAATGTAAAAAAGAATTATCTTTTTAACCTATACTATGAAAAAAAACTTTTGCCTTTAATTGCTTCAAATGCCTAAGTTAATTAATATAATCACAAACTTTTTTCTACATTTCTCTATAGAATTCTTGCTGTAGAAATCATTTATAAAAGTAATTATTTATTAAAATGAATGATGAATGCAGACTAATTCCATTTCAAAGAAGTGTAATGCGAATTGGTGAAAGAAAATTAATTTTGTTTCCTATAGACGACAACTGAAAATACGCATTTTTCCCTCCTAAGGTTTTTTTTTTTTTTTTTTTTTTTTTTTTTTTTTAATATTGATAGCTTTTTTTTTAAATTTATTACAGATCTGTGGTTACACTATTCTTTTTTAAAGTATTGAAGAATTCTTTTAAAACTACTCACGATTGCCGAAATGCCCTTGAGGCTTAAGTAGAGACTCAAAAATATTTTGGGTTCTCTGTATCTGTGTGTACCGCAATAGCAGACGCAAAAATCCCCCGATCGACTTGCAAATTGGTACATATGTTTATGAGTCACACAGAATAAGCTGTGTAGTTTTGGGTATGCCTGCTCTGTGTGGTTCGTGTGAAAGGAAACACTAAATTTTTTCTTATTATTACGGTCTGTGGACAGAATTTCTCTAAACTGCGATAATGGCCTCAAAATTCCCCCGATCTGCATGCAAATTGGCACACATGTTCCGTACCATACAGAAAGAGCTATATAGTTTTTGGCGTACATATTGTTTAGGATTCGTGTACAAGGGCACACCAAAATATTTCTTATCATTACGGCCTACGGGCAAAATTTTGTTTAAACGCATTTTAACTTGATTACACTGCATTCAACAAAATGAAATTAACATGTATTACTGAGATGCTTAAAAGTATGGTGTCTATATAAAAATGTGTGCTTAGACGTAATAATTAAGACACAGGACCTTGCAAAAATATTCCGACAATGTCACGTAATCATTTAAACAATGTCAAATTTCGAACAATTATTCGTGAGCTACATAGAATAATAACAGGAGACTTGGCGTTGGAATATTAAAACCCGAATAAACTACTACGTCAAAAATGCAAAAGAAAAATATTTGACATGCATACAGCTGTTTCGGTAGCCTTAGGCGTACCGTCTTCAGTGCAAAAAGAATTCAATTCATATTCTTTTTGCACTGAAGACGATACGCTTAATGCTACCGAAACAGTTGTATGCATCTCAAATATTTTTCTTTGGCGTTTTTGACGTAGTAGTTTATTCGGGTTTTACTATATAGAATAAGTTGTATAGTTTTACTGGTGTATTTAATGTTGATGGCTCGTTTATAGGGACAAGCAAAAGAATTTTGTGACTTTAGAATCTATGGGCAGATTTTTATTTAAGCATATTTTAACGCGTTTAGGCTGCATTTTCAACATAATAGTACTAACATAATTATTAAGAGGCTTAAAAGTTTGTTTTCTGCAAAAAAGGTATGTATAGGCTAAATAATTTCTTACCTCATAAAAGAATTTCCGATGGCTATCTGTAATCATCCAAATGACGTCAAATCGGGTTCAAATATTAATGTGCCAAAAGGAATTAGTTATATATTTTATATCAGTCTAAATAATTACTGTGGTCTGTGGACGGTATTTCTTATAAATGTATTTCAACATGGTTACACTCTATTAAAAATAAGGAAATAAATATAGGTTATTATAATGTTTAAAAGAATGTTTTCTGTGGAAAATGCTAGGCATAAAATTGGTAATTAGTTTACAGGACTACACAATATAATTCCGATAAGTTATGGAATACTTGGCATCAAATTTAGTACAAGTATTTATGAGTTACAAGGAATTAATACAAGACTGTGAATTACAAGAAAATGTATATATACACATACGTACAGATAGATATAGACAGACAGATACAACAAATGATTGAGGGGGGTAGTAGCCCACCTCAGAAACGTATATTTTTATATGGCGAGTTAAACATAATTATTTTAAATAATATGGAATAAATAAAAGTGATCTGCTCAGTAATGAGTGATGCAAATATGATGTTGAGGCTGGTGATCTCCATATCGTTTAATGTAAATTTACGTATCCCTGCAGTTCTCTTTTACTAGAGGGGCAGTAATGTTCATATACAAAAATTTTTCATATAGTTGCTATTATTATTATGAATAATTATTTTTTATTTCATAATGATTGTGTGCATTTATGATGCTACGTTTTTAATATATATACAGTAACCGCCGCTTAATAAATTCACCGCTTAATAAAATCAGCCGCTTAATCTGGTCAAATTGCCAGGACCGAAATCATATCAATGCAAACTAATTTTAAAACCGCCGCTTAATAAAATAAGCCTCACCGGCTAATAAACTCAAAAAATTCTCTTCAGCAGCAAAAATGTCATTTATGCACACTAAACAAACTTTTATTTACACTGTGATTTTCTATTTTTGAAATAAAATAGAAAATAAAATATAGCAATCCCTCCGTTATTTCTTTTTGCCAAAAATTTTACATTTACAATATTAAATTTTACATTTACAGTAATTAAACACGTCCCATCATTTGTCTTAGTAATAATTTCAAGGAATGTATTCTTCAAAGCACAGTAATAAGTCACAAATTTGATTTAATTCTCAAGAGATTATTTTTATAATGTTTAATTAAAAGACAATTTTTAGTTCTTATTCTGCAATAATTAAAAAGCAAGAAGCTTAAACGGAGAGATTTTAAATTTAAAAGAAAGGCGTGAGTTTTTAGCAAAATAATGATGATTTTACTCAAAGGGAAGCGCATCGGAACTTGGGACATGTTTAATTCATTTATTTTGAAGGAGCAATCAAATAATTATCTGTTAAAAATTAATTAATATTGTTTATTCGTTCCATTATTTGGTACCTTGTGAAATTTCTTTCCAAATTCAGGTAAATATCATCTTTTTCTTGAGTACAGGAACGTTCGCCGGATATAAAAATCAACCGCTTTATAAAATCAATTTTCCTCATAACGAATGTGATTTTAATAAGCAGCGAGTACTGTATATATATATATGTGTGTGTGTGTGAAAGAAAATGTATGACAGCGCGCTACCTGATTGAGCGATTGGCTCCAAAATGTAGTCAGTAGCAACTGAATTCACGGTCCAACTAAATATCAAATTTGGTTAAATTCCACTCACGGATCCGTGAGATACAGCGTCCACAAACTTTTGGATGCACATACACAGACAGACTGACTCACAGGCCGATATTTTCTAAAAATGGTCAAAAGGTGTTCAGGATCAGGATATCTTTATACATGAAAATCCATCGAAAAATCGAAATTTTCACGATTCCAATACTTTATTCTTATAGACGAAAGTAAAAAAATAGTTTTTAATAATATGTATTCCAATAAAGTTGAGCGTGTTTCAAGCTTGTTTGGTCCTTGGAAGTAGTCGTTTGACCAGAGCCAACAATAACTAAGGTAAGACGGTAAAGTCGGGGCCTTGAGTCGGGGGCTGAAAACCATTTTTCGGAGAATACAGGAAGGAAAAACCACACAAAATAGTTCCTTAATATATTATTAAAATACTTCCGTAATTTCTGTTGAAACGGTCACTGCAAAGAGTAGTAAAGAAAAATAATAACATTCCCATAATATCCGAAGTTAAATCTTTTATTGTTTTTCATTTCATTCCATTTCATTTCATTTCATTTATTTATTTATTTATTTATTTATTATTATTTTATTATTTTAATATTTATTTATTTATTTATTTATTTATTATTTATTTATTTATTTATTTACTAGCAGGCTACGCCCGCTTCGCTGGTCACTATTTTTAAATGAATCACTATAGTTAATGAATTCTTAAAATTGCATCAATTTTTATCATGCAAAAAAAAAAAAAAAAAAAAAAAAAAAAAAAAGAGAGAGAGAGGAAAAAAAAATGTGATTATAAAAAATGTCGCAACGGGTCCCCACCAGGGTTGCCAGTTTGGCCTCCTTGGAACCAAACTGGCTCCAAATCAAGGTGGTTGGCTCCAAAATTTTGAGTTTCGCCTCGGAAAGCATTTGGCTCCAAATCTGGCTCCATTTCTTGAAAGTGTTATTTTGGGAAAAATAACATTTTTTTTAAAGATATTTACCAGTGTTGATACTCTTCTCGAGTAAATTGAGAAAAATTATGATAATAAATAAAAAGAAAAGAGAAATATTGGGATGGTCATACCTTCAATGTTTTCCTTTTTATTTTTTACTGAATAAATAATTATACTTCAAAATTAGTGTAAAAATCCTTCCCGAACGGTATTCTTCTTTCTACGTACGTCTTTCATAATTTCATTGTGCATATATATTCAGTATTCAGTCAGTGGTTATGAGGTTTTTTTTTTTTTTTTTTTTTATCAGAACTCAGTAAGTAAATAACATTTTTCATTAAAATAAGAAATATTTTGATTAAGTTTTCATGTGTGTTTTCCTGTTTAGTTGAATGTCTTGGTATTTGGGAGTAAGGCCGATTGACTGCACTGGGGTCCTAGGCGTATGAGGGGGAGGGCCCTCGTGGGGCATATTTAGTTGAAAGACGACATTATATTATTAGTGAAACTATATTATTATATATTTGACACATTTGACATTTATTTGACAGCTTTGAGACCTACAGTCGGCTGCAAAATTATTCGAGCACTAGCAATAATCCTTGCCAAAAAAAAGTACACTTAATACAGCTTTGTTAAATAAATCCTTGTCGAGTCATGTTCTTAATGAGTCTAAGAACATGATTCGACAAGGATTTACTTAGCAAAACAGTCTTAAGTGTACTTTTTAAATATAGGAATTATTGGCTAGTGCTCGAATAATTTTGCAGCCGACTGTATAGTTACAATGACTTTTGTCTTGATTGATCCATATTACAGAAATTCACATGAACAAGTGTACAATATTTCGAAGACATAGGACATCACAAACATCCGTGCCCGCACCGGGATTTGAAACCCGGAACCTGAAGATCCAGAAGGCAGCGCCCTACCGATCAGACCACTAGGTCGGCAATATTAATATATTTTATTTTTTTCTGTTTATTGGTTGATTGTATACACTTGACTTTGGACGTTTAAATTAGATTAATGCATGCAACGCCGCCTTTCTCTATATTTGGTCTTCATTTTGAACTTTCAAATTTCAAGCTCAGCATAACTTGAACTAAAAGCGAAATGATTTCTAAGTCTTCAAAATATATAATGTTAAAGAAATTTTATAAAAAATAGTAAGCCGAATTATTTATTTATTAGTGCTAAGGGCCTATTTCAGTCGGTTTATTGAATGGGGATTTATTGAATGAAGATTTTGTAGATAATTTGATTACTCATAACGAAGGTTACAAGTTTTTAAAAAATATAAAAAATTCTCCCAAGGCACAACTTGGACATGAGTCCCCCCCCCCCAAGGTACAACTTTGACATGAGTCCCCCCAAGGGCCCAACTTTGACATGAGTCCCTCCCCAGGCCCAACTTTGAAATGAGTCCCCCCACAAGGCCCAACTTTGACATGAGTCCCCCCCCAAGGCACACCTTTGACATGAGTCCCCCCCAAGGCACACCTCCCCCTCATTGGGAAAAAGAGAAAAAACGTTGTTTTGCGGCTATAAGACTGTTTGGACTTCCAACGTTATTTGTTACAGTATCTGCAGCTGAAACACATTGGTTTGATTTAATGAAAACTTTATCATGGAATTTATATCGTCACGAATTAACTAAAGAAGAATTTGTCGATATTAACAAGTTTAGCAGTAGGCCTCTGGCACTAAATTAAAATCTGTCAATGTCAGATTTTCATGTTTTAAATAATGAAATAATGTCGTGTCTGTATAGTTATTTTTTATTTATTTTTTTAATGGTGCATTACAGGAAAAACTGAAGTTCATATTCCAAGAACGCAATATCTTTTTACTGTACTTTGAATCTTCAAGTGTAAACCGATGTTGCCAACTTAAATTATGCCATGTCCGTTCCCATGGACAGCATAAAATGTCCCTATATTCATGATAAAAATCCCTACTTTAGTGCTCAGGATGTCTGTATGAAGAATTTTTATTCTCAAGATATCCTGCGAAAAACGGGTACCTCCAAAAAGTCCCTACTTAGTCCCTTCATGTAGCAGAAGACTTCTAAAATTTCTTATGAGTAGGGATAAATTCCTAGAGCTGGCAAATTTGATGTTGGCTCTTTTTTGGCTTTATTTTGTTAGTGTTTGGCTCCATTTGGCTCTATTTCAGAGAAAGTTTGGCCTCGTTTGAAAAATATGACCTGGCAACCCTGGTCCCCACTGCCTTTGGCAGCGCAGGTAATTGTGCGCTGCGTGCGCGCATTTATGTTCAACAGTCTTAATGAATCACTATATTATCGTAAGGGAAAAACATAAAAAAAAAATTCTCCTATCAGTGGAATAATCGATTAGGACCACCACTGCCTGCGGCAGCGCATACAGGCGCGCAAGTCTCGCATGCTCCTTCACCTACCGTTCCCGCCCCTCCTATTATTTTAGACTTTAAAAAATACTCGCAGTCGTTCTCTCTGGCTTTTAAACCTAATAATACTAATTTCCAACATTTTATCTGAATTTCTTTTTTTTTACCCCTGCGCCCGATCCCTTCCCGACTTTCGTAATAATTCTGTACTTTCGAAAATATCCTCAATCGATTTATCGGGCCTCAATACCTAACAACACTAATTTTCACCGCTCTAACTCTTATTTATATATTTTTTACCTTTCACCTCCCCTTCCCGTCTATCCTAATAATTTTACAAATTCGAAAATATACGCAATCGATTTATAGGTATCAAAAACCATCATGTACCAATTTAATAACTTTACAAATTCGAAAATATCCGCAATCGATTTGTAAGTATCAAAAACCTCAATGTACCAATTTTGAATGATATAACTCTATTTTATTTTTATTTTTTTTTGCCCTCCGCCCCCCCCCCCCCTCGTCCCTCCTAATAACGTTACACTTTCGAAAATATCTCCATTCTACTTTCAAGCCTCTAAAACCAATCTGTACCAATTTTGAACGGCCTAACTGTATTTCTATTTGTTTTTGCCCATAGACCCCCTTCCCGCACCTCCTAATAATTTTACAAATTCGAAAATATCCGCAATCGATTTGTAAGTATCGAAAACCTCTATATACCAAATTTGAACGATCTAACTCTATTTTTTTTTTGCCCCTCCGTTCCCTCCTCCCGCCCCTCCTAATAACTTTACAAATTCGAAAATATCCGCAATCGATTTGTAGGTATCAAAAACCTCTATGTACCAATTTTGAACGGTCTAACTCTATTTTTATTTTTTTGCCCCTCCGCCCCCCCCCCCCTCCCCCACACATACCTTTATGACCCTCCTAATAACTTTACACTTTCAAAAATATCCTCATTTGACTTGCAGGTATCTAACACCTATATGTACCAATTTTGAACGGTCTAACTATATTTTGTTTTATTTACCCCATAGCCCCCTTTCCCGCCCCACTTGTGATGAATTTCTAAAATTAAAGAAATTAGTTTTTATGTATTTATGGGAGCTATATTTTAGAGCAAAAATATCTTACACATATATTTTTTTATCTTTGCAATATAAAGGTTTATTTCTAATCACGTTTGGCCCCCTCTCCTCCCCTTTTGGTGGCTGAATTTCGAAAATTCCAGAAATTTGTTTTTAGGTATTTGTATTAGCTATATATTAGAGCAAAAATTTCACATATATCTGTTTTTCTGTTTGAGATATATAGGAGTATGTGAAACCACGTTTTGTGCATGTGAAATCACGTTTTGCCCCCTATCCCCCTTTGGGGACCGAACATCTAAAATTCTAGAAACTGTTTTCTAGATAATTAAATTAGCTATATTTTAAAGCAAAAATTTTACGGATATCTGATTTTTTCTTTGAGATATGAAGGTTATCGTGAAATCACATTTTGCCCCCTACACTCCCTTGGGGGGCGAATTTCGCAAAATCGCTTCTTAGTGGGTGCTTACACTGTATGTTCTATAATCTGACCCAGTTTCGAATCAGTAGCTCCAGTAGATTTTGCTGTGTGTTGATGAGTCAGTGAGTGAGTGAGTGGAAGTACTCTTTTATATATATAGATTTATTTATTATTTATTTATTTATTTATTTATTTATTTATTTATTATTATTTATTTATTTATTATTATTTACTTATTTATTATTTATTTATTTATTTATTTATTTATTTATTTATTATATAATCGCCTTTTTATGCAGCTTCTAAATTTCGCCATTTCTTATTTTTTGTTCAAAAAAAAATTTCAGCAAAATTATTTATTTTTATTTCAGAAATATGAAATACATCCAAATTATAAATATTCTTTTTCAGAAACCTCTCTTCTTTTTTGCTTTCTTTTAAATAAATACAGACGAAAAAAAAAATAATAATGCATACATACAATACATACAATACATACAATACATAAGAAAACTGTATTGGATTTGTGAAATTTTCACTTTCTGGTTTTTGAAAGATTTACATGTTTTCAACTGTACAAAATACAATTTGACCATTTTTATAAAATTCTAGCAATTTTTCCCATTTAAGAGAAGAGTAAATCTGAGCTTCTATAATGTTTAAGTGCATAAAATTAAGCATGTTTAAGAGCTATTAGGAATAAATAAGTTGATTCAGTTTGGATGCATATCAGCAAAGAGGTGGTGCTTCTATGCTGCAACTAAATCTCGCTTACCGAAAGGCAATACCTCAGCTTCTGTGACGAGTAAATGCACAAAACTCACTATGATTTCGCGATATCACTTTAAATGCTTTGAGATACTGAATTTAACATGTACTGAGAAATACTTATTATAACTTTCTTTAAACTGCACATTCAGACTCACCAAGTTCCTTAATTTATACCAGAGCATTTTTAGTCCGACTTTTTTCATACCATTTTACTATGATTTAATTAACTCGTTTTCTTGTTTGTTTGTCCAGTACAAATCTTGCGATCTATTTTTAACTAACTTCCCGACTAGCTAGACATTTGAAACTTTTAGAATAGCTCAGAACACGATGACAACGCAATACCTCGAAGCCCGATTTTCGAATTTTTGATTAGTTTTCTTTTACTTAATTAAAATAGGAAAATAATAACCTCCTAATATCTTTAAAATTAGCCATTTAAATATTAGCTACAATTTAATTGTTTCCAAAAGAAATTTACGAGTTCATTTTCTTTCGACATAAAAATAAATACATTTAATTAAACGTGAACATTAAAAATTATAAAAAAGCTAAATTATGCACCTCACAAAAATTAACACCATTATCCCTTTGAAAATTTTATACACATCGATAAAGTGCTAATGTAGTGATATAGTAGTGTATAGCTATGATTCAACAGAAAATTTAAAAACATGGTATATAAAAAGTTTGTTTATTATACGAATATATATATATATATATATATATATATATATATATATATTTAATTGTAATTATATATTATAAAAAAAAATCTGGAGTGACTCCACTCGACTTTCCAAACATTGAGTAATTAAAAATTTTGTAGATAAAGTAAAGAACGAGGAGTTGTTAAACAAACAAAAGAGAGAAAACCTTAATAGAGTGATTGAGTATTTTTCTCTCTATATTACACGAGGTTTTTATTTAACGTTACTGAACTTTGAGCCCATAGATCATAATGATAAAGAATTTTTCGTTGTGTCCCTGTAAAAACCTATAAATTCAAGATTCATCAAAATGCTTATAGTTAGTGCAACAGTGATTTATAATATTCATATAAATTTTCAGCTCAATTGAATAAGGCGTTTAGATGCTATCGCACTTTTAAAAATTCGGTCCCATAGGCGATAATGATAAAGAATTTTTCTTTGTGTACATTTTTTTTGCTCAGATTAATAAGGCGTTTAGACGCTATCACACTTTTAAAAATTTAGCCCTATAGGCCATAATGATAAAGAATTTTTTTGGTGTCCCTGTAAAAAAACTATAAGTGCTAGATTCTCCAAAGTTTATACAGATTGAGTCTGTGACCTACAATATGTGTATAATTTTTTTGCTCAATTGAATAAGGCGTTTAGATGCTATCGCACTTTTAAGATTTTGATCCCATAGGCCATAATGATAAGGAATTTTTCTTTGTGCCCCTGTAAAAAAACTATAAGTGTTAGATTCACCAAAATCTATAGGGTTCGTACTATGGTGACTTATAATATACGTACCAACTTTCAGCTTATTCGAACAAAGCGTTTAGACGCTAGCGTGTTCACTCACAGACATACACACATACATACACACATACACACACACACATACATACATCATCGCAAAAATAGTCAAAATGGACTCATTGGACCTCGAAACGTATAGAAACATCAAAATCTCCAATTCGGATTTTTGACATGATTACAATACTTTCCTCACTATAGTGTTCGGAAAGTAAAAATATTTTATAAATTAAATAATGTGGAATAAAGGTGGTGCTAAAAGTACTCAGGAACGAATTAAGGAACTTGGTAACTCTATATATTGGCGATATTTTAAAGTTAAAAGATTTCAAATGCATGCACTTATTTTATATTTAGAGATTTCAATGATATTAGACTACACATTTAAGATCCTTTCAAACGTTTGCAATTTTAAATTTCCAATCTCAATATTATACACTATCTACCAATAAGCATTTGGACACTTTTGAATTTAAACGTTTTGTCAAATAGATGTAAAAAATTCTCTAAAAATTATCTTGAAACTTTGGGAGCATAAACAACATGCAAAGACTCACACATTTCAGCAAAAGTTTTGTCCTGAAGTGGAAAACAGGCTGGTGCACTACAATTCTGTCGTAATCACAAGGTCCTTCAAGTTCCTATCAAAATTATGCCTCTGGGGGGACTGGAACAGGAATTACTCGGCCCTGTTATGGATCCAAATTACGCTGGTGCTATCATTTTTTACCATTTTGTCGCGCTGAAAGCTGCGGGGCTCTTCAGGAACGGAAAGCACTTCCTTCCCGGCTTAATCCGGATAGTTTCACTACGAGCTCGAAGTTTCCGAGTCATTATAAAAAACAACAACAGCATGAATGTCAACATTTGCTAAATATAACTATAAGAATCAGAGGACCATATAAAAAGTTAATTATTGTAATTTTCTCAAAATTGATTTTTTCGATTTAAAAGCACTATAACATAAATTCTTAAAATATTTAAAAGCATTTCTGTAGTTGGAAGTATATACTTGCAAAGGTGGCCGAATATAAATGTTTCCTGAGAATTTTGCTTTGCTTTGCACCCTGTATATATTATTATAATTATAAAAACTGACTATTTTCAATATATTTCTAACAAATTTCTCCTTTGTAGGACAACCAATATATATATATATATATATATATACTTATTTCTTAATCATAAAAATTTCCCCTGTAACTAAAATTAAAAATATTCATTTACTATTTCCGTTTGAGAAACATAAACGATCAGACTTAGCAGCTTTAAAAGCATCATTTATCTTTGTTGAGAATCATCTCCCATAAAGCAAGAAAAACAACCCAAGTACTTTTATCATCTTGTGAGATAGGAAACTCTGAGAAATTCAGTTAGCTTTCATCTGCTAAAGAAAAATAGCTGGTCATCTTATCAATCCTGTCCGTTTAGCAGTTTATATATTTGTAGAAAGCGGTCATCTTTTTTACGGCTATCGGCATTAAATCTCTTACGATGAAAGCCTGACCTTATTATCTGATTAACCCAGTAGTTTCTCTCTTGAGAACTTTTCGAACAGATAGAGATTGAGGCGTCTGAAAAGAAAACAAAATGTCCTTTGGTGGAAAAAACCTAAATATTAATAATAAGATTTGAAAATTGTTTTCAATATATTCGAAAAAATATTGATTTCCAAATTAAGGTACATAATCAGATATAATGTCTTATAATAACAACAATTATACCATAGTATATATATTTGTTGTCTTTATAAAAACTTGTATTATATTTTCACGCAATTTGGAATATCATCTCATATACCCTACATTGCCATCCTTGGATTTTAGATGTTTTGCCAAACAGCTGGACACGTAAAAATCATGTTACACCTCATATGTTTCAGCGTAAGAATTTTCCTGAAGACAAAAAGAGGACTAGTAAAAATTAAATAAAAAACAAAATCATTGGAATCACCCTGTATAAAAGTAATGCTTGAGAAGCTTTATTGCAATAGTATGTGATTGTGAGGCCTTCTTTCAATTATCTGAATTTATTTGTTTCTAAATAGCGCGTATATTTATGGAGATATAAAAACTTTCAAAAGAAATTTCCTTGTTTTGATTATAACATGTAGGATATTCAAAACAATGCAATGTCACTTTTAAGAAATTTGACATACTACATTAAACACAAATACAGAAATTATAATAATAATAATAATAATAATAATAATAAAATTAACAGATATAACAGTTTCTTTACAAACTTATATAAAAAATACACACACACACACATATATATATATATAATTACTTTTCTAATTATAATATGCATAGTATTAAATCCAGTGCAAAGCTAATTTCAGGAAACTTGACACACAACATTAGACACAGCATAATGCAATCAGAATGCAAAAATATTTAATATGTAATGAAATAGGATTAGTTTTAATAAATGCTTTTTAACTGCATTAACTGCGCAAGCTTTCGCGAAATTGCATGTGTATAATTTAATAGCCAAATGTATTGAGCCTATATAAAAAAAAAAAAAAAAACCAAAGAAGTATCGTGTAAATTCAAAATGTTCACGTGATAGAATCAACTGCTTTTCAGTTCTTTAAAAAAAAAAAAAAAAACTAAACTATAAGGGGTTTTACTCAGATTTTTATTTTGATTCAGTCAATGGTAATACAATGTTCGTTGATTGTAAATAAATATTGAGAAAACCCCTTATATTTTTCTTTATTTTTGAGCAGTTCATTCTATGAGCAGTTCATTCTATCACGTGAACTTCTTGAATTTACATGATATTTCTTTGGGAATTTCATATGAGTAGCTCAACACTATTGGCTGTTATATTATGCAAATGAAATTTCACTGAAACTTGCGCATGCACAGTTAAAAATTATTTAGTAGAACTACTCATATTTCATTAGATATTTAATATTTTTGCCTTCTGATTGCACTATACTGTATCTAATATTATGCGTCAAGTTTCCTGAAAATGACTTTGCACTGGATTTAATACCTTGCATGTTACAGTTAAAAAAGTGATAAATTTCTTTGCAATTTTTTGATAAAAAACCGTTATTCAGGTGTTTAATAAAATAATGGAAACACTTTCATTTTTTTACGTTTCGTCGAATATCTCAAGAAATACTTAATGTGTTTTTCTTTAATTTTGGAAATAAAGAAACATGTCTTTCCTCCTGTTTTCCAGCAAAGATTTTGTCACGAACGCCTTTAGGGGACGAACAACAAATCTATTAAAATAAAATAATATTTGTGATTACCCTGTATCTGGAAGTGCGTCCATTCATCTGCAAATTTTAGATGTGGTTATAAATGTTATATTTTATACGTGTGCAGAGTTTTGTGAGGCTAGCTCGAATATAAAAAGTTATAAATATTTTATTAAAAAAAAAAAAAAAAAAAAAAAAAAATCGCAAGTTTTTAACTTCATATATCTTAAGTTTTTTTTTTTTTTTTTTTTTTTTTCTTTTCGAAACTTTATGAAACTTTCAGAAAACATGAAAAGATATGCCTAAATCATTATACTATATGCAAATTTTTATTTTTTTCCGACTGAGTGAAAATAATGCCTGGACCGGGACTCGAACCCCGGATCATTGACTTACAAGGTCAAGGCTCTACCAATTGAGCTATCCAGGCCGACTCCCGGTCAGCATTACTCACTCAGACAACCTTTTAGGCGGAAACTTGGTAGAGCCTTGACCTTGTAAGTCAATGATCCGGGTTTCGAGTCCCGGTCCAGGCATTATTTTCACTCAGTTGGAAAAAATAAAAATTTTCAATAAATATGATTTTCTTCCACAGTTGATTGTGTGATTTTATTAAAAAATTGCATTATACTATAGTTTAAAATAAATATATTTAATATTCAAAGAGATATGAACAGTTGTAGTAAATAATTTATTACTGCGCATGTGCAGACTGTAGCAAAAAAAAAAAAAAAAAAAAAACCTTCGATATATAGTTTAATAATTAAGGGCCCTCTTCACTCACCACCGCCAGGAGCCGAAACTAATGCTATTCTATGGGAAATTTTTCTTTACAAATAACTTATTAACTAATACATATTTTTAATTTCTGTTTTCACATTCAGAAAATTCCCAACTGTTAAATTGACGGACCTTTTTTAAAAATGTATTTTTTTAATTTTTAATATTTTATTTCGAAATTGCAAAATGAAAAAATTTCACATATTGAAAATTTGTATTTTGCAGCTTCAAAATAAAATATAAAAAAATGAAAAAATAATTTTTTAGAAAAGGTGCGTCAATTTTACAGCCGGGAACTTTCAGAATGTGAAAACAGAATTTAAAAATATGTATTAGTTAATAAGTTATTTGTCAAGAAAAATTTCCCATAGAATAGCATTAGTTTCGGCTTCCGGCGGCGGTGAGTGAAGAGGGCCCTTAACTGTATAGAGTGCCTTATAAAAGAAATCCAATTAATATCTGAAAAATTCACAGAGGTATCGGTGATTAAATGAGCTGTTTTTTAGCTGTTTTCAAAAGAAGGTTTTTACGATAAAGGGTATTCACAAATAAAAATTCGTATAAAAAAAAAAAGTTTAATTTTTATTTTCAAACAATTATTTTTTTTCTCCTTTTTTTTTTTTTTTTTTTTTTTTTTTTAGAGGTATGTAGTACATACCTAAGAAAAAAGATAAAGAATCACAAATATTATATTCAGTTGTATTGTGTAACATAGTGTTTTTCTGGTAAAAATTTTCATTTGTGAATGAACTTTTATCGTAAAAACCTTTTTAGAAAACAGCTGAAAAACAGCTCATTTAATCACCGATATCTCTATGAATTTTCATGATATTGAACTGTATTTATTTATTTATTTATTTATTTATTTATTTTTTAATAAGGTACTCTATACTGTTGAGTATTCAACTATATTGAAGTATTTTTGCTACAGTCCGCCCATGCACAGTAATAACTTATTTACTACAACTTTCCATATCTCTTTGAATATTAAATATATTTATTTTAAACTATAGTATAATGATTTAGGCATATCTTATCATGTTTTCAGAAAGTTTCATGAAATTTCTAAAAAAAACTTAAGATTTATAAAGTAAAAACTTGCGAAAAAATTTTGCATTTTTTAAGAAAATATTTATAACTCTTTAAATATTCAAGCTATCCTCACAAAACTCCCCACACGTATTAAATATAACATTTATAACCATATCTAAAATTTGCAGATGAATGGGCGCACTTCCAGATACAGGGTAATTACAAATATGTTTTTATTTTATTAGATTTGTTGTTCGCCCCCTAAAGACGTTCGTGACAAAATCTTTGCTGGGATATGTGAGGAAAGACATGTTTTCCTTATTCTCAAAATTCAAGAACAACACATTAAGTTATTTCTCGTGATATTCGACAAAACGTAAAAAAAAAAAAAAAAAAAAAAAAAAAAAAAAAGAAAGAAAGAAAGTGCTTCCATTATTTTGTCCAACACATGTATCTCCAGGAATATATGTGGCAGACTCATAAAAATTTATGCAGAGAATAAGAAGGAGCCTGATAATCACACATTGCAGCTAGATTACATTTCAAGCATTGTTTTTTACAGGGTGATCCCAAATACTTTCATTTTTCTTTAACTTTTTACTGGTTCCTCCCTTTTATTTTCGGGGCCAAACTTCCTCTAAAATATATGAAGTGTAACATGTTATTGGCACTCCTGAAGTTTTAATATGATTCGTCATGTACTCAAAAACATTTTAAGACATTTGAAAAAACGTCTGAAAATGAAAGTGTCCGGTCATTTATGGAAAGGTATTGATTGTAATTTCCAGGAATGTTTTTAAAATATTCGCATTATAATTGTCTTTCTTTTGTTCGTGCGTTCTTTAACGCAGACTTTTTGTTACTTTCTTCTATATTGAATAGAACAAAGTTATTGGGTTGTTAAAATTTTTCCACTTCCAGTTATTGTGCATTTACACGTTTTGAGAAGCACAGAACATGATTTCATCATCTGTAGGAAATGTTGGCCTCTCTCTATGTGTGAGACAAAAAGTTTTTACCCACTCTAGCTCGAGAACTAAAGCACAGAATTTAATAAAAATTTACATTTAGTTGTAGGTTGACGAGAATTGGCGTCTGTCGATTTTTCATGTACATCACTCAATAATGTAGCGCTGTCGTCACGTTTCACTATAAGGTAACATCATACGGTAGTATAAGACAAAACTTTATATAAATTTGGAGAATGAGGTTTATATTTAACAAACCTTTGTGTTATAAAATCATTATATTTACAGTACTAATTGTCAACCAGGATAAAATTTTTGTATATGTAGGAACATCTTTTTCTCCTCGAGAGTGGAAAATTGTCAGTATGACTATTTTTCAGAAGAATTTATCTATACTTTTAAAAAAGAATGGCTGAAACATGAATCTATAACAATTAAAGAAAAAAAAAAGAAAGAAAGAAAAAGCTTTAACTTTTTTCACACGCATATATATCTGTAAAATTTGTATTTTTTAAGGCGTTGTCTTACAGCTGATTTTTCTTATTTTCTTTCGACTTTTAGAGCTTTGGTGTTCTGAGTTGAAAATCACCTACGCTCAACATGGAAAATAATTTTTATAAATAATTAACCTACAAATATTTGTACTGAAAGGAATTTCTAAAGGAAACTATAGAAGAAAATCTTGTGATGGTCTCAAGATACTATTTTTGTCTTATTTGTTTATTTATTTATTTTTGTCGCTAATTGCTGTAGCGACTTAGTTCGTACGGGTCTGACAGAAATTTTTATTTTCACTCAATGGAGCATGTATATATATATATATTTTTTTTCACACTTAATTATACCGCTGTACATTATTCAAATGCAACAACAAGTTAGAAAACTTATGAACTTGACGTATATGCAATATGTTTACACTAAAAGGACCTAATTTTTGCACTTTTCGTTTACCGATATTAAAACGCAAACATGAAATTTGTCGTACTTTTCGACCTGCGTTTAATAGAAGGGAAAGTTGCTTAATAGTAGTATCATTCCAAAAGATATAGTAAATTTTTGTTGCAGTAGAAAAAAATCTCACATAAGACCAATAAATCAGACAAAAATGGGTAAGCAAGGGTACCCAGTAGGGCAACAAAACAATTTCTTTCTCACAAAATTGATCTCTTAAAAAAAAACTCTTATTCTTTTTTTTTTTTTTTTTGTTTATTATTATTTTAGCAAATTTCTTTATGAATAAAAATCAGGCTTTTGTCTGTAAATTTTTCAGAATCAAAATATCTTGCGATATCTTCACGTTTCACACATCGTGAAAGTCAGAAATGAATTCAGAAAATTGTCTGTGTGTGTGGGGGGGGGGGTTGTGCCTATTTGTCTGTAATGATATTTTTGACCGGGTATCTTGTGAGAACGGCTGGTGGAAATTCAACAACACTTGGCATTAATTTAGGTCTGTACCCAACTTAAAATTATGTCTATCAACTTTTGCAAAATCCACTATCATTCCCACCTGAGGGAGGGGGAGGGGGGCAGGAAGCAAATACACGTTTGTAAACATAATTCGACTTCCAATTACTTAGCGGTGAAAAAATTGAGCACAGGAAGACTACACTTGAGTATAAAGAAAAAAAAAATCTCATTTTCTACGATTTTTAATTTTTAATTTATAAGGGAAGAGAAAGGGGAAAATCCTTTTTCGTTGGGAAATTTCGCAAATTCTGGATTTTTGAGTAGAACTCTACTAAAAATATTTCAAAATGTTGAAAACAGTGTTCTTTAAAATATTTCTAAACACCCTTTTTTTTTCGATTCTGGGGGCGCTTTAAGAGGAGGAGAATTCGAGATACCCTTTTAGAGCTAAATTTGTCCTGAAAAATGTATGGGAGCTGCGGTCATGAATTTTGGTGTGTAAATTGTTTATATGTATCCTACACCTATTGTAACGGCATTTTACGAAATTCTCCCTTCACCCTGTTGGGGCCCGGGGGGCAATAAACCTTGCTCAAAATTATCTAAGTAAGATTAATTTTTATATGTTGGTTAGTTATGCCTACTCAAAAGCAGGGTGAAAGACGTTTCCGGGAGTAACTCTGCTCCAAATTATCCCAGAAAAATGTGGGAATATTGATTAATTGAACGCGATATGCACTCTGGTGAGATTTCGTGAAACTTCTAACTTACTCACATGGGAGAAGGGGCAGTTAAAAACGTGTAAGTCGATGCCGAAAGCAGTAGGGATCCGGACTCTTTATATTGCGAGCTGGAAAACCACGACTGAACGCAGCGGTAACTTTAACTTAGGTTTCGACTGATTTCAGTGATTTTTTTTTTTTTTTTTTAATTAATTTTTGATTTTTTGAGATTTTATTAATAACGGTATGGAATTTTGAGAATTCATTTAAATATAGCGACCAGTAAACTGGGAAAAGACTTAGTAATAAATGCACTTATTTTTAACACTTTCTAACAAGGTTGAAAAATATTAATGACTTCGATTTGTCTGTCTGTCTGTCCATGCTCTGATTCCCATAAATATTCATGGAATTTATTGAAAATGATATATGTTATTCAAATTTATTATAGGATGTTCTCCATTCAAAATGGAGTCACTACCTCCACTGGTTTGTGTACAGGGACACCCGAAAGTATAAAAAAGTATTTTGTTCTACGAGAAGTATTTCTATAAACATATTTTGGCACATTTCCTTTACTCAAATCTCAATGAAATTGAAATATGTTATTCAAGTTCATTATTGGGTGTTTTTTTTTTTTTTTAAATAGAAAATGGAGTAAATACCACCATATGTTTGTGTACAGGGACACCCGAAAGTATTCCAAAGCATTACGTTGTATGAGAGGTATTTCTATAAACCAAATTTTAATAACTTTACTTTGCACAAATTTTAGTGAAATTTAAATAGGTATTCATATGTACATAAGAAGGATTTCTATAGAATATTGCATGATTATCATTAAGATTTACATTGACACACAAAAATATTCAGTTACATGAAGTTTGCTGGAATTGCATTTTTGTTCACATTAAGTGTTTTTAGCATTATAAAACAATTTTTAAGCGTGAATGTGATTTCAGTATGTGCATTTGTCTGTCCGACTGTATTTGTCTATCTGTCCGTCTGCCAGCCTCCAACGTCCAAAAATATTTTTAGAATTAAAAAAAAAATGTGTGTGTGTGTGTGCTTATGAACCTGTACACAAATGAGTTGTACAGAACCTATTAATGCCATTTGAACAAAATAGTTCTCTGAAAAATCCTATTACAAAAAGCATGTAAAATTGCCAAAGAACAAAACATTCGAATTAATTAACACTCGAAATAAACGAAACGTTCAACATTGATAAATTCAAATTATTTAAGAAATAAAACAAGTGAATGTAATCGTTCTATTTAGTTTCAAAATATTTTTGTATAAAATTAAAAAAATTAACTTAGATACTTCTTCTTCCTTATTTAAGGAAAATTAAAAGCATTAAAGTAGATATATATACCAATGCATTGCGTTTTTTTTTTTTTTTTTGGAGAGAGATTTTTAAAAATCACATTTAAATAATTACACAACGCTACAAAAAAAAAAAAAAAAAAAAAAAAAAAAAAATCGAGCCCTGATACTATTTCTGCTGATTCTTATGTAAAATGACCTCCTGAATCCGAATATGACTTTACCCCATCACCCACCGTTTTCTCAGGACGTCACCTCCTCCCCCAATTTTTATCATTCTTCGGTAATTTAATGGCCATGAATCTGATTTGGAAAATGGAAAATAATTATTTTAACTCTTTAAAAAAATATATATATATGTATATATATAATGTATAATAAGTGATAATAATAATTGATTAATAAAATATAATAAATATAACTTATAATTTCAGTGGCAAATCCACTCCCCCCTCCCCCCCTCCCCACCTAAATCTTCCCCTCGCTGCAAATGTTCATGTTATAGAATTTTTCACCTCTTTAGGCCCTTAGAAGTTAGTACACAGTTAAAATATTTCTTTTTTCTACTATAAATCTATAAATCAAATTTGTAGCCATCAAATTATCGAAAAGTGGTAAAAATAGGGGGGGGGGGTACCCAAAAAACAGGGGTGATAGGGCAAAATTGCCGTCATATTCGGATTCAGGAGGTCATTTTACATAAGATTTTGCAAAAATGGTGTTGGGGCAATTTTCATGCCAAGCAGTGTCATCTGCTGTAAAAAACATAAAGTATTGACGTTTGTTGTTAATATGCAAAATGATCGTTTGTATAAATTGTGATATGCTTAACCTTCAGATTTACAGGGCTATACTAAAATATTCAGATACATTAAGGGCTCCGGTTGGGAATTAACGGCAACATTTCTGTAAGCATTAAGCAGTTTTACTTTTTTCAGCAATGTTTAAGTATGATTATGAATTTAATTAGTCTATTTATATGTTTTTCAGCCGTTTTGTTTGTTCGTTATGCAATAACGTACGTAAAGAAGATCGAAAGTTATACGATACAAGTACGTATAGTTGGAAAGTGTTAATAATCAATGTGTACCGCATGTTTTTTCGTTCTTGTTTAAAAATAACTGTTGATCTTTTTGTTAAAAATCTTGACAGCAAATCGAAGTTCAGTAATTGGTGAGTTGACGAATAAACATTAAAAGTCAGGAAATGCAAAATGACACTTTAATACTTAGAAAAATGTTGTAACATTTTATATTGCATTTGATGTCATGGGATTGTTAATGCAATATTCCAGGAATTTGTTACTATAAGGGAAGGGATGGATTAGTTAAACAAAATCCAGGTAAATAGCAAGTAGCAACAATTGAAATTAAAATATCATTGAAGTAAATTATGCAGGCGAGAGCACTTGTGAAAATTTTGCGAGTAGAAACATTTTCGGCGTTTATCCTTACTTTTCTCTTTGAAAAGGCGGAATGCGGAGGTATGTTTTTTATTATCTTGTATCTCTGGATTAATATATATATATATATATATATATATATATATGTACAGTCGAACATCGTTAACGTGAATCTCAAATAAAAAAAATTTCATGTTATCAGCAGTTCATGCTATCAGTAACTTCATATAACTAAACTAATCTTTATTTTGACGGGGATTGTAGAAACAGTTCATGTTAAAAGTAATTCACGTTAACAATGTTTACGTTAACGAGGTTCGACTGTATTACTTTATTTAGTATCTTTTTTGTTTATCTGCGTACATTCTAACATTTATAAATAGGTAAAAATTTATTAAAATTTTAAAATGCCTAACTAAAATTAATAAAAAACACGTACCGTATGATGCATTAATTTAATTTCAAACAAAATCAATAAAAAGTGCAAAATGACCAAAAATATCTGGAATGCTGTGACCACCACAAAATTTCCTTCTATATCTTCTTATACAAATTTACGCAGCGCAAGTGATTTATTAAAATTATTTTCTATGATGAATGCAGACTATTTTCACATGGTGAAAAAAGAAAAATAATAATAACTTTGTTTTAAATTATTATAAAATATATATATAGTTAAACCATATGTTTTAAAGGTATTGATGCTTTCTTTTGAAAAATGTTCACGCACTGAAAATTTGAACACTTGTGGGTATTTTTTTTTTTTTTTTTTCTCCTTTTAGAAAATTAATTTTCTTACTGGTAAATTCCTTTATTTTTTGTAATTTTTTTACATGTTCTTTTTTTTTGTGTGTGTGTGTGAATGTGTAAATGATAAAATAATTTCTTTTTTGTATACTTTTTTTTTTTTCTTTTTCTTTAAAGTGCGTTTATCTTTTTTATTTTAAAACATATTTTGAAATACTTTGGATATATTTTGGCATAAAAATAAATTTATTGTCAAATTCAAACTCAGTTATAAATAATAGCATCTTCTGATTTCACACTAATAATTTTTAACATTAAATAATTAGAAAATTCTATGATACACTTCATATTTCTAATTATGGCAAGAAAAAAATCCATAACCTAAAACTCTTATGGAGAATCGAGTACATTTTACACTTCGTTATTTTAAGACGTAAATAGGAAAAAATTAAAAATTGAAGCTGTAGGAGATTTTTCCAAATTAAAATAATAATAATAATGATAATAATAACAAACTTTTTTCATTTCAGACGTTTTTTAATGTATAAAATTATTACTTAGCCGTACATTAGAAATATTTATAGTGTACTATATACTTCCCTAAAGTAACTAAGAAATTCAATAGTAAAATGTACAGGCATTAAAGGATATAAGTACAAGATTTTTTTTTTTTTTTTAACAAGCAATTACACCAAACAATTCATCACCAAATAGCATAGCTGCCAAGTTTTTTAATGTATTCCAGAATGTTCTTAGCCCCGCCCTTTTTTCACACCGTAATCTTCGTAGAAAATTTTCTTCAATATATAATTACGATTAAGTATTAGGAAAATTACTCTAAAAATATTACGGTGTGGAAAAGGGTCGGGACTAATAACATTCCGGAATAAATAAAAAAACTTGGCAGCTATGCCAAATAGTGACAAAAATTTAAAATTCGTAAAAGGGATTATATACTAAAGCTATGTCGCAAAATAGTTTAGATATTACGAATTTCCTTCTATTCTGGAAAAAAAAGTTGCTGATTTTTAGCACAGTATTTCATTAAAAAAAAAAAAAAAGAAAAAAAAATGTTATTAAATATTTCAATTTGACATTGAATATTCTACAACATTTTTCTGCTTTTGTCTTGTGTTACGTATTATTAATATTCCTATTTAGTGAAAAGCAAAGCAGCGAATAGGCTGGCAGAGCCTCGTAGGGTTAATAAGTGAATAAGTGAAGCGAGTCGGTGGTTGATGAGCGGAGCGAGCAGTGGGCAGAGCCCTATAGTTTTAATAAATGGTAATTTCAATAGATAATTTGTAAAGGAAAAATATAGACGAAAATTTTGTAATAGTCCCAATACCTACTTTCTTTTCTTTTTTTCTTTTTTCTTTCTTTCGTTCTTTCTTTCTTTTTATTTACAATAAAACCGTGGTCACCACTCTTACATATTTTATGGGATAGATTCGAATGTCCGCCAGCTTAAGTTTTTTAAGCTTTGCCTGACCTTTGTTACGAATTTTGAAGAAATTTTATGAATATTAACGCCTATCAATTACATTACCTTTTCTTTAATTTACAAATCAGTCTGAATGGATAATTTTATTTTCAAGTGCGCCACGATTATTGAAAAACTATAGAATTACAGAAAAATTATAGAATTTTATTTTTTATATCCTATATGGTGAATTTCGTTTTCAATTTACTTCACTTTATCTGAAGTTTTAAAGCTTTTCTTCTTTCTTACCTATGGTTTGCATAAATTTTCGACCATATAAATAATGCATGAATAACAATAAATAAATAAATAAATAAGATAAAATAAATAATTCCATTACACTAAATACCATTGAAGTATTTTATAGTGAAACGAAATGACATTTTTAGAACAACAAATCACATTGTGGTCAAAAACTAGAAGTGGTCATCCAATTTGAAGTCTATAATACTGATCATTGGTAACTGATAACTTACATACTGATGTCGTCAGAGTCCCTCGTAGTTCGCATAATTCAACAAACAGCTTTCGCCTTGGAGTATCTCTCGTGACAGCTTTTTTTTACCAAGTTAAAGATTATTATAATTCTTTAATGTGAATTTTAAAACTGAACAGTTCTAAATTTTATTAAAAAAAGTAATATGCTGTGACAATCAAACACTTTCTTCGATACCATTACATATTGAAAGAGCAGAAAATATGGTGTATTGTATGCATATGTGTTCAAATAATGGAGATGTGCAACGCAGTCGCCAGCGTCTAAATAAGACAACATGCGTCTGTCAAAGCTCTTTGATCAGTTTCAGCTGCAACAATAGTAGGTTATGAAGATTGAAGGTTTTTGAATGTGTTATATAGTCAGTGTAAAGGAGAGAGAAAATAGCATCACTTAGGGTACGATCATTTCACGCGTGTACCGTGAATATTCGATATCTAGTGAAACATAAAATCTTCGACATCGGTGCGGCTGAAAAAAGACCTTCAAAAATAGATGCGTCGATGGCGTTCGAGAATTCTTCAAGACATAGACGCGCAATACTTATTCAAACTACCACGAATTTCATTTCTATGGTGCATCAACAAGTGTCAGCTTGCGAATTGTTAAACTAACCATCTTTGTTATGGTTTTTCAGAGCAGAAGGCCCGCTGGTGTTCCATAGGTGACTGCACGTCGCAAAGCTTTGCAGCTCTCATGAGCCTACCAACCGTGATAGCTCTGTTGATGAATGGAAATAGATTGCATGGCTTGACGAGCTTCGTTTCCAATTGTATCAACGGGTGGATATGTACGGGTATTAAGACAAAATCGTGAATCCATAGATACAACATGTCAACTGGATATTGTTAAGCCAATGGAACCTCTGCGGTGGTATGAGACATGTGCATTTGGCTTTATATGCAATTCTTGATACATCTAGACACGATTCTGACAGATGGCAGCTATGTAAGCATCTTATTCAATCACCTACACCCATTCATATCCGTTGTAAATTCATATGTACTCGAAGAATTTCAGCATAACAATGCGACACCCCACTAGAGTTGGTATTGAATGGTACTAGGAACACTCTTCTGAATTCAGACACTTACACTGGCCACCTAAATTCACGCACATGAACATTATTAAGCATATTTGTGATGCTTTGTAACGTGTTGGACAGATGAGATGCCTACCACTTCGCAAACCTATATGAATTTATTAACTGCCCTGTAGGATTCATGGTATGAATTACCACCAGGATATCTTCAGACATTAGTATAGTATATGTCATGTTGTGGGTTGTGGGACTGCTGCTTCATCATGAGGGTGCTAGCTGCTAGATGATATCTAGGAGGTGTACCAGTTTTTAAAAGGATCCTTCAGACACTGGCAACATACAGAGCGTCAAAACTCATAAATTATGTATTGTCCGAAAGTGACACTTGAAAATTTGCACACCATTTACAATGAAGGACATTAATTTTTATTGCTCTTTTACAAAAGAGACCCCCCCCTTCTCATGCAATTATCGCACTAGGAGGTTTGTGAGCTTCGATTGCAGCCAGCGTCGATCGCCTAAACCACATCAAAGAAATATCAATAGAGCCGACTTTCAGATTTCTAAGTTGCCAGTCTCTGAAGGGTCCTTAAAGATCTTCAGTGTACATAAGAGCGCCACTTTCAGCTTACCATATAATATATTAATTAGCTTGTCTTCTCACAGAATGACTATTTTATGCAGTTTGGTGCAATTTTAATTGGTAAATTTTGAGATAAAGCTATCTGAAAAATCAAAGAAATTTAATAACAGCAGTGTCACCTATGGTTCGATATATATCCAAATTGAATAAACATAATTTTTCATAATATCCATTTCACATACCAAGTTTGATGTCTTTATATATCATTGAAGCTGGGGTATTGCCTTCCTGTAAACATGATTAAAGTCAGCATAAAAACAAATTATAAATATATTCCTTTATTTTATTTATTTTATTTTAATTTTATATTTATGATTAATTTTGAGATTATAAATTCATGTTAGAGAAATTTATAGAATTTATTTTACAATTACAGTTTTACAGTGTTATTAATTAATACAGATTAACCTCTTTTTCAAATTTTTGATGTGCTCAAATTTTACAATTCCTTTTGAAAAGCTTTATTCAAGTATAAGCACATTTGCACGCATAAAAACTACTTTTTAAATAAATTAGTTTTTTAAACGATTAGATGCAACCAGCCTGATGCCATCTGGGAACACATGATTTTAAGTTGCATTAATAAAAAACAAGGAAACTGTAACATATAAAACGTTCGGTAATCTGCACATAAATCCCTGACATATGAAGCTAATTTAATTTTTGATGATTTATTAATATCCATTATGTTGACAAGAATTTGAGAGTGAATTTTTAATTATTTATATTGGGTAAGAATTCCAATTCCAAACAATTGAATAGTGCTGCCATCTAGTGTAAAGTTGTTAAAGCTGTTAAGAATTTTTCATAATTGTTATAAAATTATTTGCTGAATATACCCCACCAGTAGCTGAACGATTCTACAATCGAAGCTGGTATATGGGAGGTACCAAGTTCTATTCTAGGTCACACTTGTCGACCTAGCCGTTTGGAGTTTTTCGTGGTTTTCTCCGAAACACGCGTAAATACGTTCTAGGATCTCTTAGAAAGACCACCACAGTGGACACACTTCGATACACTACCTAGACCTATGAACTTTGTGCAGTTAATCGGTCTTAACCCCAACACGCCGCATAATAATAATAACTATTATATAAATTGCATTATTTTATTATTTTCAAAAACCTAAGATAGGGTTAAGATTGACGATGTGATTTTTTATTTATTTATTTGTTTATTTATTTTAAATCTATTTTAAGATATATTTTACACGCGACAGAGTCAAATGAATTTACAAATGAAGATGAATTGTAACTTTTTCGAGAACTCTCCACATGTTTATCCCTAAATTAACTTAGCTGTCCCCTTTTGATAACGAAAAAAATTGTTCCTTTTCCATAACCTAAATTTATCAGTTATCTAATTATATAACGTATACTATGTAAAACATCGTGTAATTGAAAGAAAGATTAAGTAAAAAGATTCTGTTGTAATGTTTCTGAATGTTTCTCCTGTTAGTTTCGGCTAGGAACCTTTAGAAAGATCGCCACGGAGGGCATTCCACTCAGTCCTAAGTCCCTCGTTTAGAAAATCGATTTTAAACACCCTACCACATCTCCAATTAAAATGTATGGAATTAATTGTTATTATACACGACCAATTAATATAGAAGCCTTTTTTGTATGCCTTTTTTTGTATGTGTCTATGGTAATTATGTGGATTTTAAAAGAGAAGTTTAAATTTTTTTCCCTCATAAAAATAAAAAATAAATATAAATTTATACTCATGCAACACTATGCATTTTAAAATAAAATAAAATTTATCATGCACAAACTTATTATGTTGTATGATATATAGACCTGAAAATTTAAGTTTTAAGTTTTTTCAATACGCCGATTTTTATGAAGTGTACGTTTAAAATTCGTCGATTTTTGAGAAAGGTTTATTAACGAATTCGATTTTTCATTAAGTAGATCCTTGAAAATGTCATTTTCTTTTAAAAAATTAATAAAATTTTCTCTTTTTGCCACTGATTGATTAAAAAGAAAAAAAAAAAAAAAAGAAAGAAAAAAAGAAAGAAACGCGATATTTTTCTGGCCAATTTCATAAATGCGCGGAACAAGTTAAACTCTAAAATATTTTAAATTTATCAGTTGCAGTTAATCGCTAAAATTGGCAATTATTTTATCAACAAAATTCACGCTTTTTTAAAGATTATTATTCCCCCTTCAATTCAATAATGGCCGAGAGTTCTGCTGTCGATGCTGCTGACAGAAAATGCTAGATTTGATCACAGGTTGCGATTGTTGATCTAGCTGTTCTAGTTTTCTCCAAAACTAGAGTGAATATAGGCTAGAACTCCTAAAAAGAATCCTCTCTCTCACACACGCACTGGGGTGTTCCACCCATGATTAGGTCTCTTGTTTAAATAATTGGCATTACCCACAACCCAAAACAATATATTTCCTCTCAAATCACCAAGCACCACCAGTGGCCGAGAGGTTCTGCACTCGAAGCTGATTGACAGGAGGAGCCGCACTCGATAACAGGTCACGCTCCTCGCGCCAGCCGTTTGGAGACTTCTGTGATTTTCTCCGAAACTCGCATAAATGCGGGCTAGGGTCCACTTGAAGATAACCGCAGCTGCCCATGTTCCAAGTATAGGCAAGTGGCCCAAACTCGAATTAGCAACTTCTCCCAAACCAGCTAAATTTATGCGTTTTCAATGTTTAATTTCCGAAAAATTCCAAACGGCTGAGAGGTTCTGCGCTCAAAGGTGGTAGATGGGAAGTGCCGGTTTCGATCCCTGGTCGCGTTCATCGACATAGCCTTTCGGAGTTTTCTGTGGGTTTTCTCCGAAACTCGCATAAATACGGGCTAGGACCACTTGGTTCTCAACGGAGGACATTCCACCTATTGGCCTAGGACCCTAGCTTAGTCAATCGGTCTTAAAACCCTACAACCGACCAAAAATTTCCATGTTTTAGCAGCTTACTTCAAAAATGTGAGTTAGTTATTATTGATTGTGTGGCTTAAGGCCGATTGACTACTTTACGACCCTAAAACAGTCATACCTTGTTAAAAAATATATATATATATATATTTATATATATATATATATATTGTTTTGTTTTGTTTTTATGTCTTACAAAAATAAAAATTACATTGATACAAAAATAAAAATTAATTATTTATTTATTTGCTCAAATATTCTTTTACAATGTAATGATTTAAAAGGTAGTTAAATTTCTGGAACCTATTTTTTGAATTTCCTTCCAGATATTATTAATCTGATCATTTTATTATTATTTCCCATGTTTTATTGAATCCAAGAGAATTTTTCAAAATTTTAATTTGTAAACTTTTTTTTTTTTTTTCTTGTGCATTTTCAAATTGCAAATGTATATTTTCCTCAGGTTTTTTAGAAAAATAGAATATAATATTTAAATCGAGCTCACGTGATGAATGTTCGACGAAAAAATACGTAAGTTTTCTTTTAAAATAACGATTGATTTAAAGAAAATATATTAGCATAAAATTTTCGAGTGGCATTTTTATTTTTTTAATAAATTTCAAATTGTACTGTCATTATGATCGTTAATTGTAAACCTCATCCCACTAATCCACTAATACTTGAAGTAAACGGTTAAACCCATCAATAAGTACAACTTTGATTAAACACCATAAAATACAAGAATTCTTGCAGTGATAATTTTAATACATATACATCAGACTTGTATGTTTCACATGAAGTGCGCTTGTAAATCTTCGTCAGATAAAGACAGACAGCACATGACAGAATTACAATACGAAGAATTCGAAAAACACCCAGGGCCAACGCGGGAATCGAACTCGCTCTCCTACGCTCGAAGGCTCTTGCAGTGTTTTTTTACAACAAACCCAGTAATAAAATTTATAGTGCTGCCATATACTACTGGAAAAATAACTAACATATACAAATTTAGTTTGAAACGAAGAAACACATTTTCATTAAACTTTGAAAGAGGGATAAAAAAAGTAAAAGTAAAAAAAAAAAAAATCTAAGAGCGACATTAAAAAAAGAAAGAAAGTATTTTAAAAGGTCTGCTTTTAATTAACATTCTTTCGGGGTGTTTATTCAAAAATTGCATAAAATTGTAATTCTATTTGGATAATAGAAAGTCTTCGACTAATTGTCTTAAAATGTATCACATATTTGCCATTTCATATATATATATTTTATTTTTTATCTTTCTTTCGTCCAAAAGCGCTTATATATTTTGGTTCGTCTTCCTATCTATTAACTGAATTAAAACCTGCTTTAACCCTTTAACGTTCACTACTTAATTTATTTTAAAAATTACTAAACTAATTTTAAAAGTGGCTTTTAGACACATAGCTGATCATAAATATTTAAAAAATAAAAAATTAGCATTGTTCCTTTTAGAGAAATTTTCGGTTTGAAACATCTGTAAGTAAACCTTATTAAATTCAAATAATATTTAATTTAATAAATAAATCACTTTATAAGTAAACATTATCGACAACAAAAACTCGTAAAAGTTGTATAGATCCCAACATTTCAATTTATTCCGGAGTATTTTAACCCTTTGCAGCGCAAGGTAATTCGGATCATTTAAATTTCACTGCCACCGGAATTTACGAACATAATTAAAATAGAAGAAATTTAAAATTTTCACGTTAAAAGAAGGGCCTTTTCTGCTATGTTATAAATGGAAATTTTTGCTAAAAAATTTCAGGGATGAGTTTTTGCACTTGAGAATTAAAATTAGGTGTTCCATCAGCGGGAACACTGCAACTGAAAAGGTTAAGTAAGGATAATGAGACTGATTCGTAATTTCAATGCGCGGTATTTAAATTGTCTCAAGAAATGAAACTACAATACGATTTAATAATTTTTATTTTCTTTTGCCCAAATGGGATAGAGAAAATATTGTTTTCGGTCGAATTTTCACAAATCTATTTTTGATATATTTTTACGTTTTGAGATCCCCTAAATACGAAAAATCAGGTTTTGGACATTTACTCTGTATGTTTGTGCGTCCGTTATTGGCATAACTCAAACAAAAAAATTCGTAGAAAGTTTATATTTGATATCCAAACCTAGTTGATACATTTTATTATTCAGCCGATCACGCAGCATTGTCCAGATTGAAATGCTTTATCCACTAGGCTACCTTATTTTCGGTTCCATACATTTATCTTATCTTAATTTGCTAATTAATTTTATCAGAGTTGGTTTCGTATTTTAGTTTTCATATAATTTTGTACTATTTCCGATGCAGCAATCCTTATAATGCATGCTTATGCGAAATTTTAGCCGATTCTTCCGTACTAAGAAAACCTTAAATTTCGAATAACTTACAAAATTAAAAAGTTAGAATGGTAACAATCAATTATGTTTATGTCAGTACTATAAAATATGTTTTAGCACAATATACAGGAATACCTAAAAATAAATGTTATTCTTGGTACTTTTTGGTATTAAATTGTAATTAACTAAAGCGTTTTAGCAAATAATACTTTTTCTGGGAAAATTGGTCAGGAATTATAATTATGTTCTCTTATTCATATAGTAGACAGTATATTATTTTGCAGTCCGATTTTTTTATGCTGAGTTTCCGCTATAATTATAAGTTTTGAGATCCTCTGAATACAGTTATCACGTTTTTAGAAAATAGTGTTTGTGTCTCAAAATATAATAAACAAATAATTAAAGGAAGTTCAAATATAGGGGACAGGAGGCACCAGTGGTTGAGAGATTCTGCTCTCAAAAGTAGGGGACAAGAAGAACTGGTTTCGAACCTAGGTTATACTTATCCACCACGCTGTTTGGAATTTTTCCAGATTTTCTCCTAAACTTACTGAGTGGCTTACTAAACTGCTCGGAAGCCTTAGAAAGATCCCCACGGAGGGCACGCCACCCAGGTCTACTGCCTTTGGTCGACCCCCAACATCATCACACTTCAACAGCAATAAATTTGTTATTTTTCAGATCATATGAGAATATTACTTAAAAATTTTGACTACGATCGGTAAGTTTCAAACATTTATATAAGTAAAAGTTCTCTGAATAATATATGTTTTTTAATGTATAAGAATATTAAATGTTTCATTAATGTGAATACAATATTCAAACAGAGAATTGTGAAACATATATCAACACGGAAATATATGTCACATAAAAGTAAGAGAAAGTAGCTGGAGAGCTATACAAGATTACTTCTTTTTATAACCGACCTAACACAAAGTAAATAATTTGATGTATAATTCACACGACTTTCTCTTACCCTGCATTTCAATACTATAATAATGGATTGCATATTAAGTCTTAAGATCAATAGCGTAAGATAATAAAGTTCAATGCACTTTAAAATGTTCTAAAATAAGTTTAAGAACAATTTTATATGACACCCCGTTCAATTACAGTGCATACAATTATTTAAAGAAAAAATAATTCAGGCTATCATTAATTTGCCTTCAAACTTGCCAGTCTTTATCATATTTTTAATTGCAACCTAATACGAAATTCAAAATGCAAATTTGAATTTCCTGCAGTTATTTGTTTTTAAGTTATGCTGATAACAAATATACATACAGATCAACTTCTAAAAAATGGACTTTCGTAATCAGGGAACCTCGAAACGTGATATTATACATATATATATATATATATATATATATATATCAGAGTTGAAAATAGAACTTCAATAAATACTTCGTTTTACAGTATGGAAATGAAAAATTAATTTTGCCGTATTCGTCGACATAGTAAAATGTACTACGCATTTCCACCGATAACAATCAATAGAAAAGAATGTTTTGCTTAATTCTGGGTAGCCCTGTATATTGACCATAATCAATATGCATTATAAACAATACTATGTATTTAAAGCTAGTCTAGCACAAAAGGAATTACGATTCTTGCAATTTCCAAGCATAGCCCCAAATATCCAAATACTTTGGGTAGCCCTGTAAATGAACGGTGAATAGTTTCCCTATCACAATCTACACAAAATATGACATAATAAATTTTGTTCATTTCATTTTGCTTAAGTCAGAATATAGATGTTTTAATGCACATACCAGAAATTTCCCCATAGACATAATGCATTAGAATTCTTTTGGATGTTTCTGTGCGCGAACCATTTGCTTGATCTCAACGAAAGGTTTAATGTAACATCCCTATATGATAAACATTTAGAATATCAAGTTTGGACTTTCTGCTATTTTTTTTTCTTTAGAAATGCTGATAACAGACCGACACACACACACACCAACTGCTAAAAAAAAAAAAAAAAAAAAAAAAAAAAAAAAAAATTTTTTTTGATTCAGGGGACCTCAAAACGTGTAAATATAACAAAAACTCCATTTCAAAACTTTGATGCAAAAACAATACTTTCTCTACCATATATATGGGTAAGAGAAAGTAAAAAGAACATTTAATTGTAATTAAAGAAATTTTTATATGCCAAATATTTTTCGTATTTGTTTTTAATTTGAAAATGGTAAAATGTCTTGTGATTATTAAATTTTAAATCAAATTAGAATGTAAATGCTAAAAAATCTAATTGTTTATTAGTGCTATCTTTAAAACACATTGTAACTCTAAAAATGTAAGTGAAGAAATGATATAATCTATAATGCATTTGTAAGAGAACAGAAAATTATAAGTAAGAATCAATCAGAAGAGTATATGTATATATATATATATATATATATATATATATGTATATATTGGCATACTGATTTGGTTAATAAATCTGGTTGAGATCTTGATATTGGCTATAAATATAGCAAGTTTTATGCAAATTGGTTCATAAATACATTTTCTGAATGAGTTACAAATTTAAAATTTCAAATGGCTGCTATTTTGAAACAAGATGGTGGATCGTGTTAATTAATAAATTTGTTTGAGAACTTGATATCGACTATGTCAGTAGCGAGTTTTAAGCAAATATTTAAAATATAAGTATTTCAAAAGTGATCGCGAAGACAAATTTTCGATTTTCTGCTATTTTGAAGATAGACGATCTAGTTGACTTATAAACTTAGCTAAGACCTTGATATGAACTATGTGTACAGTGAATTTTAAGAAAATCATTTTGTAAATGCATTTTTATGTGAGTTTGAAATTTTTAAGTGGTTGGTTCGAATTGGTTTAGTATTTCAGAAGTTATTATGATGACGCCTTTTCCATTATATAGGTTTCCTCCGTGTCCGAGTGGTTATGTCACCACACTGCTAATCACTTTCGAGTGGTTGCAGTGTGATGGAGTAGGAGAGTTGGTTGGATTTCTGAGATGGCTCTGGGTGTTTTTCCGATTTTTCGTATCCAAATTATACATCTAAGGGGTAACCGAAGTGGGGGGTCCAGTCCCTCCGTTGAGGATCAAAATTGTGATGACATGTTTCCGGATAATCCTTAGAGGTGAGTTCCAAACCTTTACCATTGTGTAGGTTCCGTCCATTGTGTAGAACTAGTGTGACGTTAAACCCAACCAACCGCAACCAACCGATTTTTCTTATTGTAACCTTGCCGTGTGTTATCTGTTCTAATCTCGACAAAAAATTGTAAGCGGACTGCGGGTCAAGCGTACAATTCTGATGTATTCACGGTATTTGTAGGCGGAGCCTATGTTCTCTAGCAGACTCTTCTGGTCCTTTGAGCTTCCGGTTAAGAACGAAAGTGAATAATTCCAGCCAATCATCACGGTTGTTTTCAGCTAGTAGCAGACGAACCGAAAGTTCTCGCAGCCAGTGCGACGCAATCAATTGGTTTGTTTGTTTTTTTAGAAATCAAGTTGAATATATTATTCATAAAACAAACAAATAAACATCTATTATATATAAATATATAAATATATAAATAGAAGCGTTCAATTAGGTTGATTAACGTCCACTAGAGCTGCATACTGTGCTATTAGTGACGGTTTGGAATTTAGCCCTAGGGGTGATCTGCGGACATGTTATCAGAATTCCGATCCTTCGTGGAGGACATAAAACTACGTAAATATAACGATGGCAAAACATCCAATCAGATGAACATTATTTTTACACCCAGATACAGTCGGCAGCAAAAGTATCCGAGCACTAGCAATAATCCCTGTTTAAAAAACTACACTTAATACTGCTTTGTTAAATAAATCCTTGTCGAATCATGTTCTTAGTCAGTCTAAGAACATGATTCGACAATGATTTATTTAACAAAACAGTATTAAGTGTACTTTTTTGACATCGAAATTATTAGCTAGTGCTCGGATACTTTTGCTGCCGACTATATTCCAACACCGAAGTATTAATACGAAGTGAAATCATGCAATCATAAAACCAACATTCTATGGAATATACAGCCGGCAGTCGAATCATGTTCTTGTTCTTTGATAAGGATATTTAACAAATCAGTATTAAGTGGGCTTTTTTTATATAGGAATTTTTGTTAGCGCTCGCATAATTTTGCTGCCGACTGTACACACTAACTTATATGCAACATAATTAAAAAGACATTCTAAGGTCATTAGAAATTTGACTTTTTAAAATATATATTAAAACTGTAATTGTAAAATTTTCGATTCTATAAACCTCTATCTAAAGGACCACCTCTATTGGAAAATCCCAAGGCATCGCGAATAACCCACTAGGCAAATTTCCTACTACGTTAAACAACCCAACTCAACACCGTAACTAGGTTTCTAAAAGAGTTAAATTGAGGTCAGTGAGTTTGGGAAAAGCAAGTTTGCATTATGAAAAGAATCATCATTCGTCTTTTTCCCAATGGTATGCACTTGCTACTTAAGCATTGGCCAGGAAGTCGCTGAATTGATGGCCAGTTGAGAAGGTGCACCCAATTCAATGGGCGGCCATCGCAGCTCCTAACAACACAGAGCTAAACATCTATGTATTTCTTTGGATTTGATCCCAGGTCCTACCGCGGAGTAGTCATGGGTGCTAACCACCAAACCGAATGGGCTGCGGTGCAGTGGTGTGTCCAAACCTTACCTGCAGCGATGTGTATCATTATTATTTGAAACTGAATATTTTTATCAAGAATGTAATAGTTGCAAAAATTCATAATTTGAAAATTCCATGAAATTTTTTTTACTGAAGGCAGGTTGTAGACAGATTTTTTGTTCTCCTGAAAATGTGACTATGAAAGAACCGTTATATTTTTGTGAAATTTTCGACAAATGGGTTGCTGCGTGGGTTTAACTTCGCACTACTGCTAATCTAAGAGCAGTTGGCGACTGTCTGAAACTCACTCCTAAGGGTGATCCAGAGACATATGTCATAACAAATTTGATTCGCCGTAAAGAGAATGGCTCCCCCGCTTCAGTGACACCCAGAGATATTATTGGGATGGGTACATGCAGGAAATTTTGGTCACGAAGAATTTTACGTGCAACAACCGCCATTAATATACACGACGTTCTTCAACAGGCTCTTCAACAGACTCTTCGACAAGTGGGTCGAGCATTGAGTGGATTTTACGTCGTACTAGTGACCATCATAGGCAATTGGCGAGGATCTGGGACTCATCCTTTAGTGTGGTTCAGAAATATGTCATCACAATTTTGAAAAAGTATAAGTTTCTGAATGTTTAATTGACCTTTCTAAAATAATAGAAATTTACTTGAATCTCTCTACTCCAAAAAAAAAAAAGGGGGGGGGACCGCGGTAGCCCAGTCGGTAGAGCGCCGGCCTCGTAATTGGAAGATTGCGGGTTCGGTACTCGAGTCGGCCAAAGACCGTCGTGTACACTAATGGTGGCTGGTGCACGTAAAAACTGTCGTGGCCGCAATGTCCTCCATGTTCCCATAAAAAAATTTTCCCCTGGGGGTCACCGAAGCGGGAGAGCCATCCCTTCCGTGTAGGATCAAAATTGCGATGGCATGTCTCCGGACCACCTCTAGGGGTGAGCCCCAGACCGTCGCCAATTGCCCATGTGCGCAGCACTAGTGCGACGTAAAACCCAACCAACCAACCAACCTTAAAAAAAAAGCCTTATTTTTCGTAATTTTATTGTTATTAATAATATAATTTTTAAACTTCAAAATTGTTAATACTAGTATCTCTTTTTTTCCCCCTTTTTTTAAGTTTCAGTATGAGGCAGGAAGCAAAAAAAAAAAAACTTTATTAAAAACTGAAAGAAGATAATGCACAATATTTAAATTAAGTCATGTGATTTTGGCTTGATGAATGCTTGTCTTTATCTCTATAAATACGGTGCTAACAGAAATATTTTTCATCAGCTTCCTTCCGTCTTCGTTGGTTTTATTAATTAAGAGATTTTAGTTTCTTTTTTACCATTGTCGTAGTTAGCTTTCTACAGTAGCATTCATCATGCACGCTTTATCGTCTATCGTACTCTTTGCTGTTTTCTTCGGTAAGAAACTGGATAATTTGTAATCAATTTAGAAATGTCTTAATATAGTTAAATATTCTTGCATAACTTTAAGTTTTCAGATAGAATAGGTGAATTGGTTTCACCGCAGTGTCTTTTAAACCTTGTAATAATTATTTAAATAACTTGATTCTAGGGCTAAAATTTATTGAAGTATAACTTGGTAGACTTTAATTTTAATATAGAAACTTATTTTCAGTAGTTTATCTCTACCGCAACATTAAGCCACCTCCCCCAGTTCGGTCAAATTCTTCCATCCCTCAAGCAATGAAACTTAAATGTATAAAAAAAAAAATACGTTAACTTTTTCGTAGCATGGAACAAACAATATACTTGCACAAAGTGTTCACCCTTATGGACTTCTCTTACAGTTCATAACGTATCCTTTTACACAATACCTTTATTCCTCTAACTTAATGCTCTTAAAGATTAAAAATTACTTTATTCTTAGTTTTAAAACTCGCTTAGCTTAAATGTAGTAGATAAAACGTAGTTAAGTTTATTAACCAATTAAAAACCTCCCTTGGGTGTTTACTACCTGATCATGTATTGTCGGAATTATGCATATATGCAAGATTTCGTGATGAAATTACTTTCGATCATATTTTGTTCGCAAGAACTCTAATTTGAACGAATATTTCATACTTTTATAAAATTTTGTAACATAAAACCTCGTCCTGTTAGGTTTAATCTCTGGTGACAGTGAAACAACAAATGGAAGTCTGTTGGATTCCTTAAAAGGAGTAGCTGAGAAAACGAAAGAGGAAATAGCTGTTCGACTAGGAAATCTGACAGATGCTGTTGAAAACAAATGGGATATTGTTCATGATATCATGGAAGGAAATCTTGATGACGATGAAGACTTCACTACAGAAGGTATGGTTATTTTTTAAATATCGTTGAAATTGAAGAATTTTTTTTATAAATTACCTTGATCTACGCGAAATGGCAAGGTTAAACTTAAGACAGTTGGGTCGTTAATTGTAAAAGTGGATTATATCCTTGGAAACTGATTTTGAAATAACGAGCTTTTTCAAATTTATATGCGTAGGAAAATAAGTAAAGATTAATCGTTATCGATTTTTGTGTTTAATACAAATAGTTATAAAAATTTTATGTTAAATAATTTTAAGCAACTTAAAAAGTTCTGTTTAATGATTTTTTCGGAATTTTAGTTTTCCGAAAAACGTGCAATGCCATTTTCTAGAATTTTAATTAAATTAATGAAGGTTTTTCATGTTTATAATGAGACTTAATAAAATTAAGCAAATATATAATTTAAAAATGTGGAGTTGCACCACTTTGACAATTAGCCGTCCAATTTCTATTAGCACGAATTTGTTTGAAGCCTAACTGTTAATTTTAACTTGATCTCTAATCAAGATTTTCGCTTAATCTAAAAGCTCGTTGCGTAAAGAACCCCATTTTTCATAGACGTTTAAAATATATTATTTGAAGTTTGATATTAATGGTGAAAGGTATAGTTTGTTAAATATTCCACTAAAGAATTTAATTTTTTATTTTAGCCGAAGAGGAAATCGATAGTGACGGCTGCAACAGAAAACTGAGAAAACACTTTGAAGATAGATGTGACGAAACTTACGAAAAAGTCAACGATGAAGCCCAAATGATTGAGGATGATGAAGAACGAAAAGAAGCAGTTTGTTGGTGAGTTACTGATCTAAGTGTCTAATCCTTGAGTCTCGAAAATGAATTTGTAATCACTTCCCTAAAGTTTACTTGTTATATCGAAATACTTAATATCCATATGCACAACTTAACCACTTACGGCTATTGGATGAGACCTTTTTAAACATAGAGGTGGGGGAGGAATCGAAAGTGTAGTACCTTTTTTTGGGGGAGGGGAAGGAAGCTTGGTGACCGTATGTGTATAATACTTAACTTAATTTGGAAGATAAGTTTGAGGTTATAATTTGCTTTTCAAAATCTTATCTGACTAAAATTATCCGGCGATTTAATGGACGTGACAATGTTCTCGCCTATTTGGTGAGAAATCGCAGATTCTAGTTTCAAAGTTGAACGAGATTTAATTGCGGCTAGTTTATTCTGCCGGGTCTAAAATTACCATAACCGGGGGAAAGTTTATTTCTGGTTGGCTACTCCTGATTAATGAAACCTAGTTTTAGTCTAAAACGTCACTCCATGTACCATTGTTCAGAAGCAAGGAAGCTATTTTTACGCCAACAGACTCGCAAGTTCAGTTAACTGGCAATCTTTCGCAGGGGTAACATGTTAATCGGCTCGTATAACAGGCAACCGAATACGTAACAGAAAACTAGTGTTGCTAATTTTATTGATGTTTGATATCGTGGTATATAACTGCAAGAGGTTTGGCATAAGCTTGCTCAGCGGTATCTTGCATTAAAAAACAATGTTTCAAACTCAGGTTCGCAATAACATTTAGTTAAGTTCAGTAAATTAAAACTTTACTTCAGATTACCGGTTATCTTGAGATTAAATAATGTAGATTAATCGAGCAAATCTAGTCGAATTGTATTTCGCCGGCCATCCAGTATAGCTGATAATTAAACTTGCTGTAATGACTTGACCTTGCAGTTTTAATATTTCGAATTTAATTGACTTGGTTATACCATGTTTCTACTCTTTAAAAAAACTTACTGCACGTTTTCTCTTGCAGTTCTCTCGAAGACTTCGAAAAGTGCAGTTTAAGAGCTTATGACCAAGCTAACTGTGTGACTGATAAAGCAGCTATTAGAGAGAACCTTAAAGCAGCTCGTCTCTTCCTTACAGTTATTGCAAATATTACCTGTAACGAGTTCAGAGGTCAATGTGCTTACTACAGTTCAGCTGCTGCAAGTTACGCTAGCTACGCAATGGTATTATTCTTTACTTTTGGTACAAGTTTCAAGTACTGGAATATGTAATCTTGTTTACGGCGCTGGAAGCTGGAAATAACTTTTAATGTATTTTAAAGATGTAGTTTTATAGCCAATAAATTTTTAATGACATGCAATGATTCTCTTATCTTTACTTCAGTAAAATGCACTGCTGGGTATACTCCCAATTATCATTTAATCGTAGATTTTTTTTTTTTTCTTCAAATAGATTAAATTTTGCTCCAAAAGAATATATAAAATGTTTTTATCTGTTCAATTGTCAAAATATAAAATGACACGATATCTCATGTTAACACTGCTTATTAAAGGTTTTTAGCTGCAAACTTAAGATTTCACTCCTTAATTCTATAAAATCTCTGCTTAAAGCTAACTATTACTCTCGGTAAATATAACACTTTAAAGACTCTTCCTTAATATCTAAGTAAAATTTTGACCATAAATTTCTGCTTAACATTTTAATTTTAAAGATTTTGAATCTTAGTTAGTTTCATGAAACATAGCAAACTTTACAAAACTTATGTCATAGGGAGATACTGTCAGTGATAGCGAAATTTTTCTCAACCTGCATTACGAGAATTTCAATGCAAATTTAAGTTCGCGCGAACTAATGTCTTAAGCTTGTGATGCACTGAATGTCAGAACTCCTCCTTGTCTTGAGTCTCTGCTTAAGCGCAGACTCTTGACCTATTTGCACCAAAAACATATAAATGTTCTTTATTGCAACTTTTATAAGTGAGAAATCGAGCGTGTACACGCTCCGGTGATGGTGCTCGAGGGGGAAAATCGAAACATGTGCATATGCATAAAATGCTAATGAGGCAAATGGATGAAGTCTGATTAAAGAGTTGGATTAGTGTAGTTATCTTAACTACCTGTTTAATTAAAATTTTTAATTCTCTAAAATATTGTAGACATATGTCCATAAATTTGTTCCCAAAGTAATTCTTAATGCTAGCTAAATTCTATATTTTGTAAGGACTAAGCATTTTCTCGTCGAATATATTAAGAATTTTTCAGTGTAGGCCAAAAATTTAAATCCCCTCGGCCAAGATTTTGCGCTCTTCTATACGATCAAATCATTTTTGTGTAGTTTAATTACTCGTGATACAGGAGTCTCCTTTAACTACTAGGAACGATTATTTTAAGCAATGACCTAGACAAAGTAGTCCTACATTAAGATTGATAGGATGACATCTTGAATGTCAATACAAATTAAGGCTCCATGGATATTTTGCTTAAAAGTTGTCTTGATATGGAAACATTCATACACTTGATTGGTGCAAGTGAACAGATTGTCATCCTCAACTCCCTTAGTTGTATTGAGGGAATTGTGGAAAAAAAATCATACTTCCTAAATCTTTCAAAAGACACAGGTTTAATAGATTCTAATTCCAAAATATTATAATTGGACGAGTGAGTGGATTTGTAGGCATTAGACATGTTGTACTTAAATTGATTTTATTTAGCACTCTAAACTTGATTTTTAGGTTGACATCTTAAAAGTTGTTGTTCAGGTGAATTTTTTCTTAAAGACCTAGTGTGTTGGAGGGGTGTAGTATACGATATCTTGGCTTATCGTATCTACTCCAGCATGTTCTTGAAGGAATTTCATGATGGATTCATGTTTAAATTAAATACAAACCAGTGTAATTCACTATCTGTGTATAAGACTAAGTTTCAGACAGATGCCGTTTTTCTTAGTTTCGAAGTCAGCATGTTGTAGCTCAATATAACTTAAGGTGTTGAATCGATAGAAACTGAATTTAACACAATAGTAAATTCGTTGAAATTGCAAGAAGCACAAGTAATTCCTGAAATTTGGTACCCAATGGGGGAAGTTTGCACAGTTCCTCAAAGTTTAATCTTTCAGAATGTACCAAGCTATACAATATTAACTACCTACGTCTTTTCTAATTGCAGAATTTTTAATTTTCATCATCCCTAGTCTCATAAGCACAGAATATGCGTGTCGCTCGTTTTTTCCAGCACATTCTGCTGTGAAAACTAGATTCTGGATGGGGAAAAAAAAGTTAGACAAAATCGGAATTTTGAAAGCCTATTTAACTTTTTAGGGCAAATGACCAGCTGATTTTGGCTAATGCCTCTGGACACTACTCATTTTTAAAAATGCTGTACAATCCTGCAATCTCAACATTTCTAATGAATACAATAACCAGGCTTGCAATATGTACCAGTCAGCAATATCATGTGAAGGATCCATATCTCAAAGAAAATTACATCTTTGTCTCTAATAGCAAAAATTGCTTTTCCACCTTCCTTCGGAATCTTATTAAACTGAAGATTAAGCCGTATGCCTGTTTCAACGAGAAGTAAATATGCAAAACCTGACCGTAGAGGTTCCCTTCGCGCCCCCCCCCCCCCAAAAAAAAAAAAAAAAAAAAAAAAGACGTGAATAGTACTGTTTTCTTGCAGGAGGATTGATTTAAAAAAAACTGATGGTTTAACAAATAGGTCTAAGTGTGCTTAGACCATCAGTTTAAAGCTCTTCCAGAATACTAAGTTTCGAAAGGTTCAGTTAATATTGCGAGTAACATAAATGGGGAAAAGTTTTGTCCGAAGTTCTCGTCAATCGTAATGCTATTTAAAATAAAACAGCATACAAATATTCTTCTCAGAACAGAGAAATTGAAGACTAGTTGTCGGTCCATTATTTAAAAAAGATTTAATTTTATAGTTTCTTCCTGTTCTATTTTTCTTTTCGTATGTATTTCACGTATGCAAGTAATATTTGTTTTATAAACCTTAAATGAAATTCAAATATGTTCGTAAATTTATATATTGTAAATAGCTAAACTTAAAATCTTGCTTAACCCGTTAACGCCCGATTTCATTTTGCAAAATATATTTTGATGGATATTTCAGTTCTAAATTATTATGGACAACTGAAAGAAAAATATTTTTAAATTAAAATTAAAAAAAAAAAAAAAAAAAATTTAAAGCCTATTCACATTTCAGGACGTAGCGAAAAGAAATTTGAGACAACGGAGTATTCCATTACTCTACAAAGAATTCGAAAGTATAGTATATTATTCAACTGAAGTTGGTATATATGCGCAAAAAACTAATTTATTTGCGATGAATGAAAAATCATAAAATAGCTATCAAATTTTGCTAATTAATAGCAGGCACATAAAAACAGCAAGCACTTTAAAAACTTTGAGATCATTCAGAGACCCCCCCCCCCCCAAAAAAAAAGTGCTATTTTATTAGCTGTCTTTAAATAAGGACGCTGTGTGTTAAGGGGTTTATATCATCAAAGCTTCTCCCCCTGGGATCCAAATAAAGGAGCCTTTCATGAGAGCAAGGGAAACTGCACAACATGTATGGATTGTAATAAAAGTAGTGTTCACTTAAAAATAAAATTCTCTTATAAGAACCGTATATTTTCTAAACTTCACTTTTGCTGTGAATGAAAGAAGAAAGTATCTTGCGTCTTAAATTTGAAAGATTACAATCTAAAACTACTAAAAAAAAAAAAAAAAAAAAAAAAAAACCTTATATTCAGAAGAAAAAGGTTCTGTCGTCAATGACATTGATTGCATTATTCCATTAAAAAAAATCTAGTGTGGCAGTTGCATTGTCTTACTTTGTATTAATGTAAACTTATTGTAGCTAAGAGGTAAGATATGAGGTACTGTTTTAAAACATTTCAGATGTACTTTAGTTTTAAAACTTTTCAACTGGTTTTTATTCTCTTTGACATAAATTTCTGTGCGAAACCCTCTCCCCGCCTTTTCCCTAACTTCTCCTCCTTTCAAAGATTATAGCTATATTAACAATAATTATTACTAAATTAAATTTTAATGCAAAGAATTTTTGTTAGCAATACTCTCAAAAAAATCATTCGAATGATATTTTGAAGCCTTGTATATAAAACTTTACATGCATCGAACAATATACATAAATTTAGCACAAAAAATAAAATCCAGACACAATTTGAAATGCACTTTGAACCACTTGCAAATATAATTTAAATTCTTTTATGCGTCCTTGAAAATGGAAAAAGTATTTTCATTCAATGTTCTTTGAGAAACAAGTTTCGTCATATAAAGAATGCATTTTAACCCGATCAAGTTATCGTGGGTCGCTCGTTGGAGACCCGAGCCATTTTTCTTTTGTCTCAAACCTAAGAATCCATATATAGAAGAAATATCTATCCATCGTGTCCACGATTTTTTCCGTACAAATACCATTTTTAAATTTTATTATGCAATGTGAATTTTTCAAATATCTCAATTTGTTCAAAAGTTATGAATAGAAGACCCATGATAAACTGACAAGGTGCCGAAAAAAGAGATACCGAATCGGGTTAATTTTAAGTGCAATCATCAAAATCTGTTAAACTGAATCTATCGGAAATTTTGCCCATAGAATGTCCTTGTACACTGTCCCGAGATCAATGAAAATTTTAAATTAGCATCTCGTGCGATGCATATTTTGAGTAGTTTAGATTTCCTGCTAATACATGCTCTCGAGTCATGAGAATCAGACATAGGCAAACAGCTAAAAATAAGACTTTCTGATTCAAGGGAGGGTGTGGGGGAGGGCGCTATGACTCCCCATAAACAATATTTTCGCTATCGTTTATGGAAAGAGAACTAATACGTTGTGGCCACCAACAAATTTTTTCTATATTACCGTAAACCAATTTAAAGAATACAAATTATTTTCCATCAGAAATAAAATTTTCATCTCTGAGAAGTATAACACTAAAAGTCGAAAAGAAAGTCCACTCTGTGCGGAAATCTAAACACTTTTTCTTGTTAAAAATGGATTTTTTTTTTTTAAATCTCGGATCTTTTGGTTTAAGCATTCATTTTAAATGCAGCGACAATTTTATTTTGAAAAATACCTTTATTGAAAATTCACATTCCCCAAAGGGGAGAACAATGTCCCCACATACCCCCCCCCCTTCCAAAAATAATAATAATAATAATAAATATGCTGTACTACTATCAAACTTTTTACATTCCATATTAAGTTCAAAATAATTCTCATTATGTACATTTATACTACAGTGTTACATTAAAAAGTAGGATGATAGTGCCACTTGTTGAGCGATAGTTCCATAAATGTAATTAGCAATTTAATTCAGTCTCAAACTAAATATCGAAATTGGTTACATTTCTTTTACTGACTCGTTAGATTCATTGTTCACCAAATTTTTGATATTTATACGCAGACATTCTCTAAAAACAGTCAAATAGTGTTTAAGATATTCCAAAACGTCGAAATCCGGAGGTCGTAATATTTCACGAATCCAGCACTTCCTTTTCCTGTTCTTCATGTAACATATCATTTCTTCCTATGCAATGTTTGAAAATATTTTCATAATAAATATATTAGATAGAACTTGAATGATGTGTACATTAAAATTTCCCAAGTCTGTAGTCTATAGAAGCCTGTTTGAATTCAGGTTTAGACTACATCAAACTTAAAAAAAAAAAAAAAAAAAAAATGGATATGAATTTCAATAATTTTTCTGCTGACTGTACAGTATTTGTTCAAAATTAATTTAATGTTTATAAGGACACAATTTAAATGAATAATATTTAGAGAGAAAAGTAGTTGCTATTAAATCTTCACCCATATCTCAGCATGGCATCTGTGAATAGGCATGTGTGCAATAGTAACCTTTTATATGATGTAAACAGTGACTATAACTAAATTAATCACAAATTCAAATACAGATTAAATGTTTTATTTTACAAACCAAAAAATGTGCAATTGCTTCAAATTTCTTACTACATTGTTGTAATGATACTCTTGTGTAATTCTTACTCTTCTATTAGTCATAGTTTTAGATTTTGTCCTGTTTTAATAGCTAACATCGATTTTGGCGGGAAAAAAAAAAAGTTTCAAAGAATAACTCATTTTATAAAGTTTCGATGTATAAACGGAAGTTTTTGCATTATTATGGGAAGATTTGAATTAAATGCAAATGAGTGAGATGATTAGGGGGAAATAAAACCTTGAAAGACTTGTAAAATTAATTTCATGTATTTATTGCTTCTTTACACAGCTATTAATATAACTAACCTCTTTCTGATAAAATTCTTCTCCAGTTGACGAGAGATAGTAGACGAAGTGACGAGGGAGATGCCGGGATCAGTTGTTAGGCCAGATATTCATAGTTTTCCGCGTTTTTTTTTCCCCCTCAAACTGCATAAATACGGGCTAGAACCTTTACAAAGAATTTCATGCAGGGTATCAATCCCAGGCCTAGGTCTCTAAGATAGCCATCGACCTCAATGGGCCTAGGGAGTTTTACCTTAAAAATCAAATTAAAAAAGAAATATATATAAATATATATGTTGAAATGTGAACAATTCTGAACATTATATTTCATTTATAAGTCTGCGTATACTTTGATTCAAAAGTTATGAGCAAAACTGTAACTGATTGTCAGTATTAAACTTCATTAGATTTCTAAATTTTAACGCTTCTTTTATCAAAAGTGTTTTTTTGCTACAATAAGCAAAACTTTGAGGGTAAAAAAAAAATCGCCTATTGCTGTATTGTATGTGCCCGTTTTGCACACACAATTATAAAAACGATATCTGCAATATGAATTATTTAGTAAAACTAACTTTATTTAGTTCAAACGTTTTTGAAAAAAAAAAAAAAAAAACTTTTAGAAATTTTTTCAAATTTTTATGATTTTACATATTTTAAAAAATCTCGAAACTCTAATTCATTTTAAGAAGTAGACTTATACGAATGTTTTAAGACCAGTTTAAAAAAAAAAAAGTTACTTTTACTGTAAGATATTTTGCGGTTGAAGATAAGCGCCATTTAAAAAAAAAGAAGCGTTAAAAAGTTTAGAAATGCAATGAAGTTTAATACTTCCATCAGTTATAATTTTGCTCAGCTTTTGAACCAAAGTATTTAGACTCACAAATGAGGTATCAAAATGTTCAAAATTGTTCATATTTTTGAACATATATTATACTTTTTTTTCCCCTTAAACAAACAAAACAAAAAAAAAAAAAAAATTCTACTTTTAAGATTAAAATCTCCTAGGCCCTTTAAATCTGTATAAATTAGATTCTCCTTTTCTTTCTCCATATCAGATTTTTGTTTCATTTTATAAAGATATCTTATTCAAAAACGGAGCTTTTCGAATATTGTTTTTTTGAATATTACTCATTGAAAATGTTGCATTTTTGTTTAGTGAGCAATTTTTTTTTTTTTTTTTTTTTTTTTTTTTTTAAGATTAAATGTAAATATTTTATTTAGAGATTGAAAATTAAAGTTCTAAATTTACTTAATGAAACAAAATAAATTTGTTTAAAAAAATAAAAGTAACATGTTTAAAGAATATTAAAAATTTTTCGAAAAATTTATTTTTGAAAGAGCTATCCTCATAAAACGAAGCAACAAAAATGTAGCATGGTTAGGGGATGTGTAGCCTTAAATACTACACCATCAGCATCACTTTTTTGATAAAATTTCACTAAACAGATTTTTTTGGTGTTGGATTCAAGCTTAAAGACAAGATCAGATCTTTAGTTAGTTTTTAGCCAAAATCCTTCAAAAGAAAAATATTAATCATTTTCTATGCATTAAACTCATATTTATAAAAATACGCACGTCTTTAATATACATTAAAATCTTGAATTATTACCTATACGCATGCAATCAAATCAGGCTATTAACCCTTTGTTGAATCGTGTCCACTGTAGTGGACAAAAGTTTAATTTTTTTTTTCTTCCACACAAATGGTTTTACAGATTTTGTTTCAACGTTTCTTTCTGTATTATTTAAGCTTTCAAGTGTTGCTCATAGATAGCAGCACAATATAAAATTACAGACTGCGTTGCAAGTTTGCAAATAACGTCAACCTCTACTTCCAAGTTAGTATGATTTCTCATTGTAAACATTGTATATAAGTGTTAAACCTTTTTTATTTTGACATTTTGCATTTTGAAATAGTAATTTTAGGCATTTTAGAATATGTTTGAATAGTACACTTATTTTCAGATGCTATTTTTCATGGAAATTGATACATTTTTCTTTTTGTCAACTACAATGGACGTTATGAACATAGGCTAATGTAGGACTGTTTTCGTTTGTCCATTGTAGTGGTATAAAAGGGTATTATTTCATTTTATAGATGTTACCGTGATAAATTCTTGGCTTCTTTACAAAGCTGTCATACCACAATGTTCTATGCAACTAGGATTTTTCAAGATGTCCATTGCCAGAGGACTAATACATGCACTATCAAGAGTAATTCATGAACATGATACAGAAAGACTTACGTAAACAAGGGCCAATGTCAGTGTAAAAACTTACAAAAAAAAAAAAAAAAAAAAAAAACTAGTTGGCATAGGTGGACTCTGCTCAGTTCCCCATCATATTTATGTCCTCATAAATTTCTAGTGCGAGACATATCATAATCATGTTAAACGAAATGAATTTGACCAAAGCTTGATATTATGACAGAATAAAATCCCCGCCTAATAGGCTATCCACCGTTAACTTTGATATATATATCTTATTCTAATCTATTAATTTATATTATCAGGGTCAATTCCGTTGTTTAGTTTTCATCCTACTATTTCCAATGCAATAAACCTCAAAATTCCTATTTATATGAAAAATTTACAATTTCGCTATGTTGATAAAATCATAAATTACGAATGATTTACGAAATTTTCCTATTAGAATATTTGTATTCAATCATGTTTAAACAAATATCATAAATGTAATTTTGAAGTTGTCTAATGTATTTACGATTCTCAAAATGGAAATTTATGCTCAATTTTGCCTTATTCTGACATGTTAAGTAAATCGTAAATTCCAAATAACTTACGAATTTTTTAAATTGGAAAAATCGTAGTCTATGATATTCATGCCAGTATCCTAAATAATATTTTGAAAGTGGTTTGACATCTTTACGATGAAAATATCCCTCAAGATTGACGTTTATGTGAAATTTTGCTCTATTCAGCCATGTTAAGAAATTCGTAAATTTCCAATAACTTACGAAATCATTATATTGGAAAATTCATAGTCATTAATAATCATGCCAGTGTCCTAAATAATATTTCAAAAGTAGTCAGACATCTTTACGATGAAAATATCTCTCAAAATTGACGTTTATGTGAAATTTTGCTCTATACTGCCATGTTAAAAAATTCGTAAATTTCCAATAACTTGCGAAATTTCCAAAGTAGCATATTTATAGTTACTGATGTTCATTCCGGCATCAAAACTGATATTTTAAAACTAGTCTGACATTTTTACAGTAAAAAGTTTCCATTAAATGCACGTTTAAGTGAATTTTTGTCCTATTCTCCCATGTTAAGAAAATCGTAAATTTCTAATAACTTACGAAGTTTTTAAATTTGAATGTTGCAAATGAATAGGGTTCTTGCCAGTGTCGAAAGTAATATTTTAAAACTGATCTGACCTCTCTGCGATCATTTGTTCGTGAGATATCGTGTTAACAGACTAACAAACTAACGGACTAACACACTAACGGACTGACACACTGACACACTGACACACTAACAGACACCCTACAGACAGACACCATAGAAATTTTGTCATTTTCGGATTCCTCACACCTGAAAACGTGTAGAAAAGTCAAAAAACCGAGGTCGAAAATTTTCACGATTACCTAAGTTCCCCATACCTATAGTATGATGGGGAACTAAAAATGTCAGTCAAAGCAAGCTCTGTCCAATACGATGGAGTGGATCATTTTACTAGACAAATATCAAATAGTGCTGAAAGATGTAAGATGGAGTTATGCTCAAGAAAATCTATATATTCGTTAGTAAAATGCAAAGTTCATTTGTGTATCGATGAAAAAGTGACTGCTTTAATTATTTTCATCACCACTTCTACTTTAGATATCCAGTTTGTATATGCATACTGTCCACTACAGTGGACAAACTGTAACTTTTAAAATAAACAAAATTTTGAAGAAACAATTTTTTCACTGATTTCTGGGGCAATTTTAAATAGGTTGGTTGGTTGGTTGGGTTTTACGTCGCACTGATGCTGCGCAGATGGGCAATGGGCGACGGTCTGGGACACACCCCTAGAGATGGTCCGGAGACATGCCATCACAATTTTGATCCTCCACGGAAGGGATGGCTCTCCCGCTTCGGTGACCCCCAGAGGTATAATTTTTGATGGGAACATGGAGGACATTGCGGCCACGACAGATTTTACGTGCACCAGCCACCATTAGTGTACACGACGGTCTTTGGCCGGCTCGAGTACCGAACCCGCAATCTTCCAATTACGAGCCCGGCGCTCTGCTGACTGGGCTACCGCGGCCCCAATTTTAAATAGGAAAAACACAATAATTGCCTTTAACGTTTCCCAGGTGATTAATATGCAACAAAGGGTTAAAATTAATGTAAAAATGTCATCTGGTGTTTGAATGGTTAGCGCTCTGTTCAGTCAAGTGTTGTGTGCTTCGAATCCCAGTTCAAACATGGCTTTTCGAGGTGGTTGAATAAAATTATTATTCAATGAATCCCGATATGCCAAAAATGATTGTAGAGCGTCAAATTAAAAGTAACCAAACCTGCGTACAAGTTTCAGCATAGAAAAGACAGTGTTACTTAATATAAAAGCATTATTAATTATGAACCATGCAACTAGAAAAAATAAATAACTATACTATTTCAAAAGTTAAAAGCGGTAAAGTCCTCTTAACGGCCCTCTTCACTTACCGTCGCCGGTAGCCCGAACCAATGTTATTCCATGGGGAAATTTTCTTTACAAATAACTTGTTAACTAATATATATATTTAAATTCTGTTTTCACATTGAGAAAATTCCCAACTGTTAAATTGACGGACCTTTTTAAAAAATGTATTTTTTTAATTTTTAATATTTTATTTTGAAATTGCAAAATACGAATTTTCAATATGTGATTTTTTTTTCATTTTGCAATTTCAAAATAAAAAAATATAAAAAAAATATTTTAAATGACCGTCAATTTAACAGCTGGGAATTTTCAGAATGTGAAAACAGAATTTCAAAATATGTATTAATTAATAAGTTATTTGTAAAGAAAAATTTCCAATAGAAATAACATTAGCTTCGGCTTACGGCGGCGGCGGTGAGTGAAGAGGGCTTTTAAGCAAACTTTAGATAGTTAACAATACATTCTTAGTTAATACATCTATAATTTTTAATTGTACTCCTTATGATAAATTATATTAATAGAAAAATAACAAAAGCTATTGTTTTTACTTTCTTCTGTATTCAATATAGTATTGGATTTGTAAAAATTTTCGACTTACGGTTTTTGACGGATTTGCAGGTTTTGAGAGATCTGGAACACGATTTGACCATTTTTAGAAAATCTGTGTGTGTGTGACAAAATTTTTGTGTCGACTGTATCTCCAGAACTACTGCTCAGAATTGTATATATATTTATATGTAGATGTACCTTGACCTAAATTAGTACCTATCAACTTTTGGTGTCAACCGCTCAACAGATGGCACTGCTATACTGCGATTTCCGTAGTTTAAGAAGAGTCTATATCTCGGGTTCTATTGCGTATCATCAAACAAAACTTGATGTCTGAAAAAGGCATTATGCTGATTCAATTTGGATGCTTATGAGCCAATAGGTGACGCTGCTATACTGAATTTTCTAGATAACAGGAATGTTATGTCTCAACTTCTATGGCATATAACTGTACGAAACTTGATATGTGAAATAACAATTATAAAAACGCATTTCCTATGATTTTTATAGACAATAAAACTGTCCTTCTTTGGATATTTAATGTTAGTTTTCTCTAAGATGAAAATCATTTGCATTCCTCAAGTTAGATAATTTAAATGAAAAATAATAGTTTTAATAAATTATTTGTACTTTGTATAGGAAAATATAGAAGAAAGTCTTGTGGAGGCCACAACATACTAGTCTTTTATAATATTAGAATACTGCAACATTATTATATCCAATACTAACTCATAACATTTGTAACATTTTACTTTACCCTTTTATTTATTTCATAAATTTATTAGCTTTGTACAGTAGTATACTAAAACTGAAACTCTGTCAATCAGGGCACCTAAGTAATCATTTTTCAAACCATTTGAAGTTAAGGCGTGTTTAAAATCACGTTTTACACATTTCTGCGAGAGAGAAGAAAAAAAAAAAAAAAAAAAACCTTTCATCATAAATGTCCAAATTTTCCGAAACTAACGCTGAAAACTATGTCATTGCTAAATCAATGTATTGGGACAAAAATAGTAAAATTTTATCCATAGTTTGCATGATTCTGGAAGGTTCGTTCTCTGATTCAAGTAATAAATTAAAAATGCACAGTTCGTTTGTCCATTTACGGAAATTTGTTTTAAAAATTTATTTTAGTATGATGTACTGTAGTTATCATCGCAGAAAACGAGGTTGAATAACGAGATACTCGTAATGCCTGCCTGGTGGCTCGGTCGGTAGGGTGCTGCCTTGTGAAATACCAGATCTCGGGTTCGAATCCCAATTCAGACATGGACGTTTGTGGTATTCTAATCATACGTATACAGAGGCTGTTCTCACATTTTTTAGACGATTTTGATGGAGTGTGCTGAAGCAAGTTCACTCATATTTCGTGTTTTATTTGTTCAGTTTGATAGCCCTTGTTCTTAACTAACATTCTACATCATAATTTCTATGATAATAATGATTTTTATAATATCGGAAGAGGCATATTTTTCTACTCCTCTTGAACGGCTTTCCAGAGTCCACAAAGCGTTGTAGGTCGGTGTTTGGATATAATGTTGATTTTAAGAGTCGAAAAACATAAAAATCCAACAGTGATACATCAGAAGATTTAGCAGGAATGTCACTGAAGGGTATGGTTTTAATTCCCGTTTTTTGTTCCATTTTTTTCTAGAAAAGCAACTGCGGATTGCGATGTGTGGCTGCTTGTTTTGTCTTGATGCAGTTCAACGGATTGATAGTGTTGTGGATAAAGATCTGGATTTTCATTTAAAAAAATTGGAATTAAAATATGTTCTTCAGAGTATTTAGAGTTGATTTTGACATTTTTGTCACATTTTTTTGCTTTTATCTTGCGCTTGTATGAAAAAACCAGTGGCAATCATAAATCCATTAGAAAAACTCCCTTTTGATGCTTTGAGCCATGTAACAAATTTTTTTTTCTCCACTTTTGTGATAATAAATTGATCTTTTTTTTATTGCAACCACTTAAATAAACCCAAGATTCATCTGTTGTTGCAACATTTTTCTCCTGATAAATGCTTTTCATAAAGATTTCACTAAAAACTATCTTTGGAAAGAGTGGAAACCTATCCTTCCATCCACTGTCATTTTCAAAGCGCATTTTTGCATCTAAACAAAAATTATAAATATCAGAAGATAAATAAAACTTCCAAAAATATAACTGTTCTGAAAATAAAATTCTCCATGCAAACGATTTTTTCTTACTGCGAAATAAAATCGTCTGAAAAATGTGCGAACAGCCTGTAATAATTTATATAGATCTGTCATCCCCATGTGTTTTTTGGCATCAGCCATTAGAGATTTAACTCGAAAACAGTAATAGAATAGAATGTTAATGAATTTTGAAAGTGCCGAAATATTGCGCAGCTTTTAAATGTTCTAATAAATATATGAAAAGAAATGTGATAAGTTTCCATAAATAAGTTATACTCAAGTAATTTATCAAAAATATAAATTTTATAATCAGTTGCTTTATTCTTATTTATATATTAATAGGCAAGCATAAAATTTGTTGTCCCTTTTTAACATATTAATTATGGGAGTAGAGGGTTGAAAATGGTATCATTCGAAAGGTATGGTTAGCCGGAAGGTGCGAATACAAATATTATTTTCTTACGATGTCAAGAAGGTATTTAAAAATACATTTATTTTTTATGCATTTTCCCCCATTTTTCCCTGTTTTACACGTATTCCTTCACATCAAAAAATACCTAAAAGTAGAAAGTTGTTAAATCTGGCAATTTCATAAAGCTCAAATAAAACCATAGACACAGTATTTTGTATAATGTAGCATCACTATACGCAAGCGAAGTGATGACGTCACTGTCTGTCCATGGAGCCATGTAAAAGATTTTCTATGTTAATTGTCCATTGAGTTTTTTGTAAAAAATTATTAAAAAATAACGGAAATTATCTGCCGATTTTAATTCCGATATTTGGGTATAGATATATATAAGTTACTGTCTACATGTGTTTGATTGAGTTATTTTTTCTGTAAAATTGATAAAATTTTAATTTAAAATCACAAAACTCCAGAAAAAAAAAATGGCAAACTTCCAGTTTCGAATGTAAACATAAACATTTCATTTCAAAGGGTGATATTTAAACAATAAATATTGAACTAATATACTAAATAAAAGGAAAATGGATTTGTTACTAACTGCTGCATGTATAAGTAGACGATACGGAAAAAATTCCGATTTCCGTTTTTTGCTGAATTTACATGTTTTGAGCTTTCTTTACGTTTCAATTAACTGAAATTGGCTACTTATTTTTTTAAAAAGTGTCTTTATTGCTAGCTTTTGTGGGTAGAAGAAGCAAGTAGAAGATACATAAAAACTTTTGATTTCCAGTTTTCGATGAATTTACACGTTTTGAGATTTCCTTGCATTTTAATTAAGTGAAATTAGTGAAACTGACTACTTATTTTTATTTTTTAAAAAGGGGATTTATTAGTCTTTCCTCTGCATATATAAGTAGAAAATATAAGATTCAGAAAAGTTTTAGATTTTCGGTTTTCGATAAAGATACACGTTTTGAAATTTCCCGAACTCAATTCGACCATTTTTGAAAAATATCTTTTTTTTTTTTTTTTGTTCAAACACTGTACTTTATGAACCAATTGAATTAATTTAGCAGAATTTGATACTTGGTTGGACCTTGGTCTGACATGGTACCTATTAGCTTCTGGGCTGTATCACACAACAAGGGGCGTTTTCACGTTGCGATTTTCTCTCATTTCAGGAAAGGCTAACATCTACAGAGAGAAATAGTTATATTAAGTAAAACTCTGCTGATTCAGTTAGAGTGAATATTGGCAAACAATTGCCGCAGCTGTGTTGCAATTGCATTCCGTATAGGACAAGGCAATAACTTTGCTTTGCCTCGCTTTGCAAAAAAAATGGTCGAGTTTCGACCACTGGGCGATACTAGTTATTATGAAACAACTACTGTCTTCATATTTAATGGAATAATTTTTTTTAATTTTAAAATTTTTTGAGATTTTATATTAGTAAGTAATATAGAATTCTCAAAATTATTTTAAATGTAGTTATCAGCCGCGGAAGTTTTAATATATAACTAGTATGTTGTGGCAACGTGGCCACTACAAGACTTTCTTGTATATATAATCCTATACAATTTACGCAACACAAATTATTTATTAAATTATAATTTATTAAAATTATTTTTCATTGTGAATGCAGACAATTTTTATTTCAAAGTATAATAATAAATACCAAAAGAAAGAAAGTTAGTTTTGTGCAGAAGTGAATATACAGTCGGTAACAAAAGTGTCCGAACACTAGCAAAAATTCCAATGAAAAAAAAGTACGCTTCATACGGTTTTGTTAAATAAATCCTTGTCGAATCGACAAGTATTTATTTAACAAAACCGTATGAAGTGTACTTTTTTTTTACATAGGAATTTTTGCTAGTGTTTGGACACTTTTGTTACCGACTGTACTAGAGTATAGTGAAAAGAAAAGAAAGAAAAATGGGTATCTGGAATGTTTACATTCTCTTTTAGTACATACATTTTATTTGCTAAATTATTTGTGTGTATCCCCGTGTATATTCACTCTGGAAAAGACATTAATAAGAGAATAAAATGGCAGTCTTTTTCCAAATGGAAAGAAATCCCTTTTCCCCTCTCGATGATCAATCTATGTCTTATACTTGTATATATCTATGGTTCTAATAAGTGCACAGATAAAGGAATTTTTATTGTTAATATCTAATATGGATCATTCGAGACAAAAGTCATTCTAACAATCTGTAAGTAAAAGTACTATACATCTCAAAGCTGTAAATCAGTAAACAAGATAACTTTCTAAAATTTATTGATTTATAAAAGGAACTCTTAAATAATTTAAAACATTTCTATATTTAGAATAAATTATTTTCGTTGCTATGCGACCTTTTAATATGTCAAGAGAAAATAATAATAATTAATTAAATATGTAGAATTCAACTATGTCTCGAGAAACTAGTGATATAAATAAAGAAGTAAATAGGAACATTGTTATAAAATTTCAATTAAAGGATTATGATGTTTTTTCATCATGTTTTTATTAACTTCGATTCTTGTTTGTTTGTTTGTCCAGCACAAATAGTGAAATCGATTTTTAACTAACTTTCCGACTAGCTAAACATTTGAAACTTTCAGGATAGCTCAGAACAGTGACAATACATTTTTTTTAACACTTTTAGTCAACTGTTTCAGATACCTACTGCCTTCGGCAGTGTTTATATGATTCGACAGAAAATTTATGTAACTAACTTCCGGACGGACTAGCTAAACATTTGAAAGTTTCAGGATAGTTCAGAACACGGTGAAAATGCTTTTTATAAATACTTTTAGCCAACTGTTTCAGATTCCTGCTGCCTTCGGCATAGTTACTAGTACAAAGCTTGCAATCGATTTTTAACTAACTTCCCGACTAGCTAGGCATTTGAAACTTTCAGGATAACTCAGAACAAGGTGACAATACATTTTTTTAGTACTTTTAGTCAATTGTTTCAGGTCCATAGTGCCTTCGACAGCATTTATGATTCAACAGAAAATTTATTTAACTAATTTCCCGACTAGCTTTGAAACTTTCAGAATAGTTCAGAACACGGTGAAAATGCATTTTTTAAATACTTTTAACCAACTTTTTGGGGTCCCTGCTGCCTTTGGCATCGTTACCAGTACAAATCTTGTAATCGATTTTTAACTAACTTCCCGGCTAGCTAGCCTAGCCATTTGAAACTTTTATAATAGCTCAAATCACGATAACAATGATTTTTTTTTAAAATACTTTTAGACAACTGTACCGGTTTCTGGCTGCATTCGGTAGCGTTTATATGATTCAATAGAAAATTTAAAAGCATGGTATATAAAAAGTTCTCTTTATCTTATAATTATTTAATTTGAAGCCGTTTGTACTTTAAACATATAAGCATCATGATGTAAAAGATGAAACCAGCTGTTTTAAATATCATGTAAAATAATATTTACTAATTTGAATTAGCAAGGGGAAATAAATTTGGAAAATGCATGTGTAAAAGTAGAATGCTAGGCGGATACAGACTGGCTAGTTATAAAATAATCAAGTTAAATATTGGAATGACAACACTTAGTTTCCCGACAATATATGAAATAAATAAATAAATAAAAATATCTTTTTACACTTAATGCGTGAGAGAAAAAATCTGAATATTCACACAAATACGTATAACATTGAAAATAACTTTCATTATTTTATTTCAAAGTAGGCCGCGATTTTACTTTCTTACTGCAACTTAGCTCTGATTCGCTTCCAGAAATAACTCTTCTGTATAACGCTTCTTTTTCAGAAATCTATGATTTTTGTTTGAGTGTATTTATCTTAGAAATAGTAATAAGCACACAACACGCACGTTCAAAACTTTCAAATTAAATAAATATGCACCAAGAATACTACAACAATAATAAATGTGTTTTTAGTACGATAGGTCATGCTATTTCTTTAGGACAGCGATTTTGCCGTTGTTACCAATTTTTATCTATCACATGAATGAACGTGCAAAGATTTTTGTTTTATATAAATATATAATGCTGAAAGTTTGTCATTGTATCTGTCTGGATTATTACATTTTATCAAAAATTGGTACTTTTATTATTCAGGACTAAATCTACCCGACGTCGTATTTTTTAGTTCAATCGGATAATTGGTTCAAAAGATATTAAATAAACACTCCAACGCAACTTTAAAATTATTAAAAGAAAAAAAATAAATTGATGTCAATATAAGTGAGTAAGTAAATATATTTAATTTTATTCCGGGAAAAAAAATGAACATGCAAACTTTTTTTTAAATAATTGAAATAAAATTTAGAAAAATCGTGCTAAAAAAATGGAACAGTTTTAGTATAGAAACTCTTGGCGAAATTTGGCACCAAAGTAGATCGGGCGTTTCTCTTCAAGATCTTTACTTATTTAGTTGCGATAGCCATTTTAATTAGTCACCAAAACAAGAACAAAAAATAAAAATCCGCCAAGTGCCTCCTATGCTAAAGCTATACCAAAGAAATTAGAAATAAATGTAACCATTAATAACCAATGCTAGGGAATCAAACACAGTTACTGCATGCCTTTTATATGGTAGAATAGATTAAAATAAGTGTTGTCGTACTAAATTAAATTCGGTTTTGTGCAAAATTTTATATCTATTATTTAGAACAGGGGTGGCCAAACAGCGGCCCACCGTATAGTTTTTTAGAGCCCGGGTGGCGACTATTGGTATTACGTTTGACAACTTTGGTTAATAGATTAAAAATTCATAAAACCGTTCTGAAATACATTTCAACAATTACGGTAGCTAAATAATCACACTATTGTAATAAAGTATTATTAGATCCATTATTAATTCTTTTTATTATAGTTATTAATGTATTGTCATAAATATTTTCCGACTCTATTTTTAATTTATGAATGAAAATAATTTAAACTATTGTATTTTGCTCGAATCTTCAGCTGTCCTTCCCGAAAAAGGTATATACATACATGATTTACATACTCACAAACATATATACATACGGTGCGGCCCGCCTGAATAAAATAAATTTTCAATGTGGCTCATCAAGTGTTTTAGGTTGTATAGGCTTGATTTAGAAAACAAAAATATACTCAGTGGCTTTTTCTTTAGACTTTTTTTTTTTCCAAGGATAAATTGCTAATTAACATATCGCTCATGCGAACTATGGGCTGCGAACATATGGCTGCATAGTGACACAACTCAAAAAATCAAGTTTTGAGATAAATGGGTTATGGATATGCGTAGAACTACAAGTTACTATGGATATGCATAGAAATAACTTAAACATGCCTTACGATCACGATGTGTACATCGAATTATGAGATGTGCAAGTATTGCAGCTATAAATAAAGTATTTTTTGCACGTTAAGACCTCAACTTAGTTCAAAAATTGAAATTTTTGAGTTGTACCATTATTGCAGCCCATATAATAATTATGTATTGAGAAAACATTGGCATACCGAAAATGAAATGGTACAATAGAATAACTATGATTTTATTCTGAACATTATATTTCTCTAAAATATCACATGGCACACCCAAAAATTTTCTAGGGCACGTCGTTGCGCCCTGGCACGCCCTTCGAGAAACACTTACTTAAACACTAAATGCACGCGGTCTCGTTAGCCTGTACTGTAATCAGAACCTCGTAAGAACTATCGTTTTTTCAAAGTCAAAATAGATTTGCTATAATAACGTCTCGGTTTACAGATTTCGAATAATTGAGGTTCATTTACATTTTCAAAGCTATTTAATCAAAGTATATCAATGCGTTTTTTATTATGGTTCGTGAATCTTTGAATTCTTTGAATAACAATAGAAAAAGCAACTGCACGCGCATTATTTCAAGCGAACGTATTAGAATTGGGAAACAAAAAAACAAACTGGTCAGACCACTTTTACGCGTTTCCAACTTCCTTTTAAAAAGAGTTCGTAACAGAGAGTTGTAACTGGAAAGATCCGACAGTTTCAGCTGCTGGTTTCGTGCGAACCGTTTTTGAGAAACTCTGAACTCTGACAATGTTTACATACTGAAAAACCGTACCTGGATTTATAGCGATTTCACAAGAAAAGCAACATGTAAATAAAATGTAAGTTTTACTTTATATTTTACATAAAAATTATTTAGTAAATTGCTTTGTGTGATGGTATTTGGTGTCCACAAACATCACAATGTGCAGTTTGTTGACATAATGTTTGAATTTGAACATTTTCAAATGTAACAGGATTAAAATAGCAAAACGAATGTAAAAAGAGTCACAGGTATAATTTAGTAGTATAATATTCATACGACGTTTTCGTAAGCTAATATTTCACAACAGATGTAATTTATTGACAGGATTTTTGAATTTGGACATTTTCAAAAATAGCCGCATTAAATAGCGAAATGAATGTTTAAAAATTCTCAGGTTTAATTTAGTAGCATAATATTCAACTTTTTCATAAGCTAATACTTCACAATAGAGAGGATATGTTTTAAAATAATGAGTTTTTAATATGTGTTGTCATTGTATTATAAAAATAGAAATTAAATTTAAAATATTTTGGTTATTTCACCAGAACGAATCCAATAAATAAGGTGACAGAAAATGTTTTTTCTATTTTTAATATGAAGTTTTTGCGAAATAACTTTAAAAATAAATAAATAAAATAAATAAATAAATAAATAAATAAAAAGGATTCAACTTATTAAAAAAGTAACATTGGTGTTGGTGTTAGATTAAAGCCAATTAACTGCGCTAGGGTCCTAGGCCTACTGAGAGGAGGGTGTTTTTCTAAGAATAAAGTAACACTTAAAATTTCAGCTTTATTTAAATAGCAAAACGAGCGTAAAAAAAAATTACAGGTATAATTTAGTAGTATAATATTCATACTTTTTCGTAAGCTAATATTTCACAACAGATGTAATTTATTGACAGGATTTTTGAATTTGGACATTTTTAAAAATAGCCGCATCAAATAGCGAAATGAATATTTAAATATATATATATAAATAATAGATAACGTAATAAAATTTAACCTTAAAATTGCTATATATATAAATATATAAATATTTATATATATATAAGTATGGCAAAATCTATTAATAGAGATCATTTTTATAAAATAACATATTCCTTATGAAATATATATATTAACTGGAAATGCTACTTGTACTATAAACTAAGACGTTTTTTCAGTACTATAAATTATACCTTTCTCATTTTATTATCTTCTTTAGCAATTTATTAATAGTTTATAAACCCCTCTCTCTCTCTCTTTCATATTATACCAATAACTTTTGCAATATTTTTGTTCCCATATTCTATTAAAATTATCTGATTTAAACCTCCGTAATCTCTACAGTACACAGGTATTATAAACATTTAATTTCATAGCTATCATAAACATTGAATAAGATATTATGAAGACTATGTGCTGTTTTAGCTTAATCTTACTTAAATATGTAAAAAGTGATTTTTTTTGTGTGTGTGTAATATTTCTCTAAAATGAACTGTATGTAAGTAGTTCTTTCTATGCATATCGTTATTATCAAGTTTATTAGTTATTTGAAGTTAATTATCAAGATTTTCAGATATATCCGACAATTACTGAAATACATGGTTAATCTAAAAATGTTAGTTTTAAGGTGGGGCATGGATTAGGGGAAACTATCTGCGCTGTGGATATTACCTTGGCTGGAATGTCCTCCATGGGTGTCTTTAAGAGGTGTGTTAGCCTGTATTTACGCGAATCACGGTGAAAACTACAGAAAATTTTGAACAGCTAAGCTTACGAGCGTGACCTGAGTTCGAACCCTGCACCTCCATCTGCTAGTGTTAAAAAAGTGGATGTAACTTATTTTGTTGGAGTGAAAAATCGAAACGTTTTACATTTGTTCAATTTATAAGTACTTGAAAATGTGGTATTTATATGGTAATACTATAATAAGTCACTTCAGTGCTGTTACTGAAAAAGTTTTCCGGGATAATATTTTTATTGGGGGGGGGGGGGATAAAATTTGTTTCAATTTTACAATAAAAAGAAATATTACCAATATACATAATTTGCAGCATTTCTGTGCTAGTTAGTGTACTGTGTTAGAATCAGTTTTATTTTTGTTGTGTTGGTATTAACACGTATCTATTAAATGCTAAAATTTTAAAAAGTAAGTAATACATATATATATTCTTATGTCTGAAATATTTCTGTAACGTAAAAGATTGTTCAGTAAAAATCGCCTTTTTTATTTTATACCTTACATTTTAATAATCACCGAATAAAAAATCTGTAAAAAAAAAGCAATGAATCAAAATTTTTTAAATGTTTCTTTAGATTTCACTCACCAAAAAGAAAAAAAAAAAAGTCGTCATATTTTTTTTTTTTTTTTTTTTTTTGTGTGTGTGTGTGTATGTGGGGGGGGGGGGGAAGGACTGTTATTTTTAGTTTAAATTTTCGGAAAATTTCTCTTCAACATGTAATCTGGTATCCTATTATGTGATATTAAAGACCATATTCAATAACTATTTCTCACTTTTAAATAATATTGATAAGAGTTAATCTAAAAAGTAATATTGGAGGAGGGCGGGAGGATGGAGGAGTGTTCAAAATAAGAAAAGGTTTCAAAGCAAAAATAATAGATACAGAATGTTAAACTGTATACGGAAAGAACACATTGTTTAATTATGAGATATATGTTTAGTTTAATGCAATAAAATTGCTGATTATTATTATTATTATTATTATTATTATTATTATGTCCCTGTTATATATATTTTAATCCTCTATTATTAAGAAAAAAAAAAAAAAAACTTGGTCATGGGGGAGGGTGAAATGGGGGTCATTCGACATCTTAGAAAACGAAGTTTATAATATATATTCTTTGCAGCTGATATTATATATATATATAACAGATCTATGTTATTAACCTGTTTAATGCATATGCTATTTATCAGGCATTTTTATTAAAATATTCTCCGCATTGATCTTTATTTATTTTTTTTGATAAACTGATGGATAAGTAGAAAGGAAGTAGTATTTCTTGATTTGAAGTAGGAACTAATGTTGTGATGGTCAAGGCTGCTGTGATAACTGTTCTTTTTGCTTCATTCATAATTGTAAATTGCGGCATTGTGCTTAGGTAAGATTTATGTGAAATATAATAAGATAAATCGCTTTGAAACTGGAGCCCAAATTTCTAATAATACATTTATTTTTATCATGTTCTCGCCTTCCGAAATACAATAAAGAAAAATAAACCTTATAAAACCGTTTATCGACGTTGTTTAAAAGCTTAATCTTCAACGGTTTATTCAGAAAAAACAACGCAATTAACGATTTCCAATTAAATTTTTATATAATGTTCAACTGTTAGTTATATTAATAAGACTAATTTAAGAATTTGAGGGGGGGGGGGGGGGGAAGAACTGCATTTTCAGTGCTTTCAACAATTTATTTACTTATTTTATTATTTATTTTATTTTTTATTAATTTTAAAGAAAAAGTGAAGCTTTAAATTTTTATTAGTATTAAACAGAAATATGCTTCACCCACATTCATCCTTCAAAGGTTAAAGTTATCCATACTTCTTCAAAAATAATTAAAAAAACTATTAAGAGATTTAGTTAATTACATTTTTACTATTTAGTTTTTAACATGTGCAAACATAGCCTCCAGATAATGAAAGCTGCCGTTTATTTATTTTCTCTAAATTTACTATAAATAATTGTATTGGCAGGCGTTGTTAAGAAAATATTTCTGTTAAATGAAGCTAAGGGATGCATTTATAATTAAAATCCGCCAGAATACACGACCCGAATTCGATAATCGGAACGCGCTGGGATATATATCTATCCCAAAAGTGTTTTCATTCATATTTTCTAATTTCGTACATGAAAATATTTAGTAAGTCAATCAAAAAATAATATAAAATAGATTATATATATGCCGGTTTTTCTTCTCTAATCTTGGGAGTTTGAAGTACCCCAACGCGTCCTCGCAGGTTAAGGATATAATTTTGAGAAAAATGTTTTGCTTTGGGAAACGACTCACCATTAGGCGTTCCAGTAATCGTTACATTATTTTATAAAATGATTTGCGTATATTTGTGTTTAACACTTTAATTGCTGTCGGCACGAAAAATTCCGCAAAAGAAAAAAAAGTTCAAAAATTTACCGCTAGGGGAACACGTGGCGCTGTTTTTCGAAGTAAAGCTTTTGTCGCAATTTATAATTTAAAATTAATGATTGTGCACTCTTTTTCTTTTTTCCCGATTTATTATTTTGTAAATTTGTCCTCACTTTCCTATTTTTTAAAATTCTCTTTTCTATTATTCAGCGCCATCCAAGGAGATTTTTGGAACCCCCCCTTTTTTTTTCCTTGCGGAGTCTTTCGTCCCCGTCTTGTTTAAGCAGCCTACAAACTCGTGCCATTCTTGGAATTAGATCGCACTGTAATCACAGACAATTTAATTAATTATGGCCACCATATATATATATATATATATATATATATATATATATATATCTTAATAAACTTTTAAACTTAATTTTTTTTAGTATTGAATAGATACATGCCAATACCAACACAACAAAAATAAAACTGATAATAACACATTGCTAAAACTATCACAAAAAGGTTGCGATACATGTTAAGATCCAATAAGAGACAAAAACAATTTAAATTACTTACGATCACTTGAACCGAAAAAAAAAAGGACCGTTAAACATAATGGCGGAGAAAGTAATTAAAGGTCTTCACAATAATAATTGGAATAAAAAAATGGATTAATATTTGGAGTAAAAAATGCTTAAATGTAGAAGTATTAACTCATCAGGGGGCAAATACTTCATAAAGCTGTGAAAGCTGCAACGATTTCGTAAAACAATATAGCTAGCAATAGCAAATTTATATGGTTCAGGCCCCAATCGAGCAGCAAAACCATTTTGAATGAGAAATGAAATAAAATATTAAATCAAATCATGAAGGAAAAATATCGGAGTAACCATATGTAATGCTATGAACCCAACATGGAGAAAAGGAAGTTGCCATCATGTTAATGAAATTAAAAAATAAATTCTTTGCAAACTTCGATTAATCGATAAAGAATTAACAACTGAGCATTTTCATTAACGATAAAAGTCAGTGTAGTTGTTGATTAAGTTAGTTAAATTTTAATTTTTAATTTTAGTTAAATCAATGGACTTTAAAACCTTCATGGAAAAGAAAATTAATGACAGCTAATACTAATTCAGCAGTGAGCAAGCGCCATCTATCGTGTAGCTAGATAAACATATATATATATATATATATATATATATATATATATATAAACACAAATATGTAAAAACCTTTTGTTAAATAATATAATGTTATAGAAGAACGCTGAAAGGTGGAGTATGCTATTTAAAATAGAAAATTACCCCCTACAGCAATGTGTTAATAAATTTTATTGATACTCATTAATATAATTTAATGAGTACTTTTTAACTTATCAAGTAAGATGTTCATTATTAAAAGATTTTCTTTTGAGGTTATTAGGCATGGTAGATATATTTATTGCTTTATTGTAATTAACACTAAACTTATAGTCACTATTTAAAACAGAATATTTAAACAAACTTGAAAAATATTCAAGGTACATTTTATATAATTTTTGCGCTCATCTCATGCCATCTAAAAACAAATGCCTTATTGATGCTACTAGTAATTTACTTGCGGAATGACATTTCAGCATGCTATATTCACTGATGTTTGGATAACGCACGACGTGTACACACGTTTTGACTACTAAAATGGTTAAAAGATACATCATTGAATTCGCGAAAATCCTATTTGAAAAAAAATATATGTATATTATCATTATTATTATTTTAGTTAGTAGCAACTGCAAAATAGTTTTCTCAAGCTATGTAATATGAGCTTTTTTTTCTTTTACTTATTAATAATTCTGTATTGAAATAATACAGTGTTGATGCAATTTTTGTCTAATAAAAATTTTGAAATTCCAGCACTTTGATAGAGAAAATTTTCATAATTACATAATGAGGGAAATACGATAAAAAAATAATATAGGAACTTTGAAGTGAATATTTTTGTTTTAAAGTCCTCAATTTAATTGCGTTTTTTATTGTATAATTAGCAAAGATTAATTATATAATCAAAGTTGTATGAAGTTTTCGCGGACATTTAAACAAATTCTCCAACCATCATATTGGGTGGAGAGTTTGTTTATAGAATTGCTTATTACCTAACTATTTAATTCCGTTTTTACATTCAAAATAATTACAACTGATAATTTTTTTTCTTTTTTTTCATTATTATTTAATTTTTAATATTTAAGTTTGAAGTTAACAAAGGATTATTTCTTATCGCTAAAAATTATGTATTACAACTTTCAAAAAATAATTTTTGTAAGACAAGAAACAATTTAATTTTTGAGAATTTTCAGAATGTGAAACTATGATTTTAAAACATGTATTAGGTAATGCGTAAGTCTATAAACAAATATCCCTATTTAGTCACATGGGGTTTGGTTTTCGGTGAGGATAAGTATAGTGTAGTCTTAATATGCTTTGCATGCAGCTTCATAAATGCCTCTCAAATTTCATTTACATGAATATTTTCTACAAATTCTCATTTAAAATATAAGATGCATTTGCACAGCTTTCGTCATCTATGTAAAAAAGAGAAGTGCCTGTGTGTGTGTGTCTGTCTGCACTCTGGTGCTCACACTATTGATCGCAGCGCTTCCAAATTTGTCATATAGGTACCTGGGACCCTGCAGGTGTGCAGAGTTTTTCAAATTTGAATTTTTTAAATTAATGTTTTTTCGATTTTAAATATTGGCTTTAATGCTTTATTTTTCATAAATTTAATTCTTTGATTGTAATCGTCTGCGTATTTTAGCAACGGTTATTTTACTATTTATTTTTTATTTAATACATTCGTTTGAAGGCGAAATTCTTTTTCTTTTTTTGTTTTTAATTTATTATATTTATTGAAAATCAAATGGTAATGCAAAAGAAATAGATTGTTACGTTTATGTATAAATTTTATAGTATAGCAACATTTTATTTTCATTTTTTAATTAATTCCTTTAAAAGAAAAATATTTTTTGTTGTTATTATTATTATTTATAATATTTATTGGGTGAAAAAAATGCTAGTTTATAGTAGAAAGGATTAAACTGATTAAAATTCGTTTGTTTTTCATGTATTTAATTCCTTTTAAGAGAAAATCTACTTTTTTATTTTATTTTATTGCACTGGACTGAATCAAATCGTAATATAGTGTAAATAACTGGGCTATAAAACACATGGTTCAAAAACTAAAATATATAATAGAGGCTAAGATACAGTCATCTTTAAAATCGTAGTTCTTAAATAACAGAAAATCCACAAGTCGTCGATAAATACCCAGTTTGCAGTGCCCGGGAAAGACCTTTCTGTGGACAGTGGGAAACTGGACTCTATGAAGTACGGGCAAAAAAAAGAGCTGCCTTAGGCAACGGGTACGCGAAGAAGCGAGATCTAAAGCGATTTCAGTGTTTTTTTTTTTTTTTTTTCTAAGTTTTTATTTGTAATGTGATGTAAAAAATAAATACTGATCCAATTCTTTTGAAAATTCATTTAAATATAGTGACCAGCGAAGCGGGCGTAGCCTGCTAGTTTAAAATATAAAATGCATTTGCACAGATTTCGTCATCTGTGTACAAAAGAGAAGTGCATGTGTGTATGTCTGTCTGCACTCTGGTGCTCACACTATTGATCGCAGAGCTTCCAAATTTGGCATATAGGTACCTGGGACCCTGCAGGTGTGCACCTCATAGAGATTTTTTCGAATTTGAATTTTTTAAATTAATGTTTTTTCGATTTTAAATATTGGCTTTAATGCTTCATTTTTCATAAATTTAATTCTTTGATTGTAATCGTCTGCGTATCTTAGCAACGGTTATTTCACTATTTATTTTTTATTCAATACATTCATTTGAAGGCGAAATTCTTCTTCTTCTTCCTTTTTTTTTTTTTTTTTTTTTTTACGTTATTATATTTATTGAAAATCAAGTGGTAATGCAATATAAATAAACTGTTATGTTTATGTATAATTTTTATAGTATAACAACTTTTATTTTTCATTTTAAATTAATTCCTTTAAAATAAAAATCTTTTTTTTTTAAATTTAATTTATAATATTTATTGTAGGGAAAATGGTAGTATATAGGGGAAAAGGATTAAACTGATTAAAATTTATTTGTTCATGTATTTAATTCCTTTTAAAAGAAAATCTACTTTTTATTTTATTTCTTTATACTGGTCAGAATCAAATCGTAATACAGTGTAGATAACGGGGGCTATAAAACACATGGTTCAAAAACATATAATAGATGCTGAGATACAGTCATCTTTAAAATCGTAGTTCTTAAATAACATAAGATCCACATGTCTTCGATAAATACCCAGATTGAAGTGCCCGGCAAAACCTTTTTTGCAGACAGTGGGAACCTGGACCCCCCGATGCAGCACGGGCGAAAAAAAAAGCTGCCTTAGGCAGCGGGTACTCGAAGCAAGGTGTAGAGCAATTTCAATGTTTATTTATTTATAAATTATTTTTTTATTTATAATGTGATGTAAAAAATAAATACTGATCCAATTCTTTTGAAAATTCATTTAAATATATTGACCAGCAAAGCGGGCGTAGCCTGCTAGTCTATAATAAAAAGAAACTATGCATTATTATTTATAACGTATCATATTCTTAATCACTGTCGCTCGTTAATAAACGCGACGATAAATGGCAATCAGCAGTTACTAATAAATGACATACTTTTCATGAGTTGCAAAAGTGAATGAACTTAAAGGAAGTGACCCTTGTTTTATTTCCCTTTTAGTATTCCAATAGATGTAGAAAGAACGTTTTCTTTACTTTCCCGATATAGTTCAGCCCATAAGTGCATCATGTTTCACTAGTCTCTTTGATGAAAAAATCCAATGAGACTTATTTTATTTTATTTTATTTCTTTCTAAGATATGTCAGAGTATTCATTTTATAGAGAGTCTCTTATTTATTTAAAAGGGAAGAGTAAAATCGTAAAAAAAGAGGAGAGTTTAAGAAATTTTCCCTCAACTTTTACAGCCTACTTTCAAAAAAGGAAGTCTTAAAATATATAAAAGTGTCAAAAAAAAAAAAAAAAAAAAGTCGAAGATGTTCACGAATCCAATATTTTTTCTTTCAAAAGAAAATAATAAATCTATAATAAGAGAATAAATCCTATTCGATAAACAAAAAAAAAAAAAAAAAAAAAAAAGGTAGGAAATTTTTGCAGCCATTAAAATGGTTAGAGTACTGACCATGCCGAATTCTATCTGTATCTAATTTTGCACACACACACCCTTTTAGTCCGTGTAAAACAGTCTGACGTATTTTTCTAGTAATGTGATATCTTCGAACTATTTTAATTACCCCTTGCAAAGTTATGAACATAGTTTTCTTACTCTGATAAAGAGAATTAATTAAGCTGAAAGTGAAATGTTTCCATGTCAAACAAAGCAAAACTAAATGCCTTGTTTACTCGTCGGAAAGGAAATTATAACGCTGTTTGTGAGTGGAAAGTTTCGATTGCTGCCTAGAAATAAAATTATTATTCAGTAAAGCATATAAAATATTCTTCATTTATTGTGTTACTGCATATTAATTAAATTTCTTTAATTGATTTTCTTTCTCTTTTTTTTTTTTTTTTTTGTAATTGCAAAATAAGGTCAACGTAATTATTCTTGTAAAAAATAATTAAAAATATTGTTTCTATTTAATAAGGTATTTTCAAGTTTAAATATCAATACATATATATATATATATATAATTCACTTGTTTACTAAAATCGAGCAGTTGCGTTTTTAGGTTTTTATATATATTATGAAACATTAATATGTTTATGCCATAAATAAGTGCCAACAAAATATAAAATATTGTTTGTTTATACCATTAAATATATGCCTTTTACGTTTATATCCTGCTTTAATTAAAAAAGTAAAAAAAAAAAAAAGGTCCTATTATTTAAAAAAAAAAAAAAAAAAAAGTAGTATTTTGCCCTGATAGAAATATGGGATACATAATCTTATTATTCTGGGCTCCGTCAGTGGCAACATTCTAGCTTCAAAGCTGATGGATAGAAAGGGCCGGTTCGAGCTCGGGTCGCAATCGCTGACCTAGCCGTTCGGAGTATTCCGTGGTTTTCTTCGAAACTCACGTAAATACGGGTAGGACCCTTTAGAAAGATCCTACAGAGGCATTCCACCCAGATCTAGGATTCACGTGCAATTAATCGACCTGAACCACTACACCATCTATTATTCTAATGCTTTAAATGCATATTAATTTCGTGCATTTATGAAAACAGTAAATGTTTTTAAATGCGTATTAAAGAGTTAGAAGTTTAGATTTAAAAATTGTTCTTCAACTTTGCCCTTTCTTTTTTTTTTTTTTTTCCTAAGAAAATTCTTTTATTCCCTATTAATGTTGAATTCTTGCTTTCTCTAATGGTCACAACGCGTTTACTGAAATAAATATCTATGTCAAGGAGCTTCTGCCAATTTCCTCTCTAATTGCTTCTTTCAAAAGATGCTCATTTAGAGGAGTTCAAATATTTGTTTTGAGATTCAATCGGGTAATATCAATACGCTTATGAACAATGGAAATGATATTTTATCCTTTTCGGCCAATGAACTCTTGTATTTTATGACTTTAAAACTAAAAAAAAAAAAAAAAAAAAAAAAAAATCTAATTTTTATTGTTTTTAAATCATTTAAAAGGTTATAAAGTGATATGACAATCTAAAAACGCGTCAGAAAAAGTAATACATTTTTTTTTGTACATTTTGTACTTTATTAAATACAAAGTCTCAGACAAGTAATTTAATAGTTTATATGAGAGGCGCACTGGCAGATTAATTTTTTATCACGATATTATTGATTAACTAGTATGTTTTTTCCTTGGCAAAACTTTCTTCTGTTTTTTCCTATACAGCCCAGGTAAAAATAAATAAATATATATATATAAACCCAAAACTGCAGGTATATTGTAGGTATTTTTGGCATCCTATAACATTTTGCAAGTATTTTAAAGGTTTCTACAAATATTTTGAAGAAAATTAAAACAGGAAATATTCTTCAGGAAATATTCAGTTTTCTTACAGGTTTCATACGGGTTTATTTCAGGAAGTTCAAAATACCTTCAGGAAATTATTTTCTATGATGATTTCGGATGATTTTTAACTCTGAGAAGTGTAACAATAAATGTTCAAACATTGCCAATTTTGCGCCCTGTAGACGGCAGCTGAGGCGATGCATTTTTTTCTTTTTTTGTAAAAATTGAAAAAGGAAACCGATTGCGTTGCTTTTAATTGTCAGAGATCTTTAGTTCAACCATTCGTTTTAAAGGTATTGACGAGTTCTTTTAAAAAATACAAATATTCGCAATTTACGCTCTCGGGAGGGGAATCCCCCCCCCCTCTTGACCTTGGGTACAATGGTGCTCCTACGTGTACAGAAATATTTTCCTAGTTGGCTATTACTATTATAAATAATTCTTTAAAATTTCATAATTTCTTAAAAATAATTCTCATTGTTCACATTTATACGAAATTTTATTCTATACTGCCATATTAGAAATTTAATGGATGACAACGTCAACTCTTATTCAATATTTAGCAAAAGTTTATATGCACTAACTTATGTCAAGGAGCAACTACATATAAACTTATATGAAATTGTGTGCATTAGATCTTGATCTAGAGCTGTGTAAAAAATTTTATTATATACAGACATTTTTTTTTTTAATGGTCTTATTGTGTTGTGGACCTTTCAATAAGTATAAATACTTCGAAAACCGGAAGCCGAAGATTTTTACGAATTCAGTACTTTCTTCTGTTGAATGTAGAAGAAAGTGAAAGCAAAATATGCTTTATTTTTTCTTTTCTAATTTTTGTCATCTTCTGCCTGTTACTGTAGTTTTACTGTGTTCAAAGGAAATTTTATTTACAATGCTATTTTCATAACAGGGCCAAGATGATATTTCAAAAGCCTGATATTTTAAAAGATTTTTTTTTTTTTTTTTTAATGCACATGTATAACTGTTTGACGACAAGTGCTACATTAGCGGAAATAATTATCAGTGATTGTAAACAGCGTTGGTAATAATTACGCAGGCCTGCGATGAATTTTTTTTTTTTTCTTTAAGCCATTGTGTTTTATGGTGTATTTTTGGATGCTAATTAAGGAAAAACTATTAAAAAAATTTCTATCACGTACAATTTTTACAAAAAAAAAAAAAAAAGTGATTTTTTGAGCTTAAAACTCCACGTTTTGAACTCCTATTTAAGTTGTTTCCCGTAAAATGTGGGTGATATGAGTTAACAACAGGAACAGTTATTTCATCAAAACATCAGAGAAATGTAAAGAAGGTATCAGGGTCAATGAAGTGTTAACATGATAGTAAATAGAGAAATTTCTCTAGAGATTCGATTTGATTTGATTATAATTTGATTTCTCTAGAGATAGCATAGAGAATCCTCCGCCTCTCCAGGCCTTCAAGCAATGCACAAAAAATCAAGCTCTAAAGGGAGCTATGATGTAAAGAAATATATTTGAAAGATAATGTATAAACGATTTCCCATTTGTATTTTATGCATAAAAAGTTTCGGTTTTGTTATAGCCTTTGTGTCGATTCTTCCAATCTTCATTCTTACATAGTGAAAAAAACCTTACGTCATAGGAAGAAAAGACACACATTTCTCAATTTGACGTATCAAAATACAATAGAGACACACAATACAGTGGAAAAAATAAAATAAAAAATAAATAAAAAGTACGATTTTGCAGGTCCGTGTTATTCGTAATATTCAAGTGTATCAATTGCACAATATTTTGCCTTCAAGTATGACGAAATTAAAGTTTGTTTTAATGATTTATTTAACATTAGTAAAAACTTCAAATTATTAGAAATAAAATAAAAACCTTAAGCCTATTTTTTTGCTCTCTAAGTAATAGATGTAAAACTCTGCACAAAGCAGAATTTAATTTAATCCAGCAGGCCTTATTTTAATCTATTCTTCCTATAAAGGCATGCAGTAACTGCGTTTCATTCCCTAGCATCGGTTACTATATTCATTTCTTCTTCATCTTATTATTATTATTATTATTATTATTATTATTGTAACTTTAGCATAAGAGCTCTTTGGTGGTTTTTAAATTTTTGTTATCATTTTGGCGTAAGTAAATATCTTGGCGAGAAATGTCCGAGCTACTTCTGTAGGAAATTTAAATTTCGCCAAGGAATCTTATACTGAATCTTTTCCATTTCTTTCACACGATTTTTCTTATAATATTTTAATTATAATATTTCTTATAATATTTTCTTATATTATTTTAATTATATTTAAAAATTGTTTGCACGATAATTTTTTTCAGAAATAAAAAGGAATATATTTACTTATTTATTTATTTATTTATTTATTTATTTTTTTTTAATAATAATTTTAAATCTAAAAATGGGGTTTTTATTTAATATCAAAATATACGGCATTAGCTAGACTTTGTTCTGATTAATACGTGTACCAATTTTTAATAAATCTAATATTCCGGACTAAATGTACTTAAAAAAAAAAAAAAAAAAAAAAAAAAAAAACTGATATATTTGCAAAGCAATATAACATATATGATCATTAGAAGAAAGTCACTGCTCTTTTATAGGAAAATATGAAAAATAAAATAATATATATTTTGCCGTATTGGTATTACTTAAATAAAGGTCTTTAAATTATTTAAAAGAAACTGAAACTGATATGTTTTGGAATTTTGCTGCAGAGTGATCGTTTGCTAAATTGCTTGCTAAACATTTATACTATTTATGGGCACAAATGAATTCAGATACATTACCATCTATTGTACAAATATTCGATCTTGCGAAAAAATAATCAAACTCCCTATTATACTTTTCTCTTTTGATTATGAACTGACTTATTCGATGATTAAAGTTTGTTTAAACGCATAATAATTAATAACTACTAAATATTTAGAAAGTCGGTGGAGACACTCCAGATTTTTCATTATTCTTCAGACTGTTTTTGTGTGCAAATATTTGTTTGTTTGCATTTTGACTAGAAGATTTGCCAACATATTTTATTTCCCAACTATACAGGGTGTTCCATGACCTCGACTTTGATTCCTAAAACATGCGTAATGAATTACAAAAATCATTAAAATAAGCTGAAGGATTAATAAATTCTAATTCAAAATAAAATAAAAATTAAATTCCAAGGGTTATAAAACTTATATTTTAAATGTTCCCATAAAAATATTTCAAATGAATGAAAAAAAACCCATACGTCATTTCCTGATATATAAAAATTCAGTGTTTTATAATAAAAAGTCTTAGAGATAATTTTAAAGAGCATTATTAAAGGCTTGTTTGAAAATAAAAAGGTAAAAGTTTTAATTTATTTACACAATCGCTCATAACACAGACATGCGATGAAAAAAAAAATTTTTTTTTTCAAGGTGATTTGTTTTTCTGGTGTATTTTTGAATGCTCATTAAGGAAAAACTATTCAAAAATTTTCCACCACGTACGGTTTTGATAAAAAATAATATAGGGTAAGTGCACCAGTGATTGACACTTTTAAAGCAATCTCTGATGTTTTTAATGTTCTAGTCATCAGAAAATATTTTTAGAAATCTTAAATTAGTAAATATAGAACGAAAGACAATCAGAACCACATATATGTTAAAATATATGCATTTGATAACAATTATATTTTTATGAATTTTTATTCGACACCCACTCAATGTTCCAGTAATTGACACTGCCAGTTTTTCATTTTATCAGTAATTGACACCCTATGTTCCAGTGTTTGACACTGCTAGTTATTCATTTTACCAGTTATTAGCACCCTATGCTCCAGTGTTTGTCATAAAATGTTAAAATTCTTATGTATAAAATATATGATTTTATTATTTTTCTTATTTAGTAATTATTTCGGTATAGATGTCAATTAATGGAGGATGCCAATCACTGGAGCACCTACCATATATATATATTTGTGCTTAAAGCTCCATTTTTTCAACTCCAATCAAAGTTTTTTTTCCGGAAAATCTAAGTGGTCTGAGTGAAGAAAAAGGGGATTTAAATTTCATTAAGACATCAAATAAATTCAGGGAAGGTATCAGGACGATGGAGTGTAAACATATTAGCAGATAACTGTTGAATGCTGCATAGAGAATCCCCCCCCCTTCTGAATGCCCCCAAGCTGTGTACAAGAAAAAGGGCTTTAGAGGAAGCTCCAATGTAAAGAAATACATTCAAAAGGTAAAGTGCACACAATAGCCTATTTTAATGTGTTTTATACATAAATTGTTTCGAATTTGTTATAGCGTCTGTGTAAATTCTTCCGATTTTCCTTATTTTGTGACAAAACCCTTAACGTGATAGAAAGGAAAAACAAGCATACCTGAATTCATCGTGTCAAATCACACTAGAAACACCCAAAGCAATACCAAAAAAAAAAAAAAAAAAAAAAAGAGAGAGAGAAGTACGTTTTTGCAGACCCGAGTAATTTTTTTATGGCTTCTAAAATGAAATTTGCCGTTATCCTTTTCTGCCGTTGAGAAACTTATATCGAGTCATATATAGGACAGCGGTTTATGTTAGCTTTTTTTTTCTCATGCCATATCTCTGAGAATTTATGATACAATGCTGAGATTTTATACATAACGTAATTAGGGTATAGGTTTTATACATTTAAATCTTTTGTATGGAAAGAATGTATAAAAATTTAAGTATTGTAATTCTTGAAATTAAATTGCTTGATTTTTTTTTTTATGAAATTTTATAACTTTTATCCACAATTTTGCAATACGTGATATATGCTTTATATTAATATTTAAAGAAAGAAAATCGGGATTAAGATTTTTCCAACTCATTGTATATGACAACAAATTTTGTATGAATAACAAATCCTATTTTGAACTAACATGTTAAAATGAAAATAATGAAGGTGATACCAAAAATGCAATTTCAACAAAATTGATAAATATTAATAAACTTGTCATGCTTCATTTACATCATGAAACATATCAGCATATTATTGCATATTTCAGTTTATGAAAGATAAAATTAATATATATTTTCTATGGAAAGTAATTATCTTAGAATATGGTTAAAAAAAAAAAAAAATCTGTGGAAAAGCAATTATCTTAGAATGTGGTTAAAAAAAAAAAAATGTACTTTTATTTCAATTACTAAACAATCTATTATTTAGCAGTAGATTACTAGTAACTACTATTAACTATTATTTTTAAATAGAAACATTGCCTTACTTCATTTTGAATCAATATCTCCTATATTATAAGGCTGCACTAAAACTTATACAAAAAAATACAGTTTTAAGTAAAAAATAGGTGTAAGAGTTTAAGATAAGTGGGCGTGGTTAACAAAAAGAATATAAAAAATGTTAATAAATTCAAAAACTGATTAAAGTATCGAAAAAACATTTGCAAAAGAACACTTCATGTGAAAAACACCTATCCACTTAGAAAGCGGATAGGTGTTTTTACTTGAAGTGTTATTTTGCAAATGATTTTTCGATATTTTAATTAGTTGTTTTTGTACTTATTAACATTTATTTTCTTTTTGTTAACCATGCCCACTTATCTTAAACTCTTACACCTATTTTTTATTTAAAACTATATTTTTTGTATAATTTTTAGTGCTGCCATTGGCGCCTTTTTTATACAAATATACTTTAATTAATATGTAAATAAAATATTATATATTATACTATATTATATATGTATATTATATATATATATATATACACAATATACATATATATATATACATCAGGGTATCGACAGTCGAAATTTTTCCCGTATTTTCTTTTGTGACTTTAGTTGTAAGTTTGCATGATTTATTACGTAAAAAATTATTGAATAAATATACTGGTGGAAGAATCGGGGAAACATTTTGACTGTCGACACCCTTACCTTTGCAGATAAATACATTACCATATCTGTCTTTATTTAAATTTGATTCAAATTGCACTCAAAAATTAACATTAGAATATGTGCCATACACGTATAAACAGCTCGTATGTTAAACCCAATGCAAAGTATTTTTGTATCAAACCTGTCACCTTGCTCTTGTCAAGTACAGGAAGTTGAGCTCTGAATAAATACATAATCTGCTAGTCTACAAACAATGACAATTCTATATTTCCTGCCCTTTTTAATTTTAATTTTGTTATTTTGTTATTTAAGTTACATTATATAAAATTTTTATACTTACTTTTATTTTAATATCTTTCTTTAGAAATTTACCTTAATCCGTTAGCGTTCAGCTAGAATTGAAAATTTACAATTATAGCAATAAGTACATTACTATTAACCTGTTAGCGCCCAATGTCCTCATTTGAGGACAGCTAATGAAATGGCACGTATATTTTTTGTGGTTTCTTGGAATGATTTCTGCTTTTTAGTGACAGTTTATAGCGTCACTCTAAATGATCCCTGAAAGTTTTATGTGCCTACTATTAATTATTATTTCAGAATTTGGATAGTCATTTTATGATTTTTTAATCTGTTATTAATCTGTTATCTCAAAGTTTTTCTATCTCGAAGTTTTCTCGCTTAGAGAACACTAAACCTCAATAAATGAGGATAGGCTTTAAATTTAAAACTATCAGAAGAATTGTTTAAGTTAATATATTTTACTGCTAGTTGTCTATATTAATTTAGAAATGAAATAATCAGCTAATAATATTTTGCAAAATTAATTCGGGCGTTAACTGGTTAATAATAAAACTACATATTACACAAAAATTAACTGTACTAACACCTCACTTGAAATATTTTGGATAAATAATGAATATCTTTTTCATCTGATTTTCCTTTAAATTCTGATAATGTATTTATGTTTTCTATATGCTATACAAAATGCTATTACATACAAAAGATTCGTGCCCGAACGCTACTGGGCGTGCTTTTGCATAAGTAATGTATGCACTGTTAAACTGAATTTGTTTCAAATGTTAATAACATTTAAATTTCATTTCATATATACCATTTTTCTCAAACATAACGGGATAAAATAACGGAATGCTTAAGGTGACCCATGATATTTTGTATGCAAAGCAAACTCATTGTTAGAGAAAGAACTGACAATGACAGTTAGAAACTTATTTTGTATTCAGTAGAGCAAGCCTCCATGCTACAGACCTGCTTGGTGACAGACAAAAGCTAATGTCTTGCACAATTGAATTTTTATATTATTATTTCTTTTACTTGTTTACGCTTGAGTTTGTATCTATCGAACCGAAACCTTGTGTGTAGTCGGTAAGAAGAATCATTATTTGTTAACTGAATAATTTAACGAATCGTAAGAACATCTAAACAAATGTTGATTGAAAAATGGAAGATTTATCTTATTGATACATCACATAAAGTTCATATAGCCATTCATTATCCATTCTATACCAAATGTGAGATTAAAATTCTGATTTATGCAAAGAATGCAAAATTGCTCTCGAATTATAATAGTTTACAACATTGCACCAATCGTTTTATCTTAAAGATTAGAAAAACTCATAGAGAGTAAATGATAGTCGATTTTGATCTGAGTTTTATGCATTGTGGGGAAATGTTCTGAAATCTTTCAGTTGCTAAATGTTGAATATTCTTTGAAATTCTTAACGAAAAAAGTTTTGACACATTTCTTTATAATAATAATAATGATAATAATAATAACTTGCTATAATTAACATTTACTGTCCTATAATGAACATTTAAACTTCAAGTTTGTAAGATTTTCTACGAAACATAGATCGTTGTAAAAAAAAATATGCAGATGTATATTTTTTTTAATATCTATATATAGATAACTGAAAATACATAGAATTATTTCAAAGTAGCATAAATATTCAAGATAAAGATATTTGGTTCATTTCATAATCAAAGAAACCCATTAATTTATAAATAGTAGATCAAGGCTGATTTATAATAAAAAAAATATTTCTGTATATCTATGATTTTGCACGACAGCTAAAAGCCGTGTTATTCTGCGAAGAAATTTGTTTATAAAATTGCTAATTACCTAACGCATTTTTTTTTTTTTTTAAATACCGTTTTACTATTTAAAAAAATCAGCTCCTTAGTTTTTTTCCAAATAAATATTTTTTGAAAATATTTAACCATTTCATTTTGTAGATTGAAAAAAAAAAAATAATTTTTAAAATGAAATATTAAGAATTTAAAAAGTCAATTTTTCGAGAATGGTTAAAAAAAAAAAAAAAAAAAAAAAAAAAAGATAGAAGAAATAAATAAAATAAATAAAAAGGAGAATAAAAACATAGTCGTGGATTTTCTTGACGTGGAAACGAAATCTATATATTAATAGGCAAGCATGAATTTTGTGGTACACTTTTAACATATTAACGGTAGCCTCTCCTGCCCCCCCCCCCCCGTTTCATTATTGTACCTACATTTATATAGAATTCAAAAATCTGTTGTTAAATTCAAAAGCTCATGTAACCCGTTAGTAGTCGCTAATTGGTCGATTTCCCGCCCATCCTTCAGTGTTGCCAGATTTTTTTAATCAATAGCCACCAAAAATTTTTACAAGTGGCATTTGATATATATAAAACGCGAATAAAATCGAAGAAACGTTGATCACATCACTTCTTAAAATTGTTGGTGACAGTTAAATAAAAAGTGCGCAATCTGTAATAGGTGGCGCTGTCTATAGCGACTACTAACGGGTTAAAATTATCTTGACAACTTTCACATGCAACATCCCTTGAAACTTATAAAGGGATCAAACTTTTCTATTAACAGACGTACCTGAAAATATGTTTTTAATTCACTTTAAGAGACACAAATACAGATCGAACGTTAAAAATTTGACTTCAGTATTCAGGAAACCTCAAAACGTGAAAATATACAAAAAAAAAAAAAAAAACCAAGTGATGAATATTTAGCTTTAAAAAGTAAATTATTTACCATATGGCTATTGGGAATTAATTTCAATTCCGCGGCGGCTTTCCTGGACATGGCCAAATATTATAGTAAAGCACTTTTACTAAAAAAAAAAAAAAAAAGGCTTAAATATTGGCAACCGTGTATATATTCTGAAAGTTATGTACACATCACATGGTGCACATAAATGTAACTTTATATTAATAACACGCCACAACCTGAAATACACTTTCATCAATTTTCAAGCATAGTCGCACTATAATCTAATTCTTTTGTGTAGTCCTGCAAAAAAACAGTGATTGATTTCCATACCCTATTCTACATGAAACATGTTTCTACGCATATACAAAATATATAATCGTTTCATTTGGTATAGTGCTGTCTATAGATGTTAAACTTTACTTACCTGCAATTCCCCCCATAGACGTAATGTATATGAATTCTCTTGGGTGTCGCTGTACACGAACCAATTGCTTCATCTCAACGAAAAGTTTAGTGTTGTATCCCTATATGATATACATTTGGAATACAAAGTTTGGAATTTCTGCTGCTATTTGTTCTTGATGTATGCCGATAACACACAGACACACACAGACCAACCGCAAAAACAGGATTTTCGTATTCATGGGACCTCAAAACATGTAAATATAACAAAAAGTCACTTCCGAAAATTTGACCCAAAAACAATGCTTTCTCTACCACATATACAGGTAAGAAAAATTAAAAAGGATATTTTATGAAAATTCTAATTATTTTTTCTAACATTTTTAAGATCGAATTTCTCTTTTCTGTCTTCTTCTTTTTTTTTTTTTTTTTGTAATTTACGCCAGTTTTAATTTGAAGACATATTTTTAAGTAAAAACATAATGCCTTAAAATTAACTAAAATGGGCTACTTACTTCAAAAAAAAAAAGTGGATTAATAATTACGAAAGCGGAGTGATAACGTCACTGATCGTCCGCTGGCCAAGCAAAAGATTTCCTATGTTCCGTCCATTGGATTTTTTTTTTTTTTTTTTTTTTAATAAACCTTAAGGAAAATTAATTCCCGAGTTTAATCCCCATATCTGGGTATAGTTAAGTTACTGTCTGCGTGTGTTAGATTCAGTTATTTTTTCTGTAAAAATCATAAAATTTTAACTTTAAATTTCTACTCTCTAAAAAAACTCTCTAAACTCTAGAAAATTAAAATGGCAGATTTCCATTTTCGAATATAAAAATAAACATTTCATTTCAAATGAATGAGATTCATTTCAAAGGAATAGATTTGATGGCTGCCGTCCTTGACGGAAAGATAAATAGATAAATAATAAAAGATCGCCAAATTATCTAGCGACATATTTAATTCCTTTCAAAAATCATGGTTATCTTAATAATGTATATTAAGAGAGCAATCAATAATATGAAACAATATTTTGTACAATATATATGTATTACGAAAATATACATCTGGCATGTATGTTTTTGTATTACGTTTTTGATCGCCAAATACCAAAACGTGAAGGACGAACAGATATCAAATCTATGACCATTTTGTTTCAAGAGTTTTGAAATTTAAAATTAAAATTTTGTCAGTTTGACAGCAAAATAACTTAATCTAACATATGTGCACGATAACTAATTTGTAATTAAACCCAAATATAGGTATTAAAATCGGGAAATAATTTTCCTCAATTTTTAATATTTTTTTTTTACAAAAAACATAGGAAACATAGGAAATCTTTTACTTGACCCCCAACGACGGTCAGTGACGTCACACTTCGCTTGCGTATATCTTCTACATATATAAGAAGAAAGTTTAACATTTTGGAAAAACTTTTGATTTCCGGGTTTTGAAGAATTTACACATTTTTAGATTTCCTTGCATTTCAATTAACTGAAATTGACTACTTATTTTTAAAAAAGTGAATTTATCATTCTATCCTCTGCATATATAAGAAGAAAGTATAAGATTCTGAAAAATTTTAGATTTTCGGTTTTCGATGAAGTTACACTTTTTGAGATTTCCTGGACTCAATTCGACCATTTTTAGAAAATATCTGTTTGATTGAGTTCGAACACAGTATTTTATTAACCAATGGACTTAATTTAACCGAACTTGATATTCGGTTGCACCTTGGTTTGAACTGGTGCTGATTAGCTTTGGGACTGTATCACCGAACAGGGGGCACTTCCACGTTGCGATTCCCTCTCATTTCTGGAAAAGCTCAGAATCTACAGTATACCAAACTTAGAGAAATATATTAAGTAAAACTCTGTTGATTCATTTTGAATGCATATCGACAAACAGCTAGTGCAGCTGTGTTGCAATTTAATTCCGTTTCCGAGAAGGCAATTACTTTGCTTTGCAAGAAAGTGGACGAGATTAGTTTCCATAAATACGCTAAGTAATGAGTAATTTTGTATATAAATTTTTCCATAGAATAAGATGAGCTTATTCTATCTTCAAAGATAGGTAGTGGTACTCTATCCCTTTTTTTAATGCTTCATTTATGTCATTTTTATTAATATTGGGGAAAATAAAATATTTCGTGGAATTATTTATTTATTTATATTTTATTTTGTTTTTCAACGAAAGGTAGATCTAGAAACTTAAAATAAAGTGTTGTTATTACAAAAAGTTTTATTCATTTTCTCCGAGGAAATTAAATCAATACTTATTTTAAGATGACTTAATCATTTCCTCAATTTTTCTGTGACTCACTTCATGCAATGATTTCCGTTTGTGGTTCATTTGATAGTGGGATTGAATTATACAGTACTTATTTGTTTTTGCTGTTTTGTTGAAAATCTACATACGATAATAGCAAAACTATTTTCTGAAGAAAGTTATTTTCAAGAAACGCTTGAAAAGACTTTGTTATTTTAACACTTGCATATGTACATTTATCATTTTTTGGCCTTAAGATCTTATTCAAAGCGTTTTTTTTTATATAAAGATTGTTATTTCCAAGTATTTTTTGTATTTTTTATGTTTATTGCTATTCCCAATTTATTATTATTATAATATAAGAGATTATTAGTATGACAGGACAATTTTAAATTGTCGCCCTTTGTTGTATTACACCTTGAATAAACGTGCAAACATTTTTTTTTTTTTTTTAACAGTGTTGCAAGATTTGGGGAATATTCTGTTCAACTATCACACATAATTTTGAGTAGTGATATTTGATATATACGATAGACGATGAATCTTCGAAATGATTAGGCAATCATTACAATTAAAATTTAGTGGTAGATCTTAGGGGAAAAATAAGTCTTCAATTCTGTCAACACTCATATATATGTATAAAACTGAAAATTTCTCATTATATCCGGCTATATATTATATTTTATCAAAAATTGGTACACTTATTAATAAAAACAAAATCTAGCTAACCCTATACTTTTCAGTTCAGTCGGAAAATTGATTCAAAAAACATTAAGTAAAAATCTCATTTTAACTTTAAAATTATTTAAAAGAAAGAAACAAATTTAAGGCAAAAATAAATAAATGAATACATTTCTTTTTAAGTCAAAAAAAAAAAAAAAAAAAAAAAAAAAAACGGGCAAACATAAATATTTTTTTGAAATTCAATATTTAAAATACATTTGAGGAAATCCGTGCTAAAGAAATAGAACAGCTTCAGTATAGAACCCATTTTGCGAAATTTGAAATTTGGCACCGAATTAGCTTGGACGTTTGTCGCCAAGGTCCTTACTTACGCTATTTTGATAGCCATTTTAATTCATCGACGAAACGACAATAAAAATGAAAGCCTCCAAGGGCCACCTAAAGTTTAAAGCTATACTAAAATAATTTTAAGAAATAAATATAGTAGTCGATGCTAGAGAATAAAATACAGTTACTGCATGCCTTTATATGGAAGAACAGATTAAAAAATGGCTTGTCGTACAAAACTAAATTCTATTTACAAAGAATGTAAGCAGAAATTTATTATTATTTTAATGTTGATTTTCTTTAATAAAATTGTATGGAATAAATTGCACCGACATTTGTGTAATCGTAAACGGAAAGTCGTACAGGCCAGGTTATCCGTTCGTAATTTCTATAGTTTTCTTTGAAATATGTAAACTGCTAGGATTTCCAAGAACCTCAGATTCATTCTTGTCCCTTCCTCATAGAATCCTATGGGTATTCTAGTGTTTCGTATTTTTAGGATATCTGATTCAAAAATGAAATCTTTCAAATTCTGTTTTTAGAATATTTCTCTTTAAACATGTCGCCTTTTATCTTTTATCTTTTTTAATAATTTTAAATATTTCTTTTAAAGATTGAAAATTATAGTCCTAAGTTAGCTCATAACAATAAAATATTTAAATTTAAAAAAAAAAATTAATTAATTAATAATATCACTAAACTAAGTGGCGACATGTTCAAAGAGTGCAATTTAAAAAACAGAATTCGAAAAATTTCATTTTTAAATCGGATATCCATATAAAGGAAAACAACGTAAGTCCAATAGGAAAATGTGGGAAGGAAGAAAAGGTGAATATGTGTGATGTGCAACCGTAAGTCCGTAGTGAAGAAAAACGACCTTTAGTCAAACATCAGTATCTTAGTAAATTTTTATTCTTTTTTGAATTTCCTATACATTTAATAAAATTTTAAATTTCTCCTCATATCTGCCTCACTAAATAGTGTTTAAAAGTGAATTGTTTTTTTTATTAATCATCGTTAATTTAGGTAACGATAGGTGTATGTATTATCAACTGGAAAAACTAACTTTCAAATAAATTTAATAAAACTGTATTAGAATTTTAAAAACTATCGGAAAATTCAATAGTAATTATTATGTGAGTATTGTTTGTATAAAACACATGAAATCAACATGAACAGTCATAATTATTAATTTTTCATTTAATTACTAAAATTTTGGTTTGATTATTGAAATTTAATGATTGGTAATATATATTTATACACACACACACACATATATATATATATATATATATATATAATACCAATCATTAAATTAAATAAATATTTAATTATTAATAATATTAATATTAATAATTATAATAATATTAATAATTATTAATAAATAAAAAGTAAATAAATCTTTACGTCTTAATAAAATAAAAAGTGGTCACAAACAAAACTTAAAATAAACTTATTCATAACAATTATTTATTTATTTCAAATAAATAATTTGTTACTTATTTCCAATCCGGGTTGCACATTATTTTAAATTAAGCAGTAATATTCTTTCGTAAAATAATGATTGATTTAAAAAAATCTGGTGTGAAACAACCACACGACTTCCATTACCCACTATTACACATATTATATGCACTTTTTTGGAGATAATATGATCAAAAGACATAAAATTGACCTAACAAATTAGACACCAAACAATTTTCTTCTAAGCGTAAACTGATACATGTGTAAAGACATATGAAACAGAGTTTAACATAGTAAGTAAAAAAGAAAAAAAATTGGTAGAGCCGTTTTTTGAAACATCTATTTCCAAGATCTAAAACTGACCAAATTTAATCAGGATGACTGTTAATTTCCCTGTACTTACGGGGTAATATATGAGAAAGAATATCCAAAAGAGGTTTATGCAGCAATTTTCAAGAAGATCGTGAGTCATTTTTGAGGTACCGACTTTTGCCAAAATTGGCATACTCTGTTGACCAGAAAACGACAATTACATACGAAAATATATTTAAAAGGGAATTAATATGTCAAGTTTGAAAGAAAAAAAAAACCTCTTACGTTTGATTTTAAAGGAACGCACTTGCGAGATCTGAAACTGAGCAAGACGACTGTCAATTTTCATGAACTAATCAACTGATTCAGAGAAAAGACCTCTAATAAATTGTTTATATAACAACTTTGCAGAAAATCGTTAGAGCCGTTTATGAGATAGGGAATTACGGTCCCACTTCCCGTTTTCCAATTTTTACCGAAAGTTGGAAAAATATTTGTATACCAGCCCTGTATTAATTCTCTAGTTCCCTCGTCCTATATTTATTAGGTATGGAAATGTGATAGAAGATTACCCACACATCACATGTAGAGATACACACACGCACTGAACAATTACCGAAAACTATTTTTTTGGACTCGAGAGATTTAAAAACATGCAAATCAGATAAAAACTTGATATCAAATTTTTTACCGTAAACAATACGGTATCTACGATAGCGGGGTAGTGGAAGTAAAAAAAAAAGTACTATTTTGTTCGCCATTTAACCCTTTCATTCCCCGTGATGCCAGTTGGAATCATAACATTTCAGATTTTCTTTCTTACCATCTAACACTCCCACTGATTCAGAAAGAACAATGTTAAAATCTATATACATTTTCCCACCGAAAAAAATATATTTAGATGATTTCACTTTTCTTGTTGATAAATGAAAATATATTTTATTCTATTCTGATAATAATATCGGAATCAGTTTCCTGTTTGGGGCAATTTAAGTAAATTAACTGATTGAAATATTTTTTATTTTATTTTATTTTTTAATGTTTATAATTTGTATTTCTTCCAAAATATTAATATTTTTATTTATAGAAAAGTTGTTATTTTTAAATGGCATCAGTGGTTATATTAAACATAAATAAACACCTCTCAGTTGCTTTGTTAGCTATCTTAATTCGTACTCCGTAATTACTCCTATTTAAAAATATATGTATATATATTACTTTTGAAATAAATTTATGACTAAATATAAGATTTATTGTTTCATGGCTGGAAATTGGGAAGGAAAGGGTTAAGTAATTATTTTCATTTTTTATTACTAAAAGTTTGAATTGGATAGGTCCTATAGACAATCATAAAGAAAATTATAATAAACATAAATTCAATATTGTGTTATAAAGACTAATTTCAGTTTGAAATTTTATGAAAGACAAAAAACGCACTTTAACTGATTAATTTTCAAGCAAATGCGTACATTTGCATAATCTTTGTCGCATTTCTTTAAAAGTAACAACTTTAAAAAAGCTTTTCGTCATGCTTTCTTAGTTCTTTCAAGGCTGTAGTGTCGCATCTTTTTGTAGTTAAAATTATTTCTATTGTTAACAAGAGCTCATTATCATGCTTCATAATCAGAGGTTGGAACGAAAACGTTTTAAAATAGCTGGCCTTTTACGGTTATAATCTCAACTGTACTTTTATTAGAACAGCTATTTATTAATAGCTGTTGGTGATTAGTTGATTGTTAAATTTCATTTCGAAATCATTATCATAATTAATGCAAACAACAATAGCAAAAAGAATATTTTAACTAACTTAACAACAATTTTATTATTAGCTCATTTTGAAATATAAATAATTTGTAGTATATTAAGAAAATAGTAATGGTTGCTTTTCAAGCTAATATTATTCAAAATGATGATTTTGTATATTTGCGTGCAAGGTTTTATAAAGATGTTCGGGAAAGATTTTAACATCTTGTACAGTAAAAATAATAAGGTGTAGTACTCACACTTCTTTCTCTAAGCTTGCATTTTAATTGACGAAATTTAATTAGCAATACAACATTTGTATTCAAACCTTATTGTGCAGGGGAAAGGTATTAAATTGATAGTTTTCTGAACATGGTATATTTAAAAAAATCATTTCTATCAATTACATACATTAAATATTGGTGTAACCGGCTAATTTCGAACAACCCTATGCATTATCTATAAATTGTATATGCACCATATAGTGTACGAGAAAATACGTAACATAAATTCACTTCCAGCAATTTTCAATTATACCTCTATTGTAACCTTTTTCTTTATTGTGTGGTTATATAAACGGATAATGAGTGCTTTCCATATCATATTATATAGGAAATATATTTTTGTGGCTATAAAAAATTCATTTTGATTTCATTATGTTTAGTGCATTCTTAAGATATCAAAATGTATGACTGAGAAATTTCGCATATATTCCAGAATGTATTCGAATTCTTTTGTGTGTTTTACTTACCTGAACTATGAAAAAGTTTTCAAGTAATATCAGTAATATCATCATATGATGTAGATTTGGAATACAGAGTTTAGACAGACGCACATAGGTACTGCACACGTAGACCAACTGCTAAAATTCTGATTTTTCGGATCTAGGATAAAGAGTGCACGAGTTTCCTTTTCAAGACAGAACTGTCACACCAGTATATTTTACCAATAATTTCTATCATATCTGTTCAGTAATTTATTGCGATTGAGTATGATAGAAATTATTGATATCAGTATAGTGTCAGTGCTCCGTCTTGAAACGCAAGCTATTTCAACCCTAACTAGGATATCTAATACAAATATAGCAATATTTTAGAAAATTTGAAATGTTAGTACAGATGGATAAGAGAAATTGTACTTAAATTCTCTATACTATATAAAATAAAAATATATGTGCTATCAGCGAAGGTTTCAAAATTAGTTTTGCTTATAATTAAAATTTCGTTTGTTAAATTTAAAAGAAAGTATTTGCTGTTATTAATATTATTATAGATATAAATTCGAAGTTTTTTTTTTTTTTTTTTTTTTTTTTTTTTCGTTTTGTTTTTCTTCTCCTTCTTTTTATTTACAGTTCTCGAACTAAGTTTGCGTAATTTTGGAAGCAGTTCGCATAATCTTATAGAAATATTCTTAGATTTATAATTTAAAATAAATATCATTGGAATATAGGTATTTTTCCTGAGAATTAAAATAAGTAAAATTGTTTATTTATTTATTTATTTATTTATTTTTTATGTTTACGTTTGCTTCAGTAATGATTTTTAGCATAACAAAACATTTAAGAACTACGTCAGATTTAGCTTTTTCTACTTACCGATACGAGATATTTCGTTTACAGCGATGAATTTAATGATAATACATGTTAAGATACTACAAATAAACATCCAATTTTGTAATTAATATTATTCGAAATGGTAATTTTGCAGATTTGTGTGAAACATTTTTTAAAAATGGCTGAACAAAAAATCACCTTTTGTATAGGAAAAAAGAAAAAATCTGGTGACACTCGTACTACTTTCTCTTAACGCGCATTTTAATAGAAGAAATTTTGTTTACAGTCTCACATTCTTATAAACCTTGCGGGTAAAAAAAACTAAATAATAAAAATAAAAAAAAAATCTTGAACATTAAAATGTTTTTATCCATTCCATCGAATTTAAAAAAATTCCAAAGACTGGATACACAATAAATCTTAATTTCCACAAACTTTTAATTATTTCGTCTGGTAGATAAAAAATAACAATTGTTCTATTTTTGTTTGACACACATACATACAGTGTCTATTTTAATAAACATATCTGTGCAAATTGATTACTATCTCAGAAGTTAGAAAGGGTGTTGATGTTGGAGTTAAGGCCAAATGATTGCGCTGGGAAGTTAGAAAGAAAAACCAGTTTCTCTGTTCATAACTTTCCCATGACAATTTAGTAATGCTTACATCACATCAATAATTGTAATAAATAAATATATAATAATAATAAGTTTATAAAACTCTTCTCGAATTTTGATTATACATAATTACGACCGAAAATACCGAATTCACTTGTGCATATTGTATATATATATATATTTATATATAAACAAAATGATCAAAACCGGATAAAAAAATAATCCCAAAACACATGAGGGCCTTCATCAGGGGAGCTCCCCCATGTAGGGAAAGGAATATGAGAAGTTTCTGATGAAACGCTGGTATTAACCAAAAAACACGTTTCTAGCCCCCAACTTCTCACAGATAGAAGCACGACCATACAGCAAACGAATTTCAATTAATACATAGCATAAAAAGCAATTAAATTCAGAAATAAAGCGCAAAATATAATACATCAAATATAAAATTCAAGAGATATAATACATCAAATATAAAATACAAGAAATTAAATAAAACAAGAATATATAAATACATACGTGGACAAACTGGAATAGTCAGAAAATGGAAAATTGAAAACCACCCCCCGAAACGTGTTTTTTGGTTAATACCAGCGTTTCGTCAGAAACTTCTCATATTCCTTTCCCTACATGGGGGAGCTCCCCTGATGAAGGCCGTCATGTGTTTTGGGATTAAATTTTCATCCGGTTTTAATTATTTTGTTTATTTATTATAGTTTTATATTTCCTTTTGCTGCTTTTGACATTGGTTTATAAAAGCTTTGTTCTAGTTCTATTTATTTAATAATTCAGGTTTTACTCCCTCCTATATTTAAATTTTATCTTATATATACATATATAAGCAAGTATATTATTGCATTTACAGGAATTCTTTATCGTCGTTTTCTTTTTTATAATTTGAAAACTAAATTATGAATTTCCAAAAAAATTCATTTAGTTGGATAGTATCTATTTATGATTTTCTTTGGCTACTAAGCTGAAGCTAATCCTTTAGTTACGTAAAATGACAGTAAAAATGATGTATGTGAAATTTAATCTAGTGCTTTGTAAAATTAAGTATAAAGAATTCCAAGTATTTAGAGCATTAAGAAGTTTTAGATTAATTCAAAATCTATTACCCACTCAAATTTGTTTTAAACTAACTTGTTAAATAATTTTACTTATAAAAATTAATTTCTATATTCCTAAAGAATTTAAGTTATAAAATAAATTTCAATATTGCTAAAAAAAAATTATATTTAAATTATTATAGCTTATTAAAATTAAAGTTTAGAAAGTTAGAAAAATTGTTTTCAAATTTCATAAAGCTTATTAAATTAAATGTTTAAAATATCTAAATGCGTTAACTGCCCCGGGCGAATATACACGTCTTTCCTTTGTATTGCGCTGCTACCAGTGAAACTAATATAGTCTCACGGATTTGGAATGCGATACAATGACCTTGAATGTGACCTCGATAGTATTTTCAGGGGTGGGGGAGGAATCTGAAAGGGAATGTTTCTGAAAGAGTGAAAGCATAACTACGCGCTCTTGTGTGAAAAATGGTGGCACAGAGAAGCGAATCTCGTGAGTTTTCTCGGAAGGTAAGGGGTTAATACATGGTTGTGTAACGCTTTGTAAGCATTAAATAATTTTTAAGAAAGAAAGATATTGCATATTTCTAAAAGACATCATCTCGAAATATCTTGTGAAAAATAGAATTTGTGAAATTCATTTTAGAACATTTAAATAACCTTTTATTGCAAATCGTAAACATTGATACATGCGCAGATCGAATACTTTTGTTTGTAATTAAATGATTCTCTTAAATGATTACTAAATAAAAATTAGTTAATATTAGTAATAATTAGTAAATAAAATTGGTTAAATGTATATCTGAGTGATAAACGTAATCTAAACGTTTCATTGCCTTTAGATATGTGACTTAAAATATATAAAATTTTTATTAAAATCACAATCAACTGATTGGAAGAAAATCATATTTAATGAAATTTTATTTTTCCGACTGAGTGAAAATAATGCCTGGACCGAGAGTCTGTCGAGCTGTCTATCGAGCTATCTAAATGATAGACCAGATGTTTCTGCCTAAAGGTTGTCTGAGTGAGTAATGCTGACCGCTTGTCGGCCTGGATAGCTCAATTGGTAGAGCCTTGACCTTGTAAGTCAAAGATCCGGGGTTCGACTCCCGGTCCAGGCATTGTTTTCACTCAGTCGGAAAAATAAAATTTCATTAAAATATATAATCACTGTCGAAAAGTCACATTAAATTTTATTTCAGTTTAGATTTTCTCTTATATCTCTTTTAATTGTATATGTCATTTAAAATATTTATCAACAGATTTTACCTATATCATTTTTTTTTTTTTTTTTTTTTTTTTAAAGTTACTTAATCTTATTCAATAAGCATTAAGTTAGCAATTACTAAAGCCAAAAAACCGTTCTCGAAACTTCTGTACGCGAGTTAAAATTTGAGAAAAAAAAAATCTAAAATTAAACGCGGTTTTTTTCTTATGTGTATTTAGAAAATGAACATAGGAAATATTTTTCTGAAAGCAAATATATCACCTCAATCACGCACCACAACGCACACAATCCAGTTTTCACTTAATGACGCTAATGTATCTCGTCTATTAAAACTGTGTAACACCAGAATCTTGTGACAAAACTAATGTTTAAAAGTTAGTAATTCAATAATGGCAGCAAAGTTTACAGAAGAATAAGCTTTGCAATTTATAGACAGTGAATGACCCTTTTTCAAAGCAACTTCTAAAACTATATCGGGTCTGCTAGTGATGCATCACTAATGTTCTTTGCAGGTTTTAAATTTATATCCTCTCTCCTCTTCTTTTAAGGAGAAATCCCTATTCTATAGCACACTCAACTAAACAGAAGATATCGACTTTTGATTTTTGATTTTTTTCTTTCGTGCTGCCAGAGAATAATATATCTTAAAATAGCATGAAGCAAAAGTATGAACTAAAATAGATAATGTTCTTTCAAAAATGGTCTTTAACCTTGCGAATTTTTAACATTGTTTGGGAAATATTAATTCCGTATAAACATTCTTGATTAATGTGAATCCCTGTAATTTATTGTTTACTTTCCTTTAATAATGAAATAACGATGGTATATACATAATAATAAAAATTTGTTGTCTGGAATAGAAAGAGATCTTTCATAACAATATAAACCCCCACATACGTTGTGGGTGCTCGAAAAGTGTTGAATTTGACGTTTATTTTACATAAATGTTTATATTAGATGTGCATAAGAAATTCCAAACATATAGAAAAAATATACAAAATTTTATAAATTCGATTAAAAAAGAATATGCTGAAATTCTGTTTGTAATTTCATTAGTGTATGAGCAAATTTTATTCACTAGCTTTTTTTTTTTTTTTTTTTTTTTTTTTGTGAGATCCTTTTTTACCATAAAAAAAAAAAAAGACGTTTATTTGAACGGCAGTTTTCTGTCCATATACGCTTAACCGTATTTTTAGATAACGGTTATTTAACCATATTTCGATTTTATGGGTAGGAGACCGTAAAATAAATCATATAAATCAAAATTATACTGTAAATATAACACAAGATATAAAAAGAGATTGAAAACAAGAGATTGAAAAAAAAATAATCTCTAACATAAAATTAAGTTAAGACAATTGGAATCTGGTGAATATCGGATCAAGGAGCGAAGACAAGTAAGGAATGGAGCTCTTGTTACGAAGGAGCTGCAAGTCACTATAACTATTGTACAGTCACCCAAAAAAAAAAACGCCACCCCCCACCTAATTTTGCCGTAAATTATCGTAGAAACATGCGACTGGTACCAATCAGTTTGTAATAACGTCTAGTTTATAATGTTATAGTTAGATTTTACTTAGGGGGTCGTCTACATATTAAAACTGACATCAACTTCATTTTTTTCAATAATAACCCCCATTTTTTATAATTTATTTGAATTCTTTGGATCAAATCATCACGGAAAATGGTATAGTTTATATATTTCGCTCAATTTTTCATAGAGTTATAAGCTGTCAAAGTTTGGGGGTGCTAATGTTAAATGAATGTGACAAACATTAAATCATATCTTCCGAAATAATTATGATATTTAAATTCTGTTTTTTTTATTCGTTAGAATGAAGTAACCCAAACATATTCCATGCAAATTTTTGCTAAAAAAACAATTTTTGAATTATGAAAATTATTAATAAATTCATATTTGAAAAAATTATGAATTATGACCTATGTTAATTTTTGCACGAATAGAACGGGCATCATCAAAAACATAGGTTTCCAAATTTACAGCTCGTTCCTAACATTATTTTTTGAGTTACAGTGATATTTCACTTTTTATTCCTGTTAGGGGGCCGTCACTTGTTATAATCTGTATCCTCTATAAGTAAATGTTTGTATATAATTTGACGGAAAACTATTTTAATTTACCTTTATGTTATTTTTATTGTTTCCTAAGCAATATTTCGATGTTTATTATACAAATTGGCATATTTTTGTAAAGTTATCACAATGTAGGCGAGGGATTGTGAAAGAATTTCAAAAGAAAAGAAGCCCCGCCTCTGATTCGCTGAAACACTATTTAAAAAAAAAGACAAATTTGCATATTCCTATTTGACTCTATATCTGACGCTGGTATGCATAAATCACAATGGTATTTACTACATCGATTATTGAAGACAAAACTTAAATGATTTAATTACAAATATGCAAAATTATTTTGCTTTATATTATAAAGTTTTAGAAAATTTGTGAAAAGGCGTGGCTATTTACATTAAGCCTTGATATGGAAGCTGTGTTGCTGTTTTTCGATGCTGCGAAATTTACAAAATATATTTGTGTTAATATACTATACAGATAGAAGAATAATTATATAATATCAACAAATTTCTTTAATCAATATGTTTATATACATTACTGTTTGGAAATATTTATATATGAATATTGTATTTATTTTTAATGAGAGATATAAACACAAAATACTAAAAAAAAAAGAAGAAAATGTGTTATAAATTTGTATAAATCAAGCAAAATATATATGCATACTTGCCAACCTAACCCGTAACATTGTTAGTTCCCGCCCCTGTGTGTACACAATTTAATTTTTAGAGTAATTAACTTCAAATACATTTACGATTAACTCATTGAGCTTATGGAAATCCCATTCAGGCCACACGTGCTGCTTAGAAGCGTGTTATGTTTATCGAGTTTCAATAAACCCCATTAGGCCTTAACGATATAATCCTATAAAAATCCTATTAAAAAAATAAAAAAAAAACATGAAGTAAATTTTAAATAAATTGTCAGTAATTACTTAAAACTATGTAAGTTCTGTAGTTTTATATCATATTTTACACTGCCGGCTGACTTAGCCTAAATGGAAAGATGAGTGTCAGCCACCGATGGCTGACACGGCTCTAAAAAGACTGATGTGAAAAAAATGTACGGAAAGGGGCGGGACCAGTAATTTTCCGGGATAGGTTGACAAGAATGTATATACATAGAGCAATGCCAGAAAATGTTCTTTATTTTTCATGAACCAGATGAATGGTATTTTTTTTTCTGAATAGTCTATGTATTAAATATAATGCTGCTTTAAATACCCTTTAAATGAAAAGTTTTATTACATAAAGTAATTTTATGGCACTCTACAGCTCCCAAATGACACACAATACAAAACCCCGCCTTTTTCCAGTGTTTAAAGGGTATTAACGTTTAATATGCTTTATATTCGTTTTGATCTTTCTTTCTCCTCCTTTTCTTCTTCTTTTTTCCTTAAAAAAAAAAAAAAAAAAAGAGTTATGTAACATTTTGACCTTTTCAAGTGAAGATTTAGATTAAGGGTAGTCAGCCTTTCTACACCCACCGTCCACTTCGGTATCTGTGTTAAAGTGTAGAATTTTAGAACATCCCATTAAGTAGTAGGATTTATTATTTTACATATTAATTTGTTACACATTATAAAATATAAAAGCAAAAGAATATCGTGGAGATTTATGTAAAAGTTTTTAATAATGTCATGAAAAAAAAATAATAATTAATTAAAAAAATAAATAAATAAAAATAAAAAAATCTGTTTTAATATTTTAAAAAAGTCAATTAAAGAAAATGAAAGTACTGCAGTATCAGAACAAACTCCCATTGTCACTGTGAAACGGCCGTGGGAACCAGGTTGAGTGCCGCCTTTTCAGACAATTATACGGCAGCTTGAGTTAAAATAATTTTGAATTTTCAAACAAATTTAAAACCATTCATCTTTTTTTTTTTTTTTTTTTTTTATTTTGATAGATATTTTAATATCTATTCAAGCTATTTAATTTTCTTCGTATGAAGTGAACTATCTGATGTTTAATCAATAGAAACCAATAAAAATCTTTTAATTCTTAAACTAACTCAGAAAGTTCTGTGAATTAGTCATTTTTTTTATTTTATAATTAACATTTCTGAAATTTTTTTCGGTGTGAAACTTAATAAATAATGTATACTGGGTGGTAGATCGTGATTTATATTTTCTAAATGTATAGACGGACCCCTAATACATTTTCACGTGTAACTCTATTTAAAATTGATTTAAGGTATATAAATAGGTATGTTTTTCGAACCGCCTTGATCTCAGAAATCTGAATATGAAGTCAAAAATAAGGGTTGCCATTGAAGGAAATGAAGTTAATGCCAGTTTTAATATGTAGACGACCCCTTAGGCAAAATTTAACTATACCGTTATAAACTAGACGTTATTACAAATCGATCGGTACCAGTCAAATGTTTCTACGATAATTTACGGCGAAATTAGGTGGGGGGTGGCGTTTTTTTTTTTTTTTGGTGACTGTACATAGAAACAAAGGTGCTGCAAGTAAAAGCTGGAACTAGTGTAGGATTAGGATCTGCTGCAAGTAGATACTGTAAATATTGTAGAATCATCAAAGTTACCAAGGTATTGTAAGTAGAAATTGGGACTATTTAAGATCAGGAGGTACTGCACTTAGAGGCTGGAACTATTGTAAGATCAGGAGGTGTTGCACTTAGAGGCTGGAACTATTGTAGAATCAGGAGGTGCTGCAATTAGGGCAGAAGAGAAAGAATTTTCTTTGATTCTACAATAGTTCCAACTTCTAACTTCAGCACCTCCTGATTCTACAATAGTTCCAGCCTCTAAGTGCAGCACCTCCTGATCCTACAATAGTTCCAGCCTCTAAGTGCAGCACCTCCACATTCTACAATAGTTCCAACTTCTACTTGTAACACCTTGGTAACTTGATTATACTACTATAGTTACAGTTTCTACACTTGTTCAAGCTTTTACTTGCAGAACCTTTGTTTCTACAGTAGTTACAGTGACTTGCAGCTCCTTAGTAACTACAAGAGTTCCACTACTTACTTGTCTTCGTCCTGGAATCCAATCTTCACCACTTACCTAGTTTGGACTTTCTGCTATTATTTGTTTTTGAGATATGCTGGTAACAGACAGACAGACACACACACAGACACACACACAGACCAACTGTTAAAAACATGCAGGGGACCTCAAAACGTGTAAACGTAACAAAAACTTAATTTCGAAAAATTGACCCAAAAGCAATACTTTCTTTAACTTATGGGTAGGAGAGAGTAATAAATTCTAAATTTCTAGTAGACAGGAGAATGGTCCCTAATGAAATGACAACAATATGAGGGTGTGGTACCCCCTTCAAAAAGTCAAATAAAACTGCTCCTAAACTTGTTTCAGATTATTTTAAAAATTGGTTGAACTTTCTTATCTTACCTTATCGATCTTACGCCTTAATCTCCAACCAGTCTTTATAAAATTTAAATAAATGGATAAGAGAAAGTCGTGTGATTGACACACTAGATCATTTTATTTATTTTTATGTATTTCCACAAATTCGAAATAACAAACTTTCACTGTAATAGAATCTATAATCTATGTATTACTATTAATACATGTAATTCATATTTACCCTAGTGCTATTTTTAGTGCAAAATACTTAAAACATATTGTTCATTTACAATAAAGCAAAATCGAAGGAGAAAAATTAAAATTAACTAACAGGGAAAAAATTTTAAATTGTCAAAAAAAAAAAAAAAAAAAAAAAAAAAATTAAATTTTATTTCGTTAAATTAAATAGTTTTCGAGAAATTTCAATATAATTAATATCGTTATATTTCAATGCATATATATGTATGCAATTTTTCATAATTCTAAGACACAAATTAAAAGAAAAAATCTGGAGTAACTCCACTCGATTTTCCAAATATTGAGTAGTTAACAGTTTTGTAGATAAAGTAAGAGGAGTTGTTTTCTTAAAAAAAACAGAAAATTATAATAATAGGGTGTTTCAGTATATTTCTCCAAAAAGTACACGATGTTTAATTTAAAGTTATTGTACTTTGAGCCCAAAGATCATAATGAAAAAGAATTTTTCGTTCTGTCCCTGTTAAAACCTATAAACCTAACCTATAAGGCTAGATTCACCAAAATGCTTATAGTTAGTGCAACAGTGGCTTATAATATTTATATAAATTTTCACCTCTATCGGATAAGGCATTTAGCCGCTATCCCACGTTAAAGTTTGAGCCCATATGCCACAATGATAATGAAATTTGCATTGTGTCGCTGGAGAAAGAACCATAGGTGCTAGATTCTCTAAAGTTCTTAAAGTTCGTGAAACAGCAACCTCAACATGTATATAAATTTTCAGTTCATGTCAATAAGGCGTTTAGTCGCTGTTGCATTTTAAATAATTTTAGCCTATAGGTCTTAATGAGGAACAATTTTTATTTGTGTCCCTTTAAAACCCTGTAAGTGCTAGAATCACCAAAATCTGTACAGTTTGTGTGATGGTGACCTAAAACATGTACATAACTTTTCAACTAAAACGGACAAGGCATTTAGATGCTATCGTAATTTAAATAATTTCACACCATAGGCCATAATGATACAGAATTATTTCTTGTGTCCGTCACTTGTGTTCTCCCCCTTGTTATCATTTGTGTAAAAAACAAGTGAAACTATACACAATTATTGAATATCTACATGGAAATAATAAACTCCCATAAACTGCAATGCGTCAAAATTCTTTCGCACGTTCCTACAAATTAATCGCACATTATACATTTCCAAAAGAGGATATTCTGTAGTAAATTACTTGGGCATATATTAATTTTCTTTTGAGACAGATTAACATCATCAAAGTGAATATCAATAATTCTCTATTGCAGCTAATTTAGTGGGGTATCATTTATTATTTTTCGAACATACATATGCAAGGAAAGTTTTTTAATCATGGCAAAAATTCGAATTTGAGATTTTGGTGTTTCTATACGTTTTCAGGACTTCAGGACCCTGAGTTTGCTTGTGGTATTTTTTAACTGTGATGCATGTATGTAGGGACACAAAGAAAAATTATCTATAATTGTGGCCTATGGGTTCAAAATATTTAAGTGCGATAGCGGATAGCGTTTAAACGCCTAATTCGAATCAACCGAAAATTTATATACATTTTATAGATCACCGTCATACGAACTGTATGAAGTTTGGAGAATCTAGCACTTATAGTTTTTTTACAGGGGCGCAACAATTTTTTTTTTTTTATCATTATGACTTATTGGCTTAAATTATTTAAAGTGCAAATAGCGTCTAAACCTCTTATTTGAATGAACTAAAAATTGATATACATATCATAAATCACCGTCACACGAACTGTATGAAGTTTGGAGAATCTAACACTTAAATTTTTATTTTTAGAGGAACACAACAAAAAATTCCTTATCATAAGGACTTATTGGCTTAAATTATATGAAATGCGATACCGTCTAAACATCTTATTCGAATGAACTAAAAATTGATATATATATATTATAGATCACCATCACACGAACTGTATGAAGTTTGGAGAATCTAACACTTATAGTTTTTTTTTTACAGGGAAGCAACAAACAATTCTTTATCATTATGGATTATTGGCTTAAATTATTTAAAGTGTGATAGCGTCTAAATGCTTTATTGGATTGAGCTGAAAATTTATATACACGTTATAGGTCAGTGTTGCACGAATTGTATAGATTTTTGGTGAATTCTATCACTTATAGATTTCTACAAGGACACAAGAAAAAATTCTTTATCATTAGGATCTATGGGCTCATATTATTTGAAGTGCAATAGCGTTAAATAAAGGAACATACTATATGGAGAAAAATACTCAAACGTCCTATTATTTTTTTCTCGTTTGTTTATTTAACGACTTCTATTACTTTAATTTATTATGTGTACACTGTCAAAAATTTAGTGTTAGTTTGAACCAAAACTTGGTAATGAAGTAGCTGCAACTCCCCCGATTGTTTAACCATTTACTATGATTTGGTAATTTTTTGTTGTACCACATATTGGTATGCTTTAAATAAAAAAAAAATAAATAAATAAAAAAAATGGCCAAAGCGAGGACCTTCGTGTCTCAAGTCTAACACTCTGGCATTGTGCTACGCTTTCTTGCCCGGTATTTCTGTGTGTTTTGTTGATTTTGATAACAGGGGCTAAACTTTCTTCGGTCTTATCTTTACCAATAGGTGAGTTGTTACACAAAATTTCAATTTACCCTATGTTTTTGACCATGCTCTATAATTTAAGAAAGATTTGCTTTCAAAAAGAATTTTATTGCTTCATACTTACTGGACTGTATAATAGAGTTTTCTCTCTTCATAAAAGGATGTACCTCAATAAACTTTCTTATAGTAATATCTAGTTAATGACCATTTGAATAAAGAACTCTTTTTTTTTTTTTTGTAATGAATGTTCGTTTTGAATGACATAATCATACGCGAATTCACTTCACAAATTTTATTTTTTATCCTCTGGGTTACTGCCGGTAATTTTCAGAGAGTTAGTGGCTGTATCTCCTGAATAAAAGGGAAATACAATTGCATGTATGCCGAAACACTTCACCAAGTTTTGGTGCAACTGAAATTCAATTGCAAGAAGTGGAAAACTAAAAAGTGAGGATGAGCCCTATTATGGTATTAAATATAACTTTACTCCATATAATGATTCAAATATGAACTGAAATTTTTAACAGTGTACGTGAATTTTAAAATAAATACAAATGTTATTTACACCATATGTAACAAGGAACACGCCATACTAATCTCACTATAATATTTAAAATTTATAGCAATAGAGGAATATTTGCGAAAAATAGAACGAATAATTAGACAGACGAAAGTGAAAATAAAACATTTTTTGGAAAAGGTAAAATATATATAAAAGTAAAAAAGAGAGTTGTATCACTTTTTTTAAGATTATTATCAATAATTTGGGTTGTTTACTATGTTTGTTTATTAACTTTTTCTCGCTTGAAAATTTTATCTTAAAATGAATAGAATTACAATGTAGTTCGTTCATTATCTTCAACATAATATCTTGCATGGAAAGTATTTTACCTGTCAAACATTTGTAAATCATTTCAGTAATAGAGAAAGTATAGTGTTTATGGTATTTTCTTGGTTTCATTTTATTTTAACGTTCTTCGTATACAAGGAATACCTTACCGAGTAACAAAATCATTATTTAAAAAAACTGTCACACCGTATGTTCTGTATGATTAATAGTTAATGACTACGCAGTTATAACAGGAGAAATTTTAGACAAGATGTTCGCCCACGACGGTTGTCTGTGTCGCAATGAGGCACATCAATGAATTCTCATTCATTTCTTTCTTTCTTACAGAGTTGGGTGGTCAAGTCAAATCCTGAAACAAAATTGGTAAGCAAAGGTTTGATGTTTATAATACATTGTTACGTGAATCAATATAAATTCTCAACTATGCACATATCACACTTTGTTTTTACGTACATTTAATTTTATCATACAAACTTAATAATTTTTCTTTAATTTACTAAAAATATGTTATTAATATGAGATTGATTCTGAGACATTTTATATTTTTTAACATCAAACCTGAAGAGGATTTTTATAAGTTTGAAACCTTTGTTGTGCATCCGTCTTTCTGTAGTACAATAGCCTTTAAACAAATAGACCGATTTTAACAGGTTATTTTTATTTACTTATTAATAAAATGCGATTCTTTTTTCCACGCAAAATTTGCTTTGAGATTTTGTATTATTGTAATTGGCAATCTTACAATTAACTTAGATAATTGTTGTTAACGAATTTCCAACTCTTCCTTTCAAATATTAAATGAGTCACGTGGTACATTAATTCGGAGTATATATATATACATAATGTTTTTTTTTTTTTTTTTTTTTTTAATCACAAATTTTAAATTGATTTTGACAAAAATTAAAAATTGACTACAAATAGTGATTATACGTTCAATTATAGATCTCATAGAAAAAATAATATTTAATTAAATTCAAGACCAATCCTGCGTTAACATTTCATTTGAAAGCTAGAGTTCTTCCATCTGAAAATTTCAAATTTTACAGGAAAGCACTATGTAATTAAATTCAAGGTCGGAATTATATAACTAGTTTTACACTTGTTAATTATATATTTAAAAATAAAAATAAAATAAAAGTATATTGTGAAAGAAATATTAGAGATTCAATGGTTTTCTTATTACAAAAATGCACTTCATTTTAAGATTCGACATGCAAACGATTATAAGCATATATTAAACTTATATCACATGTTAGCAACTAAAAGCTTAAAATTTTCAATTAAAACTATTCTAAACAAAATACTAAATGCTTCGATTTATATAAAAGATTAATTCAAATTACTTATTTCAATTGACGAAAATCATTGAGCAACAAGAAATTGCAGCCAAAACCAGTTTATAGTGGTTTCATCTGAATGTTTGAGTGCGGAAAAAACCTTGTAAATCAGAAACTAAAAAACATAAATATTAATTACCCGTCTGCATAAAGTCTGTAAACCTGTCGTTAAATCGTTAGATTCATAGAAGTCAGATTAATTAGCGGAAACATATTTCTCAAGTTTCTTTTTTTTTTTTTTTTTTTCACTTGCTACGCAAGGATAGCTAACGATAGCATTTCGTTAATATATCTTTAATTATGATTTAAAAGAAAAGAAAAAAAAAATTATTGGATCGAAAGAAAAAAAATCTGCATACTTATCTTGATAAATTTCGTGAGTCTATTTTTTAGTTATAACAAATGTGAAAAGACTTATTTAAACACTTATTTACGTATAGATAGATTTATTTGTAATAAGTGTGTAACTTTGATTTAACAAATTTGTAAAGATAAGCATAAAAAAGTTTTTTTTCGAAAATGTTTTAAAAAATTTTTTCATTGGGAAGAGTGGGGGGAGGGGAGGGGGGGGGGAAATCAGGATTTTGGGAAAAGCTCTAATTATATAAATATGATATTTCAGGAAATAAAGCGAAATCTACTATTGACAATTAAAAATATAATAATAATCTGTAATTAACAAGATAACTTTGAATATGATTCAGGTTTTTTTTTTTTTTTTTTTTTTCTCTGTAAACATTTTATATATTAAAAATTAAATAAAATCTCTTTATGATACACGTAGTGACTAAAAATGCTATGATATTTGTTATGTGTTATATTATTATTATAATGATAGAAAATCTTGGCTTACGATTATGACATTCTCATTACAATTTAGTCAAATTAATATTATTAATATTATATTTATTGCCCATGAGATATATTTTCAGTTTGACACTAACACTGTGGCAACACAATATTGTTGCACATATACTGTGCTAATATTTACACATGTAGGCTAAAATAAATAAATAATATTAAAAAAATAATATTAATGAGATGAAAATGCCTTACTTTATAAATAATTATGTTATTTTTCGACAGTAAATTTACTTTAAAATGAGTGAATTTTAAAATTAATTAATTTAATTTGCAAAAGTAAATATTCTGAATTCGATATGTTCATGTTTTTTTTTTTTTTTTTTACTCGAGAACATTTTTAATTAAACTAAAAAGAAGTAGGTAACAATTAACGTTGACTTTTAATGTGGAAGCGAATTCATAACATCTGAAGGTACTGATTACTTTATCACATATACAAAATGTCTATTCTTATAATTATCGTATAAAAAATAAATATACATAATAAATACCTTATACAAAATATCTATTCTTATAAATATAATTAACATTTAAATTTTATCTATTATTGTCTTTACGCAAGTTTTAACGAAAACCACTGTAAGCAAACTAAGCTGATGATTAAAAATTATCATTATTATTATCATCATCAAAATATTCAGCTTTTTCATGAAAATCTCTAAACTATAAATATACTTTTTACTGTCTCCATTTATAAATCTGTAATTAAACTGAGTGTAAATTCATAAAACTGAGTGTAAATTCAAGCTTTATAAAAGTTTTATTTCGAATACTATATACCTCTCCTAATACAAAACATAAAAAATAAAAGCTGAATTACTCGCAAGAAGGAAACGCTCTATTAGTAAATTCTTCTCATTCCAAGACAAAGATGTAAATCTGATACCTTTATTTCTTCTTTTTATTCTTTTCAATATACACACCCACCCCACATAGCGGAAAGTAATGGCAGTTTTATAAACACTACGTTTCCCTTTCTGTGAGTATAGTAAGATGATTGCGACAGTGGTTTTCAAATTACATCTCTTGCGTAATTTCTCACGAAAAAACGTTCATTCTTGGAACGCCTTTTAGCCTTCAGCAGGTAAGAGTAGTGTTATTGAATAAGAAATGTATGCAGACTGTTGCCATATGAAGATAATAAATTTACTTATTCTCTGAATCACCTGAAATATTCTAGCGTTGAAAATGAGTAAGTCGTAAAGGTTACATACGGAAAATTGAAGTGACATTAAGGTATTTGTTGCACTAAAAATTGCACCATGAGAATTTTAAGCTTTTACATCTTTATAGAAAAAAAAGGATAATTTGCAAATATTATCTCTAATTTTCGAGTTCGAAACAATTTTTTTCCATAAACATCTGTATCAGGCTTCTGGTATGAGTATAAATATGTATAATTCAAAAGTTAAAATTTTTTCAGTTGATATACTTTGTTTTCTAAGTTATATCTAGGTATATATTTTGTATTCTAGACACTTCACAAGTCTTTGAATTGTCAAGTTTATTGTTTTCTTGCGTTTATAAATCTGTCTATCTATGTACGGAAAATATTTCTCGATTTTCTTGAATAACACAGAATTCTAATTATATATAAAAAGATTTTTAGATTAAATTTGTTCTAAAATAGAGAAAATAAATATGATTTTCCTAAATATTTCTTAAAGTTAAATATATATATATATATATATATTAATAATAATTCATTTTATATAAGAGTTGTGGAAAATTATGACGTTACGCCATACACTGTACAAACAATTTACCTAAACATATTCCCGTCTCTTTCTTATTGCACACTACTGTAACACGTCCCAGTGTAATGAATAAAATGTTTAGTGATATTATTCAAATCCACTGGGATACAGGCCAAAATGTGTGAAAAATACAATTTTTTTGTGAATAAGTTCCATTATATAATGTATAAACAATTGTAAAATCAGCAAATTTACACCTAGAGCATAAATTTCACTTCAAAATATAGAAAATTAATCTATAAAACATTTATCTAAGTATTATCAAACCTTTTCAAGTTACCACATTTCTTTTGCACAAAAGCAATTGAGAAGAATGTTTTGAAAATGAAATTTCAGAGATTTTGTTCTGTAAACATTTTACTCTACTACATTCCAAAATTTGAAAATTTGACACACTTATTCGTAATAGACTGATCTCACTAACAATTTTTTTTTTTCTTAGATGTCTTTGACGTTCATTATCCTTTCGCATTTCTAATTCCTGTTCGGAAATATCGTATCCGCTTTATTTAATTGGCTGTAACATTGTTTTTAATTTCCGCACTTATCAGAACTGTGTATTTTAACATATGTACATTTTAAAAGTGCTTTAGCACTTTTAAATATCATATTCATAAAAAGCAAAACAATGTTATGTTTTCAATTTACTGTGTTACTTATAGTGGTGTAATAGTGATATTTTTCTAACTGCTCAGTAAAAATTTACCAGAAAAATGCTCAATCCACTTATTGATGAATATAACAATAAAATTATTACTGTAAGTTGAAAATTGAATTCTGTTGTAAACTAGAGTTAAAGACATTAACATAGTTATCACAAGCTATTAATCACTAATTTAAAAGTTAAAAAAGCTTCATTATATATATATATGTATATACATATACTGCACATTCAATTTCGTTCCACTACAATTTACATTTAAGTTATAATGAAAGGAACGTTGTTTAATATATTATCATTGTAGCCTATAGGCCCAAATTTTTTTAAGTGGGATAGCGTCTAAACATCTTTTTCGATTGAGCTGAAAATTTATGCATACGTTATAGGGCACCGTTGCACGAACGGTATTGATTTTGGTGAATCTAGCACTTACATACTTTTACAGGGCTACAACAAAATATTCTTTATCATTAAGATCTGTGGGCTCAAATTATTTGAAGAGCAATAGCGTAAAATTAAACAATATACCATAAGAGGCCCGCCAGCGACCGAGCGGTTATGCGCTCAAATCTGGTAGGCGGGAGGTGCCGGGTTCGATCGCCGTCCTAGCCGTTCGGATCTTACAGTGGTTTTCTCCGAAACCTGTGTAAATACGTGCTAGGAACACTTGGAAAGACCCCCGGGGGAATGCACTCCCCCTTAGGCCTAGGACCCTAAAGCAGTCAGTCGGCTTTAATCCCCAACAACCCAACTCATAAGGAGAAGAAAAATTAAATACCCTATTATAATTTCCACTTTTGCGTATTAAACGACTTCTCTTATTTTAATTTATTTATACAACCGTTAATTACTTAATGTTCGGAAAGTCGAGTGGAGTTACTCCAGATTTTCATACTTTTGTTTCTTCTCTGTATGGTAGATATTCTAAAATTTAGCAAATGTTGTTTCTGAGGAAGGCATGTTCAGAAGTCACTTTAAATTCCTTAGTTAGGAGCTAATGCTCCTTGCTGCTTTTGATGAATCATGTGTGCGTAGCTTAACCTGATGAACAGCTGTGGAATTATTTTGACATGAAACAACTGTTGCAAGTTCTTGCAATCTATAGTATTTATTTACATGTGTTTCAAACCAAAATTTCCTCATAAATTAATAAAAGCTGCATATTTTTCTTTTTACATATGGTAGCTATATGTTTACTAATAGCCATTTTTACTTTCTCTTACCCATAAGGAGAGAAAGTATTGTTTTTGGATCAAATTTTCGAAACTGAAATTTTGTTTTCAGATTCCCTAAATCCAAAATCATGTGTCTAGCGGTTGGTCTGTCTGTCTGTCTGTGTGTCTGTCTGTTATATATATGTATCAGAAATTCCAAACTTGGTATTCTAAATGTGTATCATATAAAGATGCTACACTAAACTTTTCGTTAAGATCAAGCAAACGGTTCGTGTACAGGGGCACCCAAGAGAATTCAATTACTTTTCGTCTATTGTGGAAATTGCAGGTAAGTAGAATTTAACATCTATAAACTGATCTAAACCAACTGAAACGAATATATATATATATTTATATGCGTAAAAGTATGCTTCGTGTAGAATACGGTATAGAAATCATTCACTGTTTGTTTATAGGGCTACTGAAAAGAACTAGATTATAATGCGACAGTACTTGCAAATTCATGGAAGTGTACTTCAGGTTGTGCCGTGTGTTAATAATGCAGGATTATATTTATGTGACATAAGAATAATTTTTCAAATTAAGCTGTTTCAAAGCATAATTTGATTTGTTTTAACATAGGTTTGCATAACAGTACTAGTTATCTTACCCCTTAATCTCCAATCTGTATTTATAGTATTAAATTTCAGGGTAAGAGAAAGTTGTGTGAGGGATACACCAGATTATTTAAAATGAATTTAGCAATTTTCAAAAAACGATATGTAGTGAACATTAAAGGGTAAAAATATCAATTTTTATAATCATGTTAATTATCAAAATTTTTTATCCAAAGCACTTTATACTCAGGATAAAACTCTGTAAGCAAGCATTATAAATTTCAACAACGCGCAACAATTGTTTTGGGTCGAAATAATTGGGAACGGATCTTCATCAGGTGGAAAATATGAGCATGTATGAAACATGAAAATTTACGTGCATTGTTCCTTTGCTTTATTTTAAGTTTAAATATTTTTTGATTAACTTAATTAAAATATGTTTTATGATTTATTTTTGCTTATATTTTCTAAAATTAAGTATTTTAATATTGAAATGTACTTGAATATTTCAAATATTTAAATAAGATTTACAGCTTTTTATTTATTGCATATGTACTATTCAACTTATTGTTCATATGTGTTTTAGAAAATAATGTATATAACTTTAAGCACAATTTTGTTTCCTTTTAGAATTCAAGCATGAGCTGATTATTGAAAACTAGCAGAGATAAAAGAAATAATTGTGATATATAGATTAAAGGTATTTTACAAATAGTTTTAATATTATCATTAGTTAAAAAATTCAAAATGCCAATAATTTATACAATATCTTGAAAATTTAGATTTAGTTTAAAGATAATTTTTAAAAATGCATTCAATTACATTTTTAAAGGTTTTATAAATTGAAATGTGATTAAAACTTTATCAGTTATTAATATTAGTGACTCATAAAGAATTTTTATTAAATTAAAAAAAAAATTATAAACTTTTTAGAGATGTGAGTTGGTAATATTCTCTGGAGAATATTCTGTGAAGCTTAAAAATCGGAGAATAATCGAGAATATTCTTTTTATGTTTAAATACATAAACAATGTTCATATTTATGACTTAAATTATAATATTTATTCATAATTATTCAGTTTGACATGCATAACTAAAATAAATAAGCCTTATTTCATTATATTCTCTTTACAATTAATAATTTTCAATTGGAGAATATTCTCCGATAAGTTCCACAAAGCAATTTTTCAAAAATTTCTAAATATTCATTACATATTTAAGACAAAAAGCATTTAATGGCAAATAATGAATAACACAGGTATACATCTAAAATTTTGATTTGATAATTTTGGCTGAACATTGTGTTTTGCTGTGCTGACCGAAAATGAAGCCAGATTCTCTCTATCACATATAGATTTTTGTCCATACAGGTTGTCTACCGATACAATTTTTTACACGACTCTTCCACCAACATAATTATGTAATAACTTTTTATGTTTCCATGATTAATTAATTAATCATGGGGACGTACAATTTCATGTCTACCAATATGAAATTGTGCCGGTCGACACTCTGTATTGACAAAAATCTATACAAGATGGAGAAGAAATGACTTCATTTTCGGTTTCAGCACACCAAAAAAAAAAAAAAAAAAAAAAAAAAAAAAAACATTTGTAGCAACTAAAGTTTTTAAATCAAATTTTGTCTACGTTAATTTTGTAGATATGTGTAATAGTATATGTATAGTCATATACTATTACACATATATTAATATATATTACACATAGTGCGCATTAATACATTACACATA